>JAODKN010000001.1:23560894-23586060 GCA_026774425.1 Petrocephalus zakoni
GGGACACCCTGGGTGGGATACCAGTCCATCACAAGGCAGGGGACACCCTGGGTGGGATACCAGTCCATCACAAGGCAGGGGACACCCTGGGTGGGATACCAGTCCATCACAAGGCATATACTAACTGCTTTGGATCATGGGAGGAAAACAGAGGAACTTGAGGAATCCCGTGCAAACAAAGGGGCCAAAAACCCTACATACTCAAAGCAGTATTCAAAACCTGAGGCTACTTGCACCACTATACCACCTCTGCAATAACCTTACCAGGTATTCCTAGTACCAGCGCTGAAGTAAATGCATTTGTTTATGATACAGATTGCTACTACATTAAACAGTACAGTCATCCATTGACTACAGGCAACAACAGACAGATTTATCCATCCATCTTCTAACCACTTGTCCTGGTCAGGGTTGCTGGGGCCTGGAGTATATGCCAGGCAGGGCACGAGGCACGCTGGACGAGATTCCAGTCAGAACTTTTTCTGTGTTATTATATTTCATATCAAAACACTTGTGTTTAGGGTCTTGTGATTTATGGAGATATTTGAACTCACACTGCAGTGTGAGAGGCCTTATAATATTCGTTAATTGTAGAGAGCTACAGTATATGAAAATATTTTGGCACAGCCTCAGCCTAAACATGCTGAAATCCCACTGAAGGCTGATGCACGGCATGATATTACTTTCCCACGACTGCCTGCAGTGAGAAGGAAATGAATGACTTTCCTGCTCTATTTTAGGTGCGGTTACTCTGCGGTTTCCCTGCTTTGCAGTTCTTGTCTAGATAGGTGGCTGTACGTTTTGGCTTCGTAGTTACTCCAACGTTGCTCACATGTTAGTCATCAGCATATAGAACTTTTGGGCTGAACTCTCTGTGGTTTGGTTACAATGTTTTGTGTTTGATCCAAGGAAACAATACCCAAATGCTTCTGACAAGGTGTTGACTTCCTATTTTAACCCATGGTTATTATTAAGACGAGTAATGTTTTTGAGGGATCTTGGTGGTTGTATGTTTGTTGTTTTATTGAAAAATCTAAATACATGCCCAAAAATATTGCTACAGTTTCTCCACATTTCCTTATGTGATTCCAAATCCATATCCGATCACCTGATTTATGGCTGTCGTGTAATAATGTGTTGCATAAATAGCTTACCGCATACACTTAGCTGAGGTTGCGGCACTAATGTTATTGATGAGAAATTCATATGAAACTATCAGATTAATAACAGCCTACTAATAGCTTGTTTACCTGATGCATGGCTCGGACTTATTTATTTTGTTATTTCGGGAAATTACCCTAATAAGTGCACTGGTTAACAGAACACAGTCGGTTGTAATTTTACCAGATGTTTCAGTGTAGTATTCTTTGCTTCATCATTAAGTTCTTTAGCAGTATAATGGCTTTTTTTCGGACTCCAACGCAGCCCAACCTACAGTGAGCCCTACATAGTTTTCATGTTAATACAGGGCTGTACTTTGTCAAAACTGTACCTGAAAATGGGCAGGTTGAAACCAAAGTGAGGAAGACTAAGAGATAGAGGAAAAGGGGGGCAGAGTGAGCAAGGCCCTTAACCCCCAGCTCCCTGGGTGCCCCTCGAGGTCCCTGCCCTTCACGGCCAAGCTTGCTCTCTCACCTCACAGTTGCATGAAACTGAGTGCAAAGATCATGCAGTGAGGACGCACACAATAATAACATTCAACGGGAAACACCATTTATTTAACTGTTTGTTCGGTAGTAATGTTGCGCAAGGGGGGGGGGGGGGGTCAAGGCTATAGTGCTGCGCCCCCCAGTTTTCTGCTCCTGCCGCAGCGATTAAACGGCGATAGACGCTTGAGGACTACAGAGTACCGTCCTCTCTTTCTTCAGTGGCATCATGTATAAAATAAATGCATAAAATGTTAGCAATGCAGTATTATAAACTTAAAGGTGTGTAGGTACGTGACAGCGATTGAATTGGCATGTGCTCGTCTGTGGCGTTACACTGCCCCCTGCTGGGTTTGTGAGAAAACGTACAAGTTACCCCCGCTGCATTTTTCTTCAATGCATTGTAGGAAGGCAGCTTGATGATTTATTAAAATTGATTTCTTGTTGACATATGGAGTTTATTAGACTCAATTTTCCATTTCAGTATTTGTAAATGCTTTGTTATTGGTTGTTGTTGCCTAATAGTACAAACAATTCAGTTGATAAGATATTCTAAAACAGCAGCAAGCTATTTCATGTAATTAATTTCTGTAATCAGTAGTTTATTTCAAAGTACAACTTACATTTTAATAGTTTTACAGCACAGTCTATAAAATGTTAAGGTATTTGGCTTTGCTAAAATAAATCTTTAAAAAAATGATAATTAGAAACGGTAAGTTCAATATAGTATACATTTTCTAAACAGATACATTAAAAAAAAAATCCAACTGCTTAACCTGGTCAGGGTTGCAGAAGGCACCTGGGGGTAATCCCAGAATGCACTGGGCACAAGATAAGGCTACACCCTGGAGAGGATGTCAGTCCATCACTAGGACAAAAAATACTACAAAGTTAAGAATGTGTTATGGAAAAAAATCTTCAAGTTAACTCTGCTGGTACTCATGCTGTTGTATTGCAGTGTAAGTATAAGCAGGGGAGGAAAAAAAATAAAACAAACAAAACTTTAAGAAGTGTCAAAAAGCAGACCACCTCAACTCATGCAATGCCACCTGACAACCACGCCATGAGCCAGAGTGTTTAGGCTGCAGCGGTGCACCATGGGAATTGGCCACTCTGCAATGGACTCCCTTCCTGAGGTGGTGTCCTTCGCTCGTCTGGGCAGCTGCTTCCCAGTCTGAGGCACCGAAGCATCTGTCTCCTCCACCTGTTGGGGGGTGAATATAGATACCTTTCAGGGGGACACAGATGTGCGCCTGTCACCGCAGCTATCGTGACGACTGTCAGGCAGTGTCTGGGAAACGTGGTAATAGTGGAGGGTCACATGCTCAGCCTCAAGGGCCCCTGGAGTCTTGAATGTATTTCCTTAGTATTTGCTTCCCTAATGAAATGATCCTTTCTTTGCATTTGCACAGGTATATTGGAATGCTTCTTTTGCACATATCTCATCATGCTCTCCTTTGAGAGATACACACACACACACACACACATGCAGAATGCAGATGAGAGCAAAACTTGGGGGCCAGACCACAAGGTCAGGCTGTTAATCCAGAACTTGTGAGGGGAGGGAGGCTGACCATGGGCCCCGCGGACATGTACCAAGGACAGGATTTGAACTGGCAACCTTCTAATCACAGGCAAAGCGGCTTAAACCACTGAGCCACACACCATGCTAGAGTCTCCTCAGCCCTTCCATATGCATGCGTGCTTTCTGTGTTTTGTGCTGAAGAGAAGCTTTCCAGGATGTGGGCATGCTTACCTTGCCTGATTACCAGGAAAATGGCATCAGGCCTACAGTCAGAAAGAAATTTCTTGGGTTGTCTGGCAACCCCACTGATAAGCCCCTCCTCTATAGATGTCACCGATATGGAGGGGCGGGGTTTAAAACCCACAATTGTAGTACCTGTCTATATTCCTGAAAGGCAGTCTTTGTTTTGGGTGTTGACACCCCACAACTCTCAATACGCGTAGGAAGCTGAAGTTTGAATGACCTTCCTTTTTGAAAGCAATGCCAGGAGTTCCTATTCTTCTGACTATAGGCTAGCAGTTTCCTGGGTTCGGTCCAGCCATGCTATAAAGGGGTCCTGCTACCGGGATTTTCACCTGGTTGAGCATCCAGGAAGCTGCAGGAAATTGATGAGTGGTCGCCATCAGCGTGATAGCATGAAAGAGCCCTTATACGAGTGAAGTAAATGGTAAACCACCAGTACCCAGCCCACTCCAGAACCAGCAGCACATTCATAAGCTTTGCTGCTAAGTACAGAGGTGTTCGGTGGGCCGGATGTTTGAAAACTCAGCCCTCTAGTCGCAGAATATCCCACCAAGGGAGAAAATGACTCATGTGTTGCTGCCGTGATTGTTTTCCAAAATTAGCGAGTGGCAGCGGCAGGTACCCCGGCGGGCGAAGGTGGTTGTACTGACCGTGGACATTGATAGGAAGACTACAAAGGCAAGCAAGGGGAAAGAGGAACTTATTCTAAGAATAAAATGTGAATCAGGCTCCGTGGCCCCATTTCCAAACATCCTGCCTTGGCCGAGAGATTCTGGCATTTTGTGTCCTGGATTTTGGGAGATCTGTTACGTTTGTGAATCAGAAGGTTCTTTTTTTCCTTTTGTAATTTTAGGTGAATGATATAAGCTTGTGCTACAGAGGTGTCAATTGTATAAATATGGAAATAAGATAATAGTTCTTGATTCTACCTATACTGTGCTTCTGTGAAGAACCTGAAGAACTTTAATTTCGTCTCCTGTGTGTGGAATGACAATAAAGTGACCTGACTTGATGTTTGTCTGTAATTCAGTTAGCAATTCACTGTTTGGGCTCTATTTAGGGTATACTCCATCCGTGTGCCCTGTGCTGCCTGCATTAGGCTAGGATTCTATGATGTATGGATGGATGGGTGGGTTGGTGGATGGATGGATGGATGTATGGGTGGGTGGGTGTGTTGGTTGGTGGATGGATGGATGGGTGGGTGGATGGATGGGTGGATGGATGGATGGATGGGTGGGTGGATGAATTGATGTACTTTTCAATGACACTTTCACAAAGTTATTGGTCGACTGCCAAAACCATGCAAAATCGTAAGCAAGTTGCTTTTTTGCCATACAGCCCCTTTCCTCCCAGGACATTTAGACATTTACACCTTCCGGGCCATCCTGTTGTTACTGCTGTCATTTCTCACACAGCTGGGAAATGCTCTTCGAGCTGGGATAATGGTCCTCCCAGCACAATAAGACACACAGCACACACTACACGCTGCTAGCAGTCTACACCAAGATCACTTTTGTTACCATTGGAGCTGGAAGGTGTTATTTAACTTAACTGTCTTAGTGGAAAATCCATCCATCCATCTATCCATCCAGCTACTCATCCTGGGCTGGATTATGAGGGGGCCTGAAACCTATCCCAGGCAGCAGAGGATACAAGGCCGGGGTAGAAGTGATATATATTGTCTGTGTAAATAAATGGTGGTCTCCTGGTTTTTGTGACCAATACACATTGTGAGGTGACAAACAACCTTGGAATTGGTCAGTATGCCCCCTGGTGTCGTACAGCCACTGGGCGACATGAGCACCAGACTCCCAAACAGCAGTGGGCTCCATTCTGTGAATTCACCCACAGTGTGGCTTTAAAAACCAGTTGGCTCCTAATCCCATTTATCAAAGGAAAACGTATGTTACTATGGTGATGGCGGTGAAGGTACAGAAATACAGGTGTAAGAAAAGATTCAATAAGAATATGACAAAGTGTGAAATGTCAAACTAAGAAGCAAATGTTAACAAAACTAGTGAGGCGAGAGTGGGATTTTTTGAATGTTGTAATTATACTACATTCTTCCCATTTTGACATTCGTTATATTGACCTTTGGAAATGTTATTTCATTATTTTTTGCCCCTGCCTTTGGTGTCAGGCTCTATAGAGAACCATATAGGGACTTACTAGTTTTCCAGTATATTATAGGCATATATTTACACATTTCAGTCAAGCTAATAGTAACTAGTAGCTAATTTCTACCTTAACTATTACAGGCTGCAGTTTGACATGTGAAATCAGAGAATACATGCATTGGGAGTATTTCTGCTGTGGGAACCTTTTATTATATATATTGGCAGGGGTTCTTGCCCTGTTTGAGAAATATTTGTAAGGCACGATGAATAATGTCAGTGACTTACTGCTTGAATCAATATCTTTGTCTCATTTGATGGTTTTTACTTGAGGTTGTGCTGGATTCTTTTTTTTTCTTTTTAAAATACTGAGGCAAATCATTCCTTTACATTTTGATGGTTTGTTTTTTGACCTATGAGCAGCAGTGGGCCAGTGTGAAGGATAGGAGTCCCAATGGTCATTGTTACAAATTCCCAGAGTAATCATGTTACTGCTGGACCCTTGAGCAAAAACCTTAACCCCAAAAATTGCTGCAGGGGTGCTAGAAAAATGGTGCTCTGACCCCAAGGTTTGCTCTCACCTATGTCTCCTAAGAGAACAAGAAGGGAGAACCAAGCAATTCCTATGTAGCTATACTCATACTAGTACAAATAGTGAATAAAAGTGTCTTCTTAAGTGTTAATCCACAGTGAAAGGGCAGTAAACTCTATCAGTCTCCAGTTGGTAGACTTATTGATTACGTCAGACATCTTCATCCAGGGCCTGACCCCATCTGATGCAACAGCAGACTCTGCCAGATATGGGTTACAAGCCAGCATTGGACTCGACTACAGTTTCCCTACACGTCAGCAACAGAAACCTAATCTGATGTGTAATTTTAAGGTCTGAAATAATTACATAGAATTCAGTACCTTTTGCACTTTGTAACTGAATGCATTTATTCAGCTGAGGCTACCTTTTCAAGGAAAGTGATTATCATGCCAACAAAAATGTCTTATTGGTGCTACATGCTTGGACTTTTCCAGGATTGCGTAAAGTCTTTATATTAGTTGAAGTGAGAAGAATCTTGAAGTTTCTGCATTTAAGGATTCCTTATCTTCTCTGGCAGGTAGCCATTGGCAAGCTGTACAGTGCTCAGAAGACCGTGGTGGAAACCGACGGGATGAGAAAAGGCCCCTGAATTAAGGGAGAGAATATAGAGAGAATGACAGAAGAGGATGTGGGCTGGCTGGTAGCGGGCTGCACAGGATACTGGCAGAGGGCATGGCTGGTGCCCTCCAGTGACAATTAAACCTATTACCTGTAATTTTACACCCAGACCTCTGCCAGATAGTGGGGCTCTCACCTACTATGTGCCGATTTCATCCCACTGTCATGTCAAACACTCTTTTTGCTTTACTTTTGAAAAGTATATCTTGTCTTTGTATATATTTTGCATTTGAAATGGTTGAAGAATTGCCAAAATAAAGATTGTGTTTCCAGTACTGTGTACTTCAGACACTTTGTCAGATCCGTTTGACTGATATTGGTCACAAACACTATATGGATGAAAGTATTGGGATACCTGGTCATTACACCTACAGGAACTTTAATGACATTCCATTCTAAATGGGCAGGCAGGTGGTGTATTGGTTAGGGATGCAACTGTGTAATCGAAAGATTGCCGGTTCGAGTCCCCGACCCGCAGGTACTCTGAGCAAGGTACTGTCCCTAAGCACTGCTCCCCAGGCGCTCATGTAGCTGCCCCCTGCTGCGTCACATGGGTTAAAAGCAGAGGACACATTTCATTGTTGCGTGCTATGGTGCGTCAACAATGACAAATAATCACCTTCACTTCACTAAATTCATAAGCATCAATACAAGAACTTCCACACCAAAGTCAGTCAACCATGTCTTTATGAACCTCGCTTTGTGCACCGGGGCACTCATGCTGTAACAAAAAAGATGCAAGCATAGAATTGTCCAAAATGCCATGGTATGCTGAAGCATTAAGAGTTCCCTTCACTGCAACTAAGGGGCCTAACCCAACCCCTGAAAAACAGCTCCACACCATTATCCCTCCTCCAACAAACTTTACAGTTGGCACAAGGCAGTCAGGCAGGTAACGCTCTCCTGGCATCGGCCAAGCCCAGACGCGTGCATCAGACTGCCAGACAGAGATAAATGAGTCCTCACTCCACAGAACAGGTTACGATTGCGCCAGAGTCCAGTGGCGGCGTGCTTTACACCCCTCCATCTGACACTTGGCATTGTGCTTGGTTATGTGAGGCTTGCATGCAGGTACTCGGCCATAGAAGCCCATTCCCAGTGCAGTTTTTGTGCTGGGGTTAATGCCAGAGGAAGTTTGCAACTCTGCAGTTATTGAGTCAACAGAGCCTTGGCAACTAACACACTATGCGCCTCAGGACTCGGCGACCCCGCTCTGTTACTTTATGTGGTCTGACCCTTCGTGGCTGAGTTTCTGTTGTTCATAAACACTTCCACTTTGCAATAATACCACTGTGGAATATCAATTATGGAAGAAAATTCACTAACTGACTTATTGCAATGGTTTCATTCTATAACTAGAATATCTAGAGTTCATTGAGCTCTTCAGAATGACCCATTTTTTCACAAATGTTTGTAAACCTGCATGGCTAGGTGCTGGATTTTATACACTTGTGGCAATGGGTCTGAACGAAACACCCAAATTCAATGATTAAGAGGCGTGTCCCAGTACTTTTGTCCATATAGTGTAGAAATGAATCACAAAAAAAAATCCTGAGCCGTTTGATTAAGAAAAATACATATGTATGATTTCTGTTTAATAATACATTTCTCAGCGTGTAAATGGTAAATTTATAGGAATGTAGTTCAATATCACAATATTTTTTTTCTTTTTTTTTTACTTTACAGTCACGGGTTTGCCACAACTCCCTGTTTGTAGAGTCTCTGTTGGAGGCATTTCACAATGCAAAGCATCTAAAAATACTTACTGACCAGTAAGAGAGCAAGGAGCACGTAAGGGTCATGTTTCTCAATACTTCCCGAGAGCTTTGGCGGTCGTGCCTGAAAGGGTCACCGAGGACAAAACATATTACCATCTGTGATTATAAGCAGTTCTAGACATGCTGAACATGCACATTTACTGGTGTTATGTTAAGTAGATTCATATTAGGCAAGAAGAATTCAACCAGAAATTGAATGGGGTGCATCAGATACATTAGAACTACGGTGGCAATTGTAGACAGCTCTATTTTACAGTTAAATTTGCAGTGTTTACAGTGACTGTCCATCTTCCAATGACTTGATTGAAGTTACCTGTAAAAATCAGAGAAGACCAGAGAAAATGTGACTTGGGAGTGGGAGACCTGAGCATCGCCGCCAAACAATTTTGATCACTGACTTAGAAAAGTCTTGACAGCCCTAAGACAACCTTGGGGTTGTCTGTTTACTGGATAAACGTTACATGCTTATTTAAAGTAGGCTAGGCTATGCTGTTTGTTAGGTCATGTGTCCTGTTTTGAAATGCATGTTTTATCTTCATATTTTTGCCGTATGGTAGGTGTATCAGAAAATAACCCAATCGTAACCTGGGGATCAGCTGTACTACAATTTTAAGTTTACACTTAAACTTAAAACTACACTTTATATTACTTTATATTATTTATATTATATATATTATATTATTGAACTACACTTTATTTTATTTTTCCCCACAAGTGTGCTATCTGTATCATGGGTGTCAAACTCCGGTCCTGGAGGGCCAGAGCCCTGCACAGTTTTGGGTTTACCCTCATTTAACACACCTGATTCAACTCACTGAGCTAATTACCACACAGCTCTTCAGCTCAATCATTTGTGGTGGAACAGGGAAAGAACTAAACTACACAGGGCACCGGCCCTCCAGGACTGGAGTTTGACACCTGCGCTTTAAATGCAACTGTACATAACCTTAGTATTGAGTAAAAGAGAAAGCAGGACGTTCTCAATGTTCAATACTCAACACATGAAACTGTGTGCATTTTCTGTTTCCACTGCTTTAGAAAACCTGGAAAACTCCATTTGGGTGGACTAAACCTTAATACCCAGCAGATGTATGCGGGTGACATCACACAGATAATGTGAACTTTCAATAGTACAGGCTTGTATTCATTGGTACTAAAACACATTAAAAACCCTGCTGACAGATGCTTTTGCCTAGTAGTTATTTCTGCTTTTTTATATTATTTGGGTGAGGGAGTATTTAAGAGACCCAGTTACACATATAACCCCCAGGGGACAGTCCGACCCCCAAAAGCACTGAATGAAATCCTTGCACTGGAGGTCAAACTTTTATTTACAGTATTCTTGGCAAACAAAATCTATCTCTTGGACTTTGGCATTGAGGTAGAAAAAGTTGAATTCAAGGGGAAAACGTGGATACCAGCTACCAATATGAAACGGTGTGTAATGTGCTGTAAATAATAGTAACGATGGAGCGTGGATTGTCGACAGAAAAATGATTCAGTTGATTGAGGCAGTAGGAAAATGCATATTAAAGACGTAATATCACATACTATACGTAATTTCTTGAAAGAAAAAAATAAAATAATGTCCGTACCACTTTTTTTGACATTTTGATAATTTTGTAATGTTCATCTTCCACTAAGTGTAAATTAAATCCCCCAAAAACTGGTAGTGATAATAAATCTGGCTAATTCTAGGGGACTGTGCTGCATTTTTAAGCCCCAGAACAGACTAACGTCTCATTTACCTAAGCGTGATTAAAACAGCCCAAACTCACTTTGGGAGTATAATTGAATCATTTATTTATCATGATGAGTAGGCTTCGATACGTATTGAGAGCTGGTGAACAGATAATCACTCGTCAGGCAAGAAAATATCACATCCAGTAGTGTGTAATGCCTTGTTCTTCCAGCATTAAAGCATGGCCCTAAATTAATGTATTTTTGTAATTTGAACTTGCATTCTTCTCAGTTTTATATTTTGTTAATTAGTAACAATGCCGCAATACACACTCTGCAGATAATTTTTTGCATTTTTGATAGGAGTAGGACAGGATCAACACAACTGCACATTCCACTTGCTTTTAATTCATCAAGGGATATACATTTCTTGGACGTCTTTCCCTTAGGTAGCATTGAATGCTGCCGTTTCGTAGTTAGTGGTACTGTGATACTTCAGGGTGTAGTTTTGCCCTTCATTGTTGTCCCAGAACTCACCCTGATCGGTCTTTGAATAGACCGCAAAGTGCACTGAGGAGCCAGCCTCCAAAAAGGGAGGCGTGTACATGGTGAAGTTGAAGCGCTCGTAGGTGTCAGCCGCGTCCTCCGCTGGCAATAGTATGGCCTGTGCATCCACAAAGGACAGCCAGTCGTTGAAGGTGTACCTCACCCCGACCTCTTTCTTGTATGCACCACCAGTAGACACCCTGATTAGCCCCTTCACATCAAACAGTGTGACTGTCACCTTTTCCAGCGATACCTGCTGCTGCTTCACACGAGTCTCAAAATCCTTACACTCCACCGGCATCTTGAAAGTGGGCACTAAGCGATCCATGGTCAAGGTGGAGCCCAGCTTCTCGCACACTTCCAGCAGGTCTTTGTCAGGTTGATGGGCCAAATTCTGCAGCCTGGAAAAGACCTTGGAGGGGATCTTTGGGTCTTCAGTGGCACTGAAGTGCTTAACGCTGGCCAGACTGAGCCCCAGCGCGTCGGCAAACTTAACTTTCTTTCGGCAACTTTGCGAAATTTCATTAAAGAGGGTGGCTTGTTCTGGGTAAGCAGGCAGAGACTTTGCTCTCCGTCTGTCTTTGAAGAACATCTCATCTTCCAAGTCCATGAAAGTGTCCTCCATCTGCTTTTCACTTTCTGCTGTCCCATCCACTCCATCTACTTGACTGCTACCCACCATAGGCTGGGCTGGTTGACCAGAGCCCTTTGGGGTTATCCAGTTAGGCAAAGTGCTGTGATCATCCATGTCGGTTTGATTTCCCAGTAAGTAGATGATAGTCCAACGTACCGAGGTTAACAAAAACTTCCGTATGCACTTGGGATCAGAGGTATTTCTGTAGTACGTCACAGCAACGTAATATACGAATAGTAAGATACATATGTACTCAAAAACTTATCATCACGACTTTTGCGAAGCACTGGAGCCTCTCCCATAGTCAATTATAAAATATATGTTCAACATTTACATATCAGCAACCATTATTACAGATGCTTCCCTTTCCCATAGAAACAATGTGCGTATTTGTGCATATAGGGAAAAAAATCAGCTTCCATGCGTAAAAATAAATCGAAGTAACTTGCTGAAGAAGAAACTTCTCGGAAATTTGTTGTTTGACTTGCAGTGCGGTGATCTTGCAACCGGCCAGATACAGACAAGCTAGCAGTCCAAGTTTGAACACGGTTTACGTGCGCATGGTTTTCTTCTGGAGTGGTTCATTTGGGATTTACCTTAATATTATGAAAGCCGAATAGGAACACTTCGTTGAATATTAACTTTACTGTAAATAAAAAAGGGTCCCTGTTGTGACGGAGAGTTAGGCAAGGGTTTGTACCAATAACTAGCAGCTAGAACTGGTGGTCTTCGTTCCCTGAGTGACGCAACGCAGCAGATCCTACACACAGTCAGTTATATAATCTGTGTAATCTGTCAAATCAAGTTCGGTCACATTTAATAAACAGCCTATACGCTTATAATTCCAATATTTAATTAATACTTATAGTCGTAAAAAGGGCCACATCCTCCACGATTTGCTTAAATTCCGATGCTGGCAGAAACATCTTCGTAATAAGAGTTTAGAAGAGCTGGTCCATTAATTATAACACAAGTCAATATCTGACAATATTTGTACTTATTTATAAGCACATATTATTCCAGCTAACGCAAAACGCCCACTAACACGGTAATAAACTATTGCATTCATTTTGATGCTACCGGAGTGAAAGAATACAGTTCAATATGATTTTCAGATTCTGCTGTCCAGCGTGTTAAACACTCGCACCACAAGGCTACCACCGCTCTTCCCCCCTTGGCTATATTTAACGAGAAGCACATGTCTGCTCCCAGTGGTCCCGCAGTTGTCAGTTCTTTGGACCTGAAACACTCCTCCTGGATCCCCAATGCGACCATCGCTGCATGCAGTTCCTCTTACCTCTGCGGTCACATTCAGCTCCGGTCATTTTTCTCGCCCTTTCAGATGTGCAAACCTCACGCCAGATGTCAGAACGGTGCCAAACAAACATTTAATGGCAGTAAGTGCACTCCGGGTAGAAACACTAGTTGGGAGGCTGGGGCAGGGGTAACTATTTCTGAATTTTCCACAGTACGATTTTATATGTGTGAGCGTGTGTGTGCGGTATTTGTGTTTATAATTACGCGCGCGCGCGCGCGTGTGTGTGTATTTGCCTTTAATATTACATGTGTGTGCTATTGTATTGTATTGTATCCACTTTGGACGAAATGTGTGTCTATATAGACAAACCCAAGGACTCAAATACTTTACCCGTCCCTATAAATTGGAATAAAAAGAACAAAATGACATTTCTACCAATGAATAAATAATACCAATACCACACAAATACGCGTTAAATTAAGCGATATTGAATTATTACTAGACAACACCATAGATTGCGTCCTGGGTAGAATTTGCTGAGCTCGTCTAATTAAAGCAGAAGTTCGTAGTGGTAATTCTTATGCGCGATTCCAGCGTGTAATTATACGCGGCCACCATTCCCCCGCATACCACGCCAAGGCATTATACGCTGAATGGTAATTACGGCATTAAAATGTAAGCGCTAACTCTTGGGTTGCATGCTTGGCATTCTGGCTGCAGGGTGTTACTAATGAATCATTGAAAACGATGCTTTCACACACAACCTATTTCACCCCTAATTCTAAAGGGGTCAGACGCCTACAGAGAAAATTCTTAAAAAAAAAAAAGTAACTGTTTGTATATTTCAAGTTTTGTCATAAGTATATAATACTAGGGTGACCAGATAATCCCTGTCATCCCGGACGCTTTGAGCTAGTTCAGGTTTTACAAACACCTTTAAATTTGAAAGGCTCCTTTGCTTGGATAAATAGTTCAGTTCTTCTAGCTCTTTGATTGGTTTGTGATTGAAAGACTCATCCAATTTTTTGGCATTTAACATTAGTGGCACGTGCGTTATTATAGGAGACTTACCAATCAGCACACAGCAAGAATGCAGTGCTTAAGTCAAATCCAAGTCCTTTTAATTGAAATGCTAGTTTACATCCTGTCCTAGCTCAAAGTGTCCGGGATGACATGGATTATCTGGTCACCCTAATACAGAATTTGCATGCATCCTTCAGACTATTGCCAAATACAAGACAATTAACAGCAATAAGTAATAAAGAGAACCACCGTCGGTATCTCTAAATAGGAATGACCAGGAACAATTATATATTATTTTCCTTTTTATTAAAATAGTAGAATAATCACCGTTTTATTTTCAGAATTGTGTTGCTTTGCTAAACATCAATGGTTTCTGGGGGTTCAAAGCTATGCAGGAAGATTACCGTAATCCTTCGAGTAATTGACCCCATCCACCCACTGTCCTCGGTCTCCCCTATAAACACACGACAGAATTTATTAAATTAATAATAATTTTGCTATGGATTTTCCTCAAAAACATTTGACAAAAAAAAAACAATGTAGTGCTTATGTATATTTGTTGATCTCATGGCGTCAGCCGTGGAGTTTGACCAATGACGGTAGCACATGACCTTGAGAGCGCCGTCATCTGCATGGATCTGACCCGACACCATGTGACCGGTGGCCGGAGAGCCACGAGCCTCCAGGTGTTCGTGCGAGAAAGCCCGATGTACGATGACGTGCATTTCAATGAGCAAACATCTGACGTCCCAAATGTCTTTACAAAGCAACCCCCAGGCTGTTTGAAATGGACGGGCCATAACAGAGGCACAATCTGTTCAAAGCAAAATATAACTAAATAACAAAAAAGGACCATTATATAGACGGGGGCAAAAGTTACAGATTCAGATAGCTTGTGGAAGGAAACTTAACTGGTTACCAGATTCAAGAACAAGTTCTCCGCTTGGCCATTTGACACTCCTACATACACATGCACTTCATAGATGTGGTGCTGCCTTGTTTAGTCTATCATACTGGAGTGTGGCTGCCTAAGCATTCCAATGCATCTGTTGCATATGGCCAATACAAAGAAATCTTGAATCCTGAAAAAAGCAAGCACTACTAACAACATGGGCCATCTTGCAACGCAACAAAAGACTTTTATGCACAAGACCCACCCATCCTGTACCTGATTTGAGCAATTACAGGCTACCATTATGACATACACTTAAAGAACAAATGCTTATACAGAGCTAGCCTGATGACAAGGACCTGGGCTCCTGCCCATCTAGGTTTCAACATTTGTTATAGGCCAGCTCAGGCTGCCGAGCCACCATCCCTTTCACCAGCCACATCCTTTAGTTTGTCATCCTTTTCTTAGGCCACCATGAGGCGGCCATGCCATTTCATCATTTTACCACCAGGGGGAAGAGTACACTTAAATGTAAATATCATTCTTAACAGTGTAACAATACCTTTCCTATACTGATGGTACCACCTTTAATACTTGAAAACTAGCCACAAGGATAACTGGCACCTTAAAAATGACTACTACTAGTGAAATATAGAATGAGGACTAGAATTCTTCGACAGTATTATGGTTATAAATACCTCCACGTAAGAGTAGCATGGCCACCCTGTTTGTAAGAAATTCAACTCCACTGGCCTTATCTTGAGGCGCCATGTCTATCCAATTAGCTGGTGGATTCCAGTGTCAGACAAGCTGCTTCCCAGCTGCATCTCAGTGCAGATTACATAAAACTTGCAGTGTAGTAGCAAGATTTTATCTGAAAATGGAAGCTGTGCCACACAGCTGGTGAATTTGCATGCGAAAGCAGTTTACATTCTTGACTCATATCCATCCTTGTTGTGCTTCCAAAATGCGGAAAACATACAAGTTATTACCCTTTATAAGTAGCAGAAACACAGAAAACAGCCCCCATTTCACTCTGTAATAGTGCCCAAGTCCACAGGCTTCTGTGAAGGGACAATGCAGGAATATTTGTGCTGATGACAACCACGCTAACAGTGGGTGACATTTAAAAATAATAGCTTGCTTGTTTATATAACTCGTGTGGCCAGTTACAGAAGAATACCAAAACTAGGTGGAACACAGTGGGGAAAACGTAACATGCTTTCACATTTAAATACAAGACACTAAGAAGTTTGTGTTATGAAATCAGACATTTTATTTTGACCACTTTTCACAGCTGAATATTTTAATCTATAAAAAAACTTTACATATTATACAATATACATATATTACTTATATATAGTTTATAAACTACAACAAAATAGGTCCCAGAGATGAAAAGTACTGTACCAAGCATTCAAGAAAACCAACACACACTACAGTTCTTTTGGGGGACAAGAAAAGCAGGATATTAAGTCAAATCTGTATTCAATGTACAAAAATAAGGTACATTTCATCACACACACCCCCCCCCCGAAAATAGCCTGTTCATTCAATAATGGTTCAAAGGGTACTTCTGTTCACCTGCAATCAAACTCTTCCATTTCCAGCACATGAAAAGCCTCTAATTAGACAAAGGCTGCTTCATTTCTGCAAACAAGTCACCAGAGAGTTATGAAGGCGAATGAGGAAATGCAGAATCCCTGCTTCGACAGCGATCGAGGTTTCTCACCTTCCTACTACATGGCCCAAGGCACTGGTTCTGAACAACAGATAAGGGTCACCGACAGAACGGCAGACTGAAAGCAACAGAAGGCTTTTCCCAGGTTTCCTTCCCATTGAAAGAGCACTGCAGTGTTTCAAGTAAAGATGGAAACCATTGAGCGTGGTTCAGATGCAGCTATTCTTACTCACAAAAGATAATAGTTTTCTACTTTTTATAGTATGGGATAGGACCAGGCAGGAAATGCAAGGTCCTCAGTCCTTTTAAGTAGAAATCTTCAGCAATGAAAAGCTACAAAAGCACAGGATTATTTGCATTACAGCACAGTAGGAAAATGACCCCCAATATATAATCTTCACCATCTCCCACCCCCCATTTCACATCATCCTCTTCTTTTCACACATTTATGTATTTAAGGGCACTACTGATGAAAGGAAAACAGCATTCAGAAAGACAAGTTCAGGAAGAACTGGGTGGAAGCCAGTACAAATGGTTTTTACTGCTAGCGTGTTGTGTTCAGAATTAAAAAAAAAAAAAAAAAAAAAAAATTGTGCATAGAACCCAAACCAAGGATAGATGAACTCTGGTCTGTCACTGGCTTCTGATTTACAGCTCTCTGTAAAATATCGTGTGTCATGACAAAGAACATATTGTCGTTATCTGCTGCTGTCCAACTCTAGATCAAGTTTGACTGCAAAGGCTTCAATCAAACTTACATAAATGTCTTTAAAACAGAGACTTCCATTTAAATGACTAGAATGTGCCAAAAATAAATTTACAGTGTACCCCCCCCCACACACACACACACTTTGCTGAGGTATTACAGCACATCAGATGAGATCAAATGCAATCAGGGTTCATGTGTCCGGATTTTGTCACCTTGACAGGTATAACAAAAGTTCAAAATCTCAAACATCAATGACATTTGTAACGGCCACTTTGGGTCTAGCTGCATGCGATACCAAAAATTCAGCCATCAAGTTCACTTCCTGCTTTTATGCCCATTCTGAAAGCCCAGAAAAAGGACCCTAGAATCTGAGGAGTTGCTTAACTAATGAGGAATACATTTTTTTCAAAATTAAAAATAAAATAAAATAAAAAAAAGTGTCACACTTCCTACGACGGAGTTTTGAGCATGTGACTCAATTCTTTATGGCCTAATATAGCAGACAGGCCTGACACACTACAGAAAGAGCTTTGATGAACATTGATTTGGATTTCCTTCAAACAAGAAGCAGGATTATACCCCTGATTATAATCAATGCATTACTCTGAAAATTGCCTGTTGACATAATGTAGCTGCAGTTAACAGTTCACAGATGGAAAACCAGAACGCAAGTTCCCCTTTAATTCTCCCTTAATGCATCTATTCGAAATTGACCAAACAGAAGCAACAATACAAAACATTTGGTGTAACAATTACCTGAAGGAGGCAATGAAGTAGACCTGAAGCATACATGTTTTCCGTGAATTCACTTTCACCCAGCAATGGTGATGAAGACATAAATATATAATTATATATTCTTAATGCTATATACATAGCCATATATTTTGAAGTTAACCTAAGCTACTCTTAGGTACAATCTATGATCCCGCTAGTCTCGTCATTGCTGCTGCTGAAGTAATGCATCTGAAAGACTTAAAAAATAACATTGTCGTTAACAACAACAACAACAATAATAATAAATTTAAAAGGTAATTTCAAATGGTGGTTTTCCACAAGTTCTGCCACATCTAACTTCAGGATGTTTATGCATGTTAGAGTTGTCAAAAAAAAGGCTACTGCATCATGAAAGATTTTACAAGTTTAGTTCCCTTATTAGTCTCAACCAAGCAGGCAATGGGGAACAAACAGCTCCAGCGTAGCGCATCTTCGCAAAGTCCACCGAGAGGAGCAGAGGTGTGGATCACATGATGTCCAGGTATCTGGCAACGCTACCTAAGGCAAACATTGCTCCCCGAGTCAGGCCTGCTCAGACAGGCTTACGGACACACAGGTCACCACCTGGGGATGGCGCTGCTCCCCTTGTCAGCAGCGGGGAGGGGAAGCAAAGGTCAGCGCTCAGAATCCATCGATCTTCTTCTGCAGGTAGTTCAGGATGGAGTCCATGCCCTGGGGCGAGCCCCACACCCGCTTCAGGGCCTCACATTCTCGCTCGTTGGCCTGCTCTAGCGCCGCCCTGCTGGTGCCACGCAGCAAGGCTTTGGACTCCCGCAACACCTAAGAGCCGCCGGCACCCGCGTCCCAGGTGAACGTGCGCGGTGAAAGGGGGGGGAAAAAAAGCTGGTTTATGACAATGAATGAGTTTGTTGAAACAAACAAAACTGAAGCATATGAGCATGCATTCAGGGAATGTGTCATTCAAGCCTGGGACAGCAAACAACATTTACACTGCTGTGGCCAATCATGAGAATCAGTATAAGGGACAAAGCACTCAGAATGCAGCCACAAAGAGTCATTCTCAGCACACATTCATTTTCCAGGTGTTCAGAAAAATGTCTTTGGCAAATAAATGTAAACAAACGTAAATAAATGTTTTTTGGTTCATTATGAGGACTACTCTTGTGCAGAAGAGGGTATAACAATCCCAGAAATAAAGACTTTGGTGTGTGGTGGGAGCTGATGACTGATCGTTGTGAAAGAGACAGAATGAAGTGAAGGTAAACCCCACAGGAAACGGGGGGAAGGGGTGTCTGAGGGTATGGTGAGAAGACAGAAGGGGAAACCCCCCCAACCAAGCAAAATCAAAGGATGACTTACGACCGAATGACAAGAGACTAGCTCCCTAACGCGCACCATCACCTCCTGAGCAAAGGTGCCAGGCCAGAAGACCTGGGAGACCAGGCCCTTGGCGCAAGCCTCCTGAGCCGTCAGCTTACGGCCACTCAGCAGCATCTCGTTTGCCTGGGGGGGGAGGGGGACAGAATATTAGGCAGAGACTCAGATGACTGTTCTCCAGCTCTCAGAACACTGCTATTTCTTTGTCTATTGTAATGGCATTTTTTAAATAAGACAAAAAATGTAACAGAAGTGTTGCATTTCGGCCAGGGGAGGGACACCTGTGCACCTCAGGTTCCACATTTTATTTGGACACTTTTATCCAAAGCAATGCACAGTTGAGAAAGCAGCATCAGCCATTCCCTGGAATCAGGGTAAACGGCTTCTCAAAGGCCCAATGATGAAATCACATTGTAGACCGTAGGGTTTGAACAGGTGACATTCCGATAGCAGGCACAGCATCCTAACCCACTGAGCCATACATCACCCCCAGTTAGGAGATGAAGAGGTTCGAGGGGGAGCCCAAATACAGCAGGAGGCTCTAGCTGCAGGCTACCTGGCTCTGAATGACCCACCAGAGCTGGCGGTGGTCAGCCAGCATCTGGGACGAGCAGGACAAAGAGCAGCGTGCCGTTAATCATTATCCCTAGCAACCAATAAGCACACCCATGTGTACAAGGTGACTATCTATACTAGGCAACACGCACGCGTGAATGGGAGCCCTCGGTTTGCAGCATGAGGCCCCAATATGCTCTGAACATCCGCTGAGTCCGAGATGACCAGTGAGCAGCCAGACCAAAGCTCTCCTCTATGGTGAGTGGAGCACTGCTGCCACCTAGAGTCAGAAGACACAGCAGGTCTTTTTTCACTTTAGTGGCAGCCCACTAATTCTGTTTAAATATGGGACTTAACTCAAGACAGAAAATTCCTAGCATTATTTTTCTTTACTTTTAAGTTACATTGCCCCTGAAAGTTCATGCCATTAATAAAACCACGTCGGCCCACAGCTGTTGTAACTGGCCCTTGAGATCCTGCATATTACCACTGGGTCTAAGTTGACTTCCGAGCTGAACTCACGCATGTTCGATTGGGGAAAGACTGGGAGACCTGGCTGGACACGGGAGGACATCAACATGATGCAGAAAGACCTTGGACACTCATGCCATGTGTGGATGGGCATTGTCTTGTTGAAAGACTGTACTAGGGTGCCGTCTCAAGAGGGGTAAGACATGCGGACACTGGATGACGCTGACGTAGCTCTGTGCTGATGACCTGTCATACCCTATGGCTCCCCACACCATGATGCCAGGAGTAACACCGGTGTGTCTCTCAACATTGGCAGAATTGGTCCTCTCCCCTCTTCACCGCCATACATTCACATGATAGTCATCCGTGGTAACGCAGAACAGAGATTCACCAGTGAACATGGTACAACGCCACTTGTCATCAGTCCATGCCTCCCGGTTACGGCACCACTCCAAACGCAGTTGACTCTACGCTGGTGTTAACGGCAGCCTAGGCATGGGATGGTGAACCTGTAGTCTGGCTGACACCAATCTGTAATGCTTGGCGCACAAAACGATGATCCCTTGGTGTCATCGGTCTTGGGCGACCGGAACCTTGTGTGTGTGGGTGCCCACATGCCCATTGGTTCCAACACTGAGTGACTGACGTCTACATACCCCACATCGGGCCCGGCTTGATGGGGGGTTTATATATGTAATTGCCCCCCCAAAAATCTTCCTAGCCCACCTTGTTACCGAGAGCTGGAGCCAGGCCTGCCCCACATGCTGGGCAATTGCACGATACGACCACACGGCCTCATACACACCCACCATGGGACTCCCATCAAACTCCGTCAAGTGCTGGCAATGCTGTCTAATGTGTCTACGAGGCATCATCTGCGTCTGGTGACTAGACGTGCCAGCTCCTTATAAATAGAATAATTTACATACCCATCACTGGTCTGCATGTGTACCAAATTACATCCAAATTGGACCATTACTTCTAGGTGCTTAACTTTTTTTTGTCACAGAGTGCATTTAAATAGCCAACATCTGTACAATCATGACCACAGGTGAGTTACCAGTTTCAGAAAGGCAAATATTAAAATTTATTCCTTTAGTGAACTGCATCCTGTTTGAATTCTTTTAAAGGTCATTTCTGAAAATGGTATTTCCATTTAATAATTAACAGCACATCCACTGACATCTCACATTTAAATGTAAATATACAAACATCAAAATTTACCTACATGTCCCTGGGCTTGACTGCTGAATCGTTATTTCTGCTCATATCACTGAAGCATTGCCCCCGCACAGATATTTATTCCCGTAATTAGAAATCTGCATGTGCAATTAGCCTGCTATATGTTTTTTTTTTCTTCAAATAAAATTCAGATAGGATTCTAAGACGACTCACAGATGCCACCCCCATGACACGGGGGAAGGTAAGGGAGGAGCAGGCGTCAGGTGTCTGGCCGAAGGCCGCATACGGAGTCTGGAACCAGGCCTTCTCGTTGGCCCAGACCACGTCGCACAGCGGCAGGATGGCGGCACCCAGGCCCACAGCGGGCCCATTCACCGCCACCACAATGGGCTTCTTGAACTGGATGAAAGTGTTCACAAAGGTCCTGGAGAAAGTGGATGGGGACAGTCATCATCAGCGACATGATCACAAAAGTGGTATGGGTAGGGGATCTAAAAATGCCATCACCCCACAACACTGCAGCCATGCAGTTTGGAATCCCAAATGAACGACTAAATGACTAAATTTAATACTTAAACCGATGTTCCTCAAGCCAGTCCACATTTTTGCTCCCTCCCAGTACATCTGAAGCAAACAATGAAGAACACCAAATACCAGGTGCAGGTGTGATGGGAGCTGGGAGGGAGCAAAAATGCGAGGACTGGCTTGAGACACTTCAATGGCTTCAATGGAAATTACTTAAATGGCTGCAGTTATGCATCTTATAGCGTCACAGCCTCTAATTTATCCAGTGGTACCATATGATTCTTCAACCTACTGGCCCGTCCACAGCACTGAATAAGAAGCTTCACAAATTGAGTCGTGCTTTTAAAGCTGGCAGTAATACAGCCAGCAATAAAACCTCTCCTGCTATTTTTCTTTAATAGTGTGATGTTTAGAAACTGTTTCTTTCCCTTTACCTCCACCACACAGCAACAATAAAACAGAAGGAACCCTTCTGAACAGCTGAACAAATATGTTGAAATAACAGTGCCAGAAAAGTCAAGGACAAGAGGCAGTAAGTCTATAGAGCAAGGATCTCCACAGGTCTCGAGTTACTCACAGTAAAGCCGGAAAACAAATTCAGTGCTCATAGTGGCCAGGAAAGAGCGGGCTGAGTCATACGGACCTGGGTCTGAGTCCCACAGCACCACAATCTGACTGCTGTGGGGGGTGGGGTTAAGGGATTAGGTTCCCTCTGATGCGTAAGCACCAACTGGCGTCTACACAGAGCATATTTACATCGATGACAGCTCCTCTGTTATATACTGAAATGGCTACGAGATACAGGCTCTGTAATTTACTGCGTTTATGTGCGTTTTCAGCCATCGCCTTCTAGTTAAGATGATACAGTGAAGTGATCCAGCCACTCCACAGCTCTTTGATTACGCAGCTTGATTCACTGTCGGGTGAGCTGACCGCCCCTTTGATACAATAGACCAAACAGGAAGAGCCACTTTCCTCCGTCTTCCCTAACTGTTCTCGCTCATCAGGCCAGAAAAGTTCATGCAATTGCTCTCATTGTTAACACGTTATACGGTGTTAAAATGGCATACATGCTGCTGGTGTTTGGATGGAGCCCCCTGAGGCAACATCCTGTTGAGTGCATGCTAGGTTTTTTGTGGCTGTTTTGGGACGGCACAATTTACCATGACCCTGTGCCACACTTAACCAACACAAAATGGCATCTTCTGTCGATTTTAACAAAAGTCAATGACATTACTCAGCTTTATACCTAAAATTACACGTACAAGCCTCTACTCCGTATTAAAATGGATTCTTGAGAGAACTTTTTTTTGACAAGTAATATTTCTGGCTTTTTATCAGGTTAATCCAAATACACAAATAAAATTTTTCAAAGAATAAATACAACAAAACCTACATTCCATGCTTTTGTTTTTGCATTCAACACTGATATAACAACAAGCATCTCGGCGTGCCTTCACCTGATGGAGTCGGCCATTTTTACGCTCTCCTTCTTCCGGTCATCTGTCAGCCGGCGGATGAAGGCGATGAAGTCCAGGCCACAGCAAAAGACACTGCCCACAGCACCCAGTAGGACGAGCTTGCTGTCATCTGCTGCCGCCGTAGTCATGGCGTTTTGCACTTCCTTCATCACCTGAGTAAACATAGGTCATGTCCATTAAAAGCTTCAGTCTAATTTTAGTCAACCCACAAATCCATCCATCTATTCATCTTGGGAAGGGTGATGTGGGTCTGGGCCTGGAGCCTATCCCATGCAGCATAGAGCTTCAGGCTGGAGAACACCCTGGACAAGATGGTATTCCACAGCAGAAGACTCACTCACGTTAACACCAGTTCATCTAACTGCACGACTTGGCTGGAAAAGTTTCACAATTTATGGGTAAATAATGATGTATTCGTAGTAAATTACAATTTTTTTTATATTTATTGCTTTTGTAGTCATTAAAAATGAGCAGGCCAGGAGAAGACACTGAAGTGTAAGCAGAGTTGGTGGGTCAGAAATAAAAAGGGAAAGACTTAGAAAGACTTATAAAAAGACTAATCTGGTCTTTTGTGCTGGTTGGTATGGATTTACAAGACAGTCAATAATGTGACTGTTTACTTTGGATAATAATATGCATTAGTGTACATTCTGCAACATACACACCTGGTAAAGGGGGGCTTATAGGGGTAGGGGGTTCTCAAAGACTTGCATGTCGGGCTAATTCTGCTTCACCTTTTTGATCTTTAGCTTTCTTTTTATAGTAGCTATTTAAAAGATGCACTACACCACACCCCCCCCCCCCAAAAGTGAGTCCTAAATATCAGACTAATGCATATAGTATGTCACTCCCAAATTAAACAAACTTCACAAGACTCAATACGCTTTATTCTAGATACTAATATTTTCCCCACTCCATTCACGATGTTTGCCAACCACGCACATGGGCGGACATACCATCATGAAACTCTGACACCCCTTTCCAGACTGTCATTTTGCATTAGCCTGCAACAAGTTACATAAAACCAAAGGGCACCCGCTGAAACCCCATTCAAAGCTAGACCCGGCTTAAATAGCGATGAAGAGTCATCACAAAATTAGGCATTGTGTGTCCTCCGCACTTGACCCAGAAAGATCTAAGCTGCCTTTTTATTGTCTGTATCAGCCCTCATTACTGAAGCTAAAACACAGGCCTCCAAATAAAACACACAGTACAAAGGAAAAAGAAGAGCAGCAGCATCGACCCACACACGGCTGTGGCCGACTGGCTAGGCCTCCCCGCCTCCTCGTTATGATGTGAGGACCTCGAGGACACTCACATCGGGGTTGAGCGAGTTGTTTTCCGAAGACTTAGTAGAGAGCAGGATGTGTGTGAAGCCGTCTTGCTTGCGCACCACAATGTCACGGTAGCGGTAGGCACTCTTGGTCTGCCGCACACTGATGCGCAGCCGCTTGTCAAAGGCAGCACATTCTTCGAAGCGCCGCTTCACCACTGGCGGGCCCGAGGCACTGGCAGCAGGGCTCTGCGGGCTTGTCGTCCCATTGGCCATCACCGCTTCCATGACTGGGGACGTACCTTGAGAGGAAGCAAACAAACCAGTCTACATGACCAGAAAGAGTAGAGGGGGGCACTAAGGCAGCTGGAGTAAGCCAGGAATTAGCAGACGTATGAAAACCAAAAGGTCGCACTGGACCTGCATGCTCAGAGGCATCAGGACACGGGCAAACCACAGAGCATTTGACCATGAAAACAACCCGCTCAGGTAGGGCTGGACGATATGGCAAAAATTTATATCACGATATATTTCTTAATTTTGGTCGATATGATATAATTCCGATATCGATATGGACAATATTAAAAAGCCTCAGGATTTATTTGTATTTAGCCTTTACAAACAAGAA
>JAODKN010000001.1:23592860-23604657 GCA_026774425.1 Petrocephalus zakoni
ACAAGCGGCGGCTTGGGAGGGTGTAACGTGGCTCCAAATGCGCTATTAACCTGCGAAAACCCGGATCCTGTAGCACGTAAAAAGGCTGGTCATCAAGGACTATAAAATTCCATTACTTTGTCGTTTGTGGCTTTAGCCTTTTCGTCGTCTCTGGAAACTTTTTACGGTTTTCAAATCCCTGTTTAATGGGGACAATGATGCTCCGTGTTTTAGTTTTACCATGCGCAGGGTGACCAGATAGTCCCTGTCATCCTGGACGCTTTGAGCTACTTCAGGTTTTACAAACTGCTTTAAACCTGAAAGGCTCCTGTGCTCGGCTAAATAGTTCAGTTCTTCTTCTGCTTTGACTGGTTTGTTTCCTTGATTGAAAGACTCGTCCAGCCATTTTGCATTAAGATCCAGCCTTTTGATTGAAATGGTAGTTTGCAAATCCTGCCCTAGCTCAGTGTCCGGGATGACATGCATTATCTGGTCACGCGGCAAGAGCATCTGCGCTCACTCTGGCCGCCGTGCACACGATGCCAGTGGACGCTGTGGACGCTCTCCGACATCACGGAGTGGGCGGGGACAAGGCCACTCAGAATGTGAGGCTCCGTAAACTTTAAAAAGAGGCCGCAAAGCAAATACAAGTGTAGTTTATATATCTTTGTGCCGACTGTCGGTAGGATATCATTTGTCAAAGCACATGAAATTAAGACAAAAACTACTGTTATAAATGAATAACGGTAAAGTTACCGATGATTCGCATTGTTTTGCATGCCATGGTGCCAAAATTAGTATGCGATTTATTTTCCTTTTCACTAAAATGTATTATGCAGTTCACCAACTCTGGAACAGACACCTTAAGTCTATTCCTAATTTTTTTATTTATATCCCTCTACGCAAACAGCAACACGTCATAAATAATGTAATATACTATACTATATCTTAGTACTGAAAGTCCCTTTTTATATTTGTATATATTTGTACCGAGTTGACGCGGTATAAAAATGCATGTCTACATTTGTAAACAAAAGTTTGTTCCGCAGAGCTCTTTAGCGTAGCATTTCTGCATTCCCATTGGTTTGTGTACGGCAGTGGCATTGTAGCCCGCTGCCACCGAGAAAAACATCCAGACTGGCAAAGACATGTGGATAGTCTGCTGGCGCTCATCTCCAGTCACTGCCTGTTTTAAAAGGCGCTACCTGCTAGCAAGCAATTTCACAAATTTTATTAGCCTACATTATCGGATCTATTTAGCGGATTTAATTTATTTATCGGAGCAATATAATTTCTCATTTTACCTCATATAGGCTGATAGTCTATCGGTCCGATAAATATCGTGCATCCCTACTATATACCCTTTTACCCCGATTCCAAATCGCTGGCCGATCGATGGGTGCATCCCTAGTATTGTCCACTAAAGTGGTTTACTACAATTCCAATCCTTCCTCCAAAACTACTGCAAAAAATACTTGAACAATACAATCCTTGGTACCAATATACATTGGTAGGCATATTTAACTATCAATTCTCCTTGTATTCAAAGAAGTAGTCCAAAATAGTCACACACATATATATACACACTCTTTTTAAAAGACAAACTCAAATAAACACCCTTATAAAATCTGAGTGAAGATCGCACCATCTTACAGAAACCTGGTGCTTAAATCACCATGAATGTTTCACGGACTCCTTAATGATCATGGCATTTAGAATATCTAATGCTACAGCCAGGCTGAGCAACAAGCAGTTAGCTTTGTGCCCCTGTGCATCAGCTGTGCATTTCAGTAATCTGCAGTTGTCGGGGCATTAATAAAAATGGTATGAGTAACAGTGTATTCATTTCTGATTCAGTGGTTATAAATCTCTGGGGACGAGTCCCTCCCCATAGAGGACTTATAATAACCAGACTATTACGGCAGTGGCTGGGACACCAGTGATGCTATGAGGCTCTGCTTTCACTCCTTTCATTTCAAGTATGTATTAGTGTATTCCCTATTGTCAAACAAAGCCTGGTCAAGTTTCTGAACCCCAAAGCTATGAAGGCATACTCTAGCGGCATTTGTGAAAACATCTTTTCTAGAAAACCAGCACATTTTGGGGTACACTTTTTTCAAGTGCTTAACACACCCGGGCAAGGTAGCACATAACGTCTGCCACTTGCATCTTCTTCCAAATGATGTCGTTACGGAAACATATGCTTGATCATGAAGGAAACATCCCTGGCAGTGCATGTCTAAGGGTGAATCAATCAACATTAAGGACGAATTTCAAAGTAGCTGGACCATCCAAGGTCCAAAAACAAGGCAGAGTCCTGAATGTGACTGAACAGGCTCTAAATTATGTAACGGGGTATCACGTTGCAAGAGGGTGATGAGAAACAAACAAGTGTGTACAGGAAGGAAAAAGAAAGAAATAATCACCCTCATTATCCAGTGCGCTAAAATCTGAATAGTAGAAATGCCCGATGCAGCCAGTCACACCATTACATCATAGCATCAGAAATACCTCAGTTAAAACTGAGACACTGTCACCACTGTGACATTTTCTTATTTTAGAGGGGGACCCCTGATCTGCCCAAGACTCAAACCCATTCTGCATGTACGGGAACACTGGCAATCATGAAGGAACCTGTTACAGTACTTAGCTACTGCTCCTGTCATGTGCGGAAGGGGCTCGTCTGTCCACCCCACACGGGCAGCAGAGCCAAAGGATATTATGGGGAGGGGCAATAGAAAAATAGAAGAAAAAAAAATTCTGACTTTTATTCCTATCTGACTCAAGTCAAAGACACTTTTGACTTCTTAGTTTTGTTTTGCCAATGCATTCTCAACTCTTGTTAATATGCATACAGCATTATAGTCAGGACTTGACTTGTAAACTATTCTGCCTAAGGAACTCTTCTATAGCAAACATTGTTTTTCCCTCCCTTTACTCCATGCACACAAGTTACAAAAGGTGACCGTCATTCTGCAAAGCTAACAGACTTAGTTTAAGGCAACCACTTAGTCAGCAACCACTTGGTAGCCTAGTGGTATGAGGTGCTGGTTATGGACCAAGAGGGTGCTGGTTCAAATCCCGTCTACCACCAATTGGTCCCTGCGCAAGACCCTTAACCCCCAAGTTACATTACCCAATTACTGGGAATTATAAGTCACTCTGGAGAAGGGTGTCAGCTAAATACCATTAAAAAAACTGGGATATAACTTCCACTGAAACATCACAGACGTTATGAAAAGCCATTTCCATGACTCAGGTTTGCCCTCGACTCGTCCCGAGTTTCACCTGCTATTGGACAATCTTCAACTGAGCTACCAAGCCTATAAACAAGTTTAGGATTCATTTGTGAAAAATACCGATAAAATTTGGGGACTTGGGGGTGGATTCCCCTATATCTGGGGCGGAGGTGGTTAAAAAGCTCCCCAGTGGCGAGGCACCCAGGGGTTGATGAGAACCGCCTGGACTTCAAGACTCTGGATGTTGCAGGGCTGTCCTGGTTGACGCACATCTGCAGCATCGTGTGGACATTGGGGGCAGTACCTCTGGATTGGCAGACCGGGGTGGTGGTCCCCCTCTTTAAGAAAGGGAATATGCCAAGTGTGAAGCGGCTGGAATGAGAATCAGCATCTCCAAATCCGAGGCAATGGTCCTCAGCTGGAAAATGGTGGAATGCTCTCCCTGGGTCGGGGAGGGGGTCCTTCCCCAAGGGGAGAAGTTTAAGTATCTCGGGGTCTTGTTCACGAGTGAGGGAAGGATGGAGTGGAAGATCGACAGGTGGATTGGTGCGGCGTCAGCAGTGATCGGTCCATCACGGTGAAGAAGGAGCTGAGCCAAAAGGCAAAGCTCTCGATTTACTAGTCGATCTACGTTCCTGTCCTCACCTATGGTCATGAGCTGTGGGTAGTGACCGAAAGAACAAGATCGCGAATACACACGGCTGAAATTAGTTTCCTCCACAGGGTGGCTGTATGCTCCTTTAGAGATATGACTGAGTTTCTCACCCTTCAGGGGGGACTCAGAGTAGAGCCGCTGCTCCTCCGCTTTGAGAGGAGCCAGATGAGGTGGCTCGGGCATTTAGTCAGGATGCCTCCTGGACACCTCCCTGGTGAGATGTTCCAGGCATGTCCCACTAGGAAGAGGCCCCAGGGAAGACGCAGGACACGCTGAAGAGACTGTCTTTCGGCTGGCCTGGGAACGCCTCAGGATTCCCCCTCAAAAGAGCTGGATGAAGTGGCCGGGGAGAGGGAAGTCTGGGTTTCCCTGCTTAGGCTGCTGCCCCCGCGACCCAACCCGGAAAAGCAGTAGGAAATGGATGGATGGATTTTGGTAACCATTATAATACTTGCCTCACACTTGTGCCTTTTGAACTGCGGTTGGCATTCTATGATCACTCTGAGCCAATGAAAATAGTAGGGTGGGATTACATGGTGGAGCCAATCAGATTTAGAGCTAGTACTACCCATATTCTCCATTGGCTCTACCCCTACCAATAAAAACTACACCCTATTCCAGAAAGGACACTGCATGCAGAAGTAGACATCCTGGCCTGTCCACCTCGATGGTATACACACAGATATCCACTAAGGGCAATCGGAGATACAAAAACTCACCAGTGCTAGCAGCCTAGGCTGATATATTTCTGCAGGTAAACAGAGCGTTGTGGCGCCTGGAGGAAGGCCGCGTCCTCACAAAAAGCACCCCGCTGTACTATAATATGACAGCACAGATCTTACCACCTGCACTCTTACCTCGCTCAGAGTTAGAGTTGACAGGCAACATGTCACACATTCCTTCACAACCAGGCAGAGCCATTCTTCAGAAGCCAAACTCCTGAGGCAGCTCAGGCAGGGGAAAATTATTCTTTAAACTTATGACACAGGCTGTCCAAGTCTGACTATGCAAAATATCAGACACAAAGAGTCAGTCAAGGAAACTCTGAACCAACACTGCACTTTCAGAACCACAAACAGTGATAAATCCAAGTCAGAACATAATATTTACTTGTTGCAAGGTCTGGTATTACATTCAATCTGTCACTTGGAGGCATTAAACATGTACAAAGTTTCTAAACACTGAAAACAAAACGATAATCACTCAAGCACAGTGCTGGAGTAATTACGGCAGGCAATTTTCAGTTCAAATACAGAAAGTAGCCATTCCCACAGAATGATCCACAGCCTTTATTATCCTTTGCTTATTCCAGAATCAATACTTTGGTATGAAGGGGTGCATCTTTCAGCACACAGATTACAGCCCAAAAGAACGTGTCAATCCTACCTTTTCCACTGAGCGCCAGGACAGCAGCAGGCGTGATGGGGACCTGCGGGAGAGGCAGGATGGCATGCGTCCGTGTGCGTGTGCCCATCCGCGCCCTTTCCTCACCCGGCGCCAGGGGGGCCCCCAGGGGCTTCTCCAGGACAGTCACCTCCTGGGGAACGGAGCCAGGCTCCTGGCCCGCTTGCCCCAAGCTGTGGGCCGCCTCACTGGGGGACTCCTCCAGCTCTACCCGGCTCTCCATGGGGCTCTTTGGCACCAGGATCTTGATCCCAGACTTGGTCAGGTCCATGCTCCGGCGGGCCGAACCTAGGGAGTGAGCGGCAGCTGGCCCAGCGGCACCACCAGTTGGGGGGCTAGAGCGCTTATACTTCTGGCTAGCAGGAAGAGGCTGGCCGTTCGTTTCAGAGTCTATGGCCTCAGCGCTGGCAGAGGCAGGGTCGCGGGCCTTGTCTGTGGCCGGGCCTCCACTGTGACTCTGAGACCTATGAATCTGCTTGCGGGCGCTGCTGCCAGGGTCGTGGGCGGGGCTGGTGCTGCTGCGCGTGGACCGAGGGGGGGCCCCCTCACGCTGGCACTCTCCACGGCGTCCATTGAACTCATGGATGAACTCCACACAGTTAGCCAGATGCGTCTCGGGCTCCCAGGTGTCGTCCTCAAAGTCATAACCCCTCCAGCGCACCAGGTACTCAGTCTTGCCCTTCTTGTTCCTCCTCTTCCCGATGATCCTCTCCACCTGGAAACATCAGGCAGAAAGTGAGAGGCAAGAAACAGGGCAGAATTCTTGAAATTCTTCTTTGGCCAAAAACCAAAGCATTTGGACTTTTGTGCAATTTTGCATTGTTATACATCACTGGACTAAAAGCAAAAACGTTTGTCATCCATATACCCAGCAGAGTTTTGCATGCCTGAACGTTTACTCAGCAGAGCAAAATGGCTCGAAGTTTGTTCTCCCAAAAGCTATATGGTGACGTACAACAGCTCAGTATGCAATCAATATTTAAAGAATGCAGAAATCAACACAGCAGGAATTATACCTAAAGCTCAATAAGCTTCAGAGCAAATCATGATAGTGATATGTGCGAATTCTTCAAAAACACGATAGAAACAAAACATTTCAAAGATAAAACAATGAATTTGGAGCTTTATTAAATACACAGGGCTACGAAAACAGGAGGCTGACAGACGCAGCGTAAGGGGAGCAAAAGTCTCACAACTCCATGTTAAATTCAGTAAACTATAAGCTTGTTCACTGGAAGCCATTTGTCATGGTAGAGTGTTTGAGGACATTTTTATTAAGCCATTTAAAATTGGTGCTGCTTGATATTAAACATTTGCCTCTACAGAGACAAAATAGCTCTTAGCACAGAGTGCACATAAATGCATGCATGCCTGCTTTTATATATAACTAGTTCATAAAACATTTGTCATAGAAATGAGGTGTGACAGGATGGTGGGCAGGCACCAGTTGTGATGCTATTCAGAACAAAGTGTAACAAAGACCATATGATTTCACAAGTATGACCACATACGATGGTCTGCATTTCCAAATGTCACAGCCTGCTGAATATCCTCCCATCTTACCACTAGACCCAGCCCTACTTCTCTCTTGACAGCCATCTGCCAGACAATGACTGTGGAGGTCCCACAGGGAAAGCTACCCTTACAGGAATGTCTAACATCCACAAGTATACTTCCACTCTTCCAATGAAAGCCAATGGAATGGAAATTTTTACAACCGATTTGGAACTTCAGCTTAAAAATAAACCTCCTCTAGCCATTTTGTCCGGACACATTACTGTACCGCCCACCTGCTTTCAACCTCTCGCACACAGGCATCAACCACAAAAATGGGAGTAATTAAAATTGATCATTTTATACATGAGAAACACTGCCCATCTTGGAGTTTTCGGGGACCTTCCTGACCTTTAAATAATCAGTTTAAGGTCATAATGGAGAAACCACTTCCCCTGGTTCCACCCACATTGCAGTAAGCGGGTAGAAACAGGGTTGGCAAGGATCTGCAGTAATGTGACTACGAATGACTTCCTTCTCAATGGGCATCCCACTTTCTCACCCAAATGACACGCTAAAGTGAAAACCAGTGCTCCTGGGATAGTGAAGTTAGATGTCTTTTGTTATTTAGCCGATCGTGACCCTTACAAATTACCCATTAGGGATGGGTACCGAAACCTGGTACTAAACAAGCCTTGGGCCTAAATTTTTAAAAGACCGGAGCATCGATAAGTTCTGATGTTAACGGTATTGCTTTCAGTATTGGAGAAATTTATAAATCAGATTTTTGTTTGCATATAAACAATCACTGTTTATCTGCCCAGTCTGCGTGTGCATGTGCAAATCTCTGTTCTGCTTATGGCTGTGAGACATCCGCTGGACCCTGCCCAATTTATGGGAGCATAGGCACAATTTTTTAATTTAATACAGATATAAAAGCAGACGTGCACAATCACATGATACTTATATTTCAATGTCTACTAATGGATATTATGACAAGTACAGCCTGCCTGCCAGGCAGATAAGCAGCTTTTTATGTAATATTGTAAAACACTTAAACAAATGCACGCAAACTCGTGGACTGAGAAGTCGTTAGAAAGAATTAAAACAAAAATGTTTGTGTACGTTTTTATTATAATGATTTTAGTAATATTATAACTCCCATGCGAGAGGCGTATGTTAGCTTACTGTGTAAACAGTATTACATGAAAAGTTTGTTCCTGCGTTCACAAATAGGACAGATCTCAACACATTACTATATAGACCTGCGGTACCATAAAATGTGCATGCGCACGCAGATCGGGCAAGGACTGCCAAGAACCAACTAGTGATGATGGCGGAGAGGTAAGAGGTCAAAATGTGGCTGCGCTTCACTAGAATCAATGCGGATAGTGCCTGTTGCCAAAAGTGCAACAGGTGTTTCGCGTTTGGCATTAAAGGTTTTGCATTAAAATGATTTATGTTTGTTTTACATTTCCATTATCGGAAATGTTTAAAACATGGCTGTATTTGTGAAATTTTTCATTTCATATTTAATGTAAATTTGTTAAAAAATAATGCAAATTTGTTGAATAATAAGTGATTTGTTAAACCTGTTAATTTGAATTACTCTTCAATTATTTTAGAACTGTAATTAGTTACAATTACAAGTTGCCATATTTAAAATGTAATAGTAGTGTAACTTTCAATTGCTATATAAAAGTAATGTAACTAATTACATGATTACTTTGTTTTCTTCTCTTAAATTATGAATGAATACTCAAGTTAACCATTTTGAAAATTTTGTAACACATTTACTTTACAGCAGTACTAAACACTGACGACTGTCAAACTCCTTTCGATACATAAACTAACATCATTATAATTTAATAAAGATAATATAATAACAGCCACCACAATGTCAGCATATTGAAGGAGGACAGCACATTTTCTGTCAACAGGATCAGAAGTGCAAGTGTGGCTTTAAAGCACGGTACTTTGAGCTGGGCGGTATGACCAAAATTCTATATCACGGTATTTTTCAAAATTGACTGTTTCACGGTGTTCAGCTGTATTTTTTCCCCCATGCATCAGTGGGTGTTAATCATTAGTTGCAGCCCTAGTTATTTTGCTAATCGATTAATCTGACGATTATTTTTTCGATTAATCGATGAATCGGGTAAAAAATTAATTTCCACCCTTTTGTTCAGAAATAGAGCACGATCTAAATTAACGACGCAAAAAAGTGCACAAAGAAAAATGCAAATCAAAAAACCTGGTAACAGAATTTGTTTCAGCATTAAAGACCCGTTTTCTATATTCACAGTAATACACAAAAACGATCTTGCATGGCACTATCACACACTCCGATGCAGTTACTTTCATCCCTGTCTAAATAAAATGAATCCTACCTAACTCACATGGCGAAAGATGGGACTGAGCAGGCAAGTGTGCACCCTTGGCTACCTATGAAATAAGAACAGGGCAAACAGAGAATGGGTTGGAGAATAGGTTTCATTTCGGTAGACGGGGTGTACGCGTCCGTATGGGAGCGTGTCCGTATGTGCGATCGTGCATGTCCGATCGTGTGTGCGGGAGCAAATGTATGTGCAATTGTGTGAGTGGTAGCACGTGTATGTGCGATCGTGTGCACGTGTACATGCGATCATGTGAGCGGGTGCGCGTGTATGTGTGACCGTGCATGTCCGATTGTGTGTGCGGGGGCACGTGTATGTGCGACTGTTTGAGCACATGTATGCGCACTCGCCACTCCTGACGGGCTACTCAGTCTCAGTCAGACATACTCTGACCGCATGTCAAAGTAAAGTTTATTTATGAAACACATTTACATGCAGCTAAAAACTGGCTAAATGCTATATAAAAAATATCAAACTGAAATAAGACTAAAACACACACTCTCACACCATTTTTCACATTTTTGTAATGTGAAGCGCTACTACACTTTTGACGAACAGTTTTCTCCGCCTCTGTCATTTTTCATTTGTTTAACCTTATCTGGAAAATACCGCCTCCGCTCTTCCTTCGCCACACCATTGGCAGCGCTCTGCTCAGCTCCGTCAGCAGATGAAGTTAATGACACAACGAATCGATAATGAAATTCGTTGCCAACGCTTTAAGTAAATCGATTTTAATCGATTTAATCGATTCGTTGTTGCAGCCCTAGTGTTAACCATATTTTCCACTTCAATTATTGCAGTAGACTGACTAGGAATAACCTGTTCTACCATCATGAGAATTATACATTGTACAAAAAAATAAAATTTACACACAAGTAATACAGGTTTGCATGGCCCCATAAAGTGATACAGTTTTCAAGCGGGTGGCACTAATGAAGAGAAGGAAATCGCACTGCATGACAGTTGCAGTCAAAATACAGAACATTTACTGAACAAATTTTGCAAACAACTTAAAAACTAAACTTTTCAAGCATCCAAAGAGGCATTTAGACTTGGTAAAATATTTAGAGGTGCTTGTCAAAAGTTGTATAGCACAAAATATTTTTTGTAAAACAACTACACTTAATATAAACAATCGGGCATCTTTAGCTCGACAGTGTTTGCAATAAATGGTTGTCAGTTCCACATCTGACCAATTAAAACCGGAATATCTCCAGACAACAGAAACGGCTACTTTTTTCTTCTGTGTTTTCTATAGCTTCTCGGTTTATTTTCACTACTCAGTAACTCTAATCCTGCGTTCATTTGTCTTTTCCTGCGTTCGTTTCTCTCTTTCCGAGTCGCAATTTGGACAGAAATGTCAAAAACGTCCCTTCCTGTCGGAAACACGCCCCTTTTCCAAAGTTGAAGTCGGGTTCGTACGAGATTCCCCGTGACGTTATTTCAACATGGCAGCTTACACAGTCAATAATACGTCCTTTACTGCTTCTCTAGGTTTATAGATTTCAAAATTTTTATATTAAAATGTATTACTAGTTATGAATGTAATCACACGCGGTCTTTTATGTGAAGTAATAAATGGCTTTCCATGAGCTTTCATGCTCAGATCAAGACAATAACAGCGTATTCGTGGAGGCAGCCATGTTTGTTCTGAGTTGTGTAGCTCGAACGAGAAATTGGTCGGTTGTGACGTGTCGCATCTTGGACTTTGTCGGGATAATTGGATGCACCATAACGCAGGTAATCCGTTGCATGCATGTTCAGCGATGTACCAGTAAAAATGGTCCCCCCTTAAACTGTTTCCTCTGCACCACATTCTGGGCGTTGTTTAGGCCATTTAAACCGGTATTACGGTATAAGAAAAATCCATAACAAAAATAAATACCGGTTTCCGGTATGAACCGGTATACTGCCCAGCACTAACGGTACTCACTTCGCGATTTACTGTGATGCTGTCAGTGTTTACAATTTGCTTTGTTCTCCTATGCTGCGTCGTAGCTTAGGATCGAGTTGGTGTCATCGTCATACAGTCTGTATACCTGTCGTAGCCAAGGTTATTAGATCCGTATCAACACAGTGTGATCGTTAATGATCTTATAAGATTGCTGATATCACACAGTGTGTGGCATGCTGAAGGTAGGCATGTTTTCCCTGCTTTGTTTAATATGACTGTTTGCAGTTACAGTAAGCTGCACTTGCCTCTAGATGTTTCCTGAGGTTGGACATAGATTGTTTCGATGTCGGCAAGATCTTCACAGCTGGCAAACAAGCATTACATTGCACAGTTAAATGTATCTTTTTCTGAAATGTATCAAAATGTTTTTATTATTTTTTTATAATTTTCAGCAATGGAATGCCTTTCTTTCTTTGCCTGAAACAAACTCAGACTGCTCAGGCGAGTTAATTAGCAGAATTGACGCTGCAACTAGAGATGCAACAGGATAACGAATCAGAAACAGAATAGTATCAAACTTTCGACTAAAGAGGGAAATGGCAAAGGAGGATGTTTTGCATAAGAAATATGCAAAGCAATACAAATATTATAATTAAGCATATCGGCGAGGTTTTGCATACAGTATTGCATACAAAATCTTCTCTAATAACTAACGGATTACATTTTTTTACAATTA
>JAODKN010000001.1:23647920-23673182 GCA_026774425.1 Petrocephalus zakoni
AATGTATATCAATGTATTTTACACCCATGTAAAGCGCCCTGGGACAACCCTGTTGTGAAGGGCGCTATATAAAAATATACTGAATTGAATTGAATTGAATTTGGGCCTGCCAGGCCTGCCACCACCAGGTAGTGATCAGTTGACAGCTCCGCCCCTCTCCTCACCTGAGTGTCCAATACATGTGGTCGCAAGTCCGACACCACAACCACAAAGTCGATCATTGAACTGCGACCAAGGGTGTACTGGTGCCAAGTGCACATATGGATACCCTTATGTTTGAACATGGTGTTCATTATGGACAGGAGGAGTGCTCTCCAACACCCCTTCCAAGGACTCCAAAATGGGTGGGTATTTTGAACTGCCGTTTGGCACATAAACGCAAACAACAGTCAGGACCTGCCCCCCACCTGAAGGCGAAGGGAGGCTACCCTTTCGTCTACCAGGGTAAACCCCAATGTACAGGCACCCAGCCAAGGGGCAATAAGTATGCCCACTCCTGCTCAGCGCCTCCTCCCATGAGCAACTCCAGAGTGGAAGAGGATCCAACCCCCCTCAAGGAGACTGGTTCCAGAGCCCAAGCCATGCGTTGAGGTGAGCCCGACTATCTGGTCGGAACCTCGCTCACCAGCCCAGGCTCCTTCCCCGCCAGAAAGGTGACATTCCATGTCCCTAGAGCTAGCTTCTGCAGCTGAGGATTGGACCGCCAAGGTCCCTGCCTTCCGCCACCGCCCAGCTCACACTGCACCCGTCCCCCTTAGCCGCTCCTACAGGTAGTGAACCCATTGGTGGGGGGACCCACGTTCCTACTTCAGGCTGTGCCCAGCCAGGCCCCATGGGAGCAGGCCCGGCCACCAGGCACTTGCCATCGAGCCCCACCCCCAGGCCTGGCTCCAGAGGGGGGCGCCAGTGAGCCACACTTCATCTGGATCCTCACCCAGGAACTGTTTGCCTTGGGTGACCCTACCAGGGACATAAAGCCCCAGGCAACTAGCTCCTGGGATCACTGGAACACACAAACCCCTCCACCAGCTCCAGGAGATTACTAGCATCCTAATTAAACGTTAAATGGTAATTTGTTTAGAAATCTATCAACAAAAATGAAAAAGGGGTCAATCTATTAAGCATAATCTGTGGGGTCAGCACTAAGGTAACTATGAGCAATTGTTATGTTGTCTTGCATGTTTAGTTGTTATAATCTAAATTCTGCACTGCATAACACCCAAAGCTTGTGGTCAGACCAGAGTTATTATTGATAATGAAAACTAAAACTGTAAACTGAAACAAAATTTAAAAAAAAGAAAGAAAAAAAAACTATGTATATTACTTCCAAAGCTAACTGAAATGACCTAAAACAAAAATCAAATATTAGTTTAAAATTCAATTTAGCTTTTTATAGTAATTATAAAAAGTAATATTGTCATTTATTACCATTAGTAATAACTGGAACATGTTTTGTGGAACATGTTTGAGGACACTTAGTACATCAGGTTAATAACTTTGGTCAGTTGGCTGGCGTGAGATTTCCAATTCGAGGCAAGTCTGCACACACATTTACATGTGAGTAACAGTTTTTTTTTGCCTTTTTTCCAGTTTTTTCCCATAGTGTGTATGGTTTGTAAACTGTCCCAATGCTTTTTATGTAGCTAATTTTAGGTCTATAGTGGAATATTACAGATTTGCCATAAGATTTCTTACATAAACGTGTCTGAAAGTGTGAGTGTCACCCCGAATGTGTGACGGTTGGCAACCCTGAAGTACAAAGATGAGGTGAAAGAGTAAGCTATGGTAAGTTCATATTTCTGTTACTGTTGCAAGGCCTTAATTACAATATAATATATATTGATGGGGCTCTGTTCTCCCCAATATAAATTATAATTGCGGCCTTAGTTCCCCCCAATGTTGACTCCATGGCTACTGCCTTGAGTTGTTTTAAAACAAAATGTGTGCATTAATGATCAGATTTTGTATGCATGACAATAACACATGCTTGGGTGAGAGAGAACTTAGATCCAGAATGCACAAAATGTTGGTGAAAATGTCCATTTCATGAACAATAAAAGAAAGTTAGCATGGAAGACTGAAGTAAAGTAACAAGCAAGGTTGCGGTCACACCCAGGCCACCGTGATTTTCACTTAGTGGCCATTTCACTTAACGACCAGGGCAACGTTTCCCAAGACCATAGTTTCTAACTACCAGAAGTATTGGGACACCCCTCCAAATCATTGAATTCAGGTGTTCCAATCACTTCCATGACCATAGGTGTATAAAATCAAGCACCCTGGCATGCAGACTGCTTTTACAAACATTTGTGAAAGAATGGGTCACTCTCAGAAGCTCAGTGAGGTACTGTGATAGGATGGCACCTGTGTAATAAGTCCATTTGTGAAATTTCCTCACTATTAAATATTCTATGGTCAACCATTAGTGGTATTAAGCAAAGTGGAAGCAATTGGAAGCAACTCTGCCACTAAGTGGTAGGCCATGTAAAATAACAGCGTGGGGGCAATGCATGCTGAGGCGCACAGTGTGCAGAAGTTGGCAACTTTCTGCAGAGTCAATAGCTACAGACCTCCAAACTTCGTGTGGCCTTTCAGATTATCCCAAGAACAGTGCGTAGAAGGCTTCATGGAATATTTCCCTGGCTGAGCAGCTGCATCCAAGCCTTGCATCACCAAGTGCAATGCAAAGCATCCAATGCAGTATTGTAAAGCACACTGACACTGGACTTCAGAGCAGTGGCGACGTGTCCTCTGGAGTAATGAATCACGCTTCTCTGTCTGGCAATCCGATATCTGAGTCTCGGTTTGGCACTTGCCAGGAGAACAGTAGTTGCCTGACTGCACTGTGCCAACTATAAAGTTTGGTGGAAGAGGGATAATGGTATGAGGTTGTTTTTCAGGGGTTGGGCTTAGCCCCTTAGTTCCAGTCAAAGGAACCCTTTATGTTTCAGCATACAAAGCCATTTTGGACAATTTCATGCTCCCAACTTTGTGGGAACAGTTTGGGGATGGCCCCTTCCTGTTCTAATATAACTGCGCACCTGTGCACAAAGCAAGGTCTTTAAAGACATGAATGAGCGAGGTTGGTGTGGAGGAACTTAACTGGCCTGCACAGAGCCCTGACCTCAACCCGATAAAATACCTTTGGGATGAATTAGAGTGAGCCAAGCCTTCTCGTCCAACATCAGTACCTCACAAATGCTCTCCTGAAAGAATGGTCAAAATTCCCATTAACACACTCCTAAACCTTGTGGAAAGCCTTCCCAGAAGAGTTGAAGCTATTATAGCTGCAAAGGCTGGGCCAACTCCATATTAAAGCCTATGTATTAAGAATAGGATGTCATTAAAGTTCGTATGTGTGTATAAGCAGGCCTCCCAATGCTTTTGGCAACTGAATAGTCCCAACTATGTAAGTTGTTAATGGGAGCTTTTGGGAAAGGTCACTGGTAGTTAAACCAGAAGTGGATATATTATAAGGTAAAACTCCAACCTGACCTTGACCAGATGTGAATTTAAACATCTTCTACCAATGCAGAGGGGGAACAAACTAAGATTACTCAGAGGAATGCAGTCACAGAATTCCCCCTTGCTTTGTTAATAAATTAGTTTGTCCTCTGTCTCTAACACACAGTTCGCTCCCGGTAATTGTTACCCCTCTCCTGTACCCCTAAAGGGACTCCAGAAAGCATAATCGTTTAAGGCACGAACGCCCAAACGCACAAATTCCTGAGGCTGCTCCATCAGTTCTGTGGAACTGCCAAGCTGCTGTTAAGAACACTCACTTCCTGCTTCTCCCTTGACGTTTTTTTTTTTTCACCCTTACGGGATCTTGGATGGCAGCCAAAGTAGCTGCCCTGTCTTCACATTCTCACTGGTTACCAGGAATGACTATATAAGGAAACTCTGATATGGAATTGTCTTGTTGGCTTTGTGCTTTCTTGCCAGTCTGTCTCGGCTCTTTGTTCAGGCCCATCTGAGCAGGGCAGCTGACCAGTCGACCTTTCTCTGCAGACTTCTTTTAGCTGTCATATGCCTCCCACTTCAAGCCATTACAGTGAAAGATCAATCCATCTTTTTCTCTGCTCTCTTTAACTGCAGCCAACACCTGTCCTTTCTGTTCTCCACTGACTCCCTTTATAATTCTTTATTTATTTAGCAGATGCTTCTATCCAAAGCAACATGCTGTTTGTGAGAAAGTAGGATCAGACAGGATCAAACCCCTGGAGCGGCTGCAGGTTAGGGGCCTTGCTCATCATGAAAATCATTCTGTCAGTTGTGGGATTTGAACCGGCGACCTTTCAATCACAGGCATAGCGGCCTAATCCGTTGATTCTTCCACAAACAAACCCAAACGGTGGGTCAACAGCTTGACAGCAACAAACTGAACTTTTCAGTTATGTGTAATGATGGGAGGTTTATTTTTTTTCAAGATGCATTTAGTAACCCTGTTGCCTCACACCTCTAGCACTGGTGGTGCAAATGCAGCCTCTACTCTGCACGTATGGAGATTGCTTATACTCCGTGTTGCATGGGTCTTCTCTGGGTACTACAATTTCCTCACACAGTCCAAAGATACACAGGCCTAGGTAGGCCTGCATTTCTTAACCCAGTCCTCAGTCCATGTTTTTGCTCCCACCCATCTCCCATGGCACCTGTGCTAGGTATTGAGTGTTCTTGATTGGCTGGGAGCTGGGAGGGAAAAAATGTGGACTGTCTGGGTGTCGCTGAAGACTGGGTGGAGAAACACTAAGCTAAGCAATTAGAGTCTGTACATTGGCCATAGAGTATGGTTATGTGTTTGTATGGCATCCCATCTAGGGAGTATCGCTGCAAATCAAATCAGGATAAGTAGCTGGCAAATGAATGTATGCAATTAGTAAGCAGTATTATTCATTTTTAATTATGCTAGGATTATATTTACATTTGCATTTCTCATATCATTGACTGTTTCTCATATATTGTCTGCTGCATTATTACCTGTTAGCTGTTGTTAGTGGCAACATTAGTGATGATATGTGTGTCTTACATTTAGCTTGGTTAGTTGTAGTTAAGGTGAGGGATGGATAGGGTTTAAGGTTGTCTTTTTTGGGATTTGGGTTTTGCCCATTGAAATGAATGGATGGTCCCCACAAAAATATGAATACAAATGTGTGTGTGTGTGTGTGTGTGTGCCTGTGTGTTTTTTTCAAGACTCTCTATGGGTAAATTGCTATTAATTACTTACCTCATTATCTTCTGATCAGGTATCTGCTGAACAAATGTTTCATCAATCCTTGATAGAAATTGCTGTAAGAAACCCCACTGACTGCATTAACCTTTTCTGCTGTGATTATTTATAGGCCAATCTCATTTCAGGGGGACGCACAAGCATATAAATCCTGACCTTGTCTTCATATGGGATCTTGCTTGCCCCTACTATGAAATCTCCCATCTGCATGCGTCAAATCAATATTTAATTTCTTCTTCAGCAGCATGCTTCTCAACAACCGCCTTCTGTTACAATCTCAGCACTATATTCAGTCTTGCTGCCTCTGTCAGCTCTAAACTCCCACCGTTTGATGTAATCTTTTTGTTCCGTATACCTGTCAAGTTGGTCACCAAAGCCTGCATATTCTCTGTTTCAACCGAGGCCTGACTTGTAGGGCAGCGAGGTTATTAGATAATGTGGTTAAGGACCAGGATTTCCTGTGATGTCACAGGAACAGTATCGCTTGCTTCCTTGCTGCATTTAACCTGAATTGTCCCACTTGTTAAAAAATGTTGACTAAACAGGTACACTTATACACAATATTATCACTGTAGATAGTCTTTCTCAGCCTCATTCAGATCCCCTTGCTGAGCCCTTGTTCATTCACACAAAAGACAATAAATTTCAAAAACAAATTATTAATAAAACGGAGAATCTGGAAAGGAAATGAATTAATCATATAAAAGGAAACGGCAACAGATGCACTTGGCACAGCTAAGAGATGACCCTAGTGTCGCCAGGGAGACAATTCATTGGCTGAAGAACCGGCGGTAGTGACAGCTTGTATTGCATGTCTGCGTCAGTCTCTGTGCAAAAATTCTCAAATGAAACATTCATGAGAACAATACTTCTCCACCAGGCCGTCCTGCCATTAAGATAATGAGATGGACAGTAAACATAAAAGTAAATGAGATATGGCATTGTAATATTGTTACTGCACATTGAATTATACAGTGAAAATTTGAAAAGTGTAGAGAATGCTCCTGCGAGACAACTATGTGACCATGACATAATATAAACATAATTTGATTATAGTAATGCATCAGTTCTATACCTGTACAGTAAATTAAGGGAATTCAGTTTTGTGTTGACTTTATTTAAATCAATTGTAGCTACTCTGTCTTTGCAGCCAGCTGGGACATCTGGAATCTACTTTACGGTGATGCTCATGGTTGGATGGGTAGACGAACCCATTGCAGATGGCACACATGGGACAGAACCAGGGGGCAGTTCTGGAATTCATTCATGTTTTCATAAACTTCCCACATTATGATTGCCTAAAATGTGACTGGAGTTGTTATGCTTTAAGCAGTTTGATCCAAACACAGCACCTCTCTAGGCCTGTCGCAATAAACGATAAATCAATTAATTGCACGATAATTAAAATGAGGTCAATAATTTTTCCGGCCGCGATAATATTAATTTGCATGCTTGTTTGTTTTCCTCGTGTCTCTTTCTACCAAATGGGAATATCAGCTCTTTTTAGCGATCTGGCTCATTTGGCTCAGCTCACCAAGAAGAGCCGGCTCTTTCGGCTCCTAAACGGCTCTTTTTAAAAAAACCCGCCACTCTCTTCGTTTAACCTGATGCTGATTATCGTGACCTGATTTGAGCTTGTTAAAAAGACGCCGTCTCGTGGGCGGACTTTTTTTTTCGGAAGAGAACATTAATAAAACAGCTTTTGAACAGGAGCCGGCTCCCATCGTTCATCGTTCGCCTTGTTCGCGAACGACATGTCATTAGTAATGAGACGTGCGCGATTTTATGGCGCATGTGCAGTAATCACCAGGGCTTCAGATGATGGGCCAGCTTTTCGGTACAATACAAACTTTTGCTTACGTCCACACCTGCTTTTATTCATATGGAGTGTTTTGTTGTTAGTTAGCACTTTTTGTTTACAAAGGTCCTAACTGGCAGTTTTGCCTGTTTTCCCTGTCTGAGTCTAATGTTTAATATTTTACAGGCGATTTTATTTACGGAGACTTCATAATCCGTTTTATTTATTGTTTTTGGTTGTTTGGTTTTTATTCAAGTGCATCTTTTGTTAACAGAGACTGAGAGTCCATTTCATTTATTGTTTTTGGTTGTTTTGTTTATTTATTGTGGATATTAAAATTGTCTTCCAGTCTCAGTGTTAAATGTTCAAAAAAAAAAAGTTTATTGATCGTTGAAAGGGTGTACTTGCATTAATATGCCATTATCATTACATCAGTTGAAAATGGTGTCACAACGACAATATTATTGTTTATTGCAATAATTCCTGGGACAATTTATCGTCCAGCAAAATTTGTTATCGTGACAGGCCTACACCTCTCACTTCCATGGAGCAGATGATGTTATAACCCACAGTATGTGAGATACAAGGAACAAAAGTACTGGGACTCCTGGTCATTACACCTACACCTTTATACATCCCATTCTAAATCAATAGGCATCATTATTGCCCCCCCCTCGCTAATAACCTCGCTTTTAGTTCATCCCAAAGGTGCTCGATGGGATTGAGGTCAGACCTCTGTGTGAGCCAGTCAAGTTCTTACACACTAAACTCACTCAGCCATGTCTTTGTCCATGTCTCAGCCGTGCTTTGTGCCCTGGGGTACAGTCATGCCGGAACAGAAAAGGACCTTCCCCAAACTGTTCTCACAAAGAACACTACATTTATTGCGTCAACAGAGCTTTGGTGAATTTTACATAGCATTTGACTGAACACTCGGCCACTATACTCCTTTACTTCACATTTATTTGGTCTGCCACTTCTGATGTTCCTAAACACTTTCATTTTGCAATAATACTATTACAGTTGCAATGTCCATGGAATATATAGGAGGGAAGAAATTTCACAAACTGACTTATTGCTAAGGTGGCATCCTATGACAGTGCCACACTTGAATTCACTGAGGTCTTGAGGATGACCCATTCTTTCACAAATGTTTGTAAACCTGTCAGCATGGCTAGGCACTTGATTTTATCTTGCTGTGGGATGGGTCTGAATGAAACACCTGAATTAACTGATTAAGAGGTGTGTCCCAATTATTTTGTCTACATAGTGTATATAACCCTTGTTACCGCAAAGTAACCTTTTTGCAATTTCCCTTCTACAAATTATTCCATATATTGGCCAAAAAATGCTTGAAAGGTGATTGGATTATGGCCAGGCCTCTTTATTGCCTGACTTCACCCCATTGAGAAGTACTGTGCCTACTATAGTTTATTATTCCTTAAATAGACTAAATAACTAAAATTGTTTATTATTATTATTTCTGTTGATGGTGAAGAGAGAAATATCCACTTGGTTTCTGATTGCCTAATAATGTGCACACTGATAATCAAGTGTTTTCCTTTTATTTTTGTTTGTGACAGACCAATGTGATATTTTCTCTCTAAATAAATTGACTTGGAGCAGAAGAAAACTTCTAAATTAACTTTTATAATCCTGTCTAACGTTTGCAAATAATTATTTCCTAGTAGGTACACTGCAGTGTATTATTGTTTAGATTGTTGGACACTGTTACGAGATGCAGAGAACTGGTGTTATTAACTGCAATCCACACAGCATTTGAATTGGAAATCATATTAATCAGCATTTGGTACATTGATTTTCAAGAATCCTTTAGTGTATACTTAAATAACATATTGAGAGATTTGATTAATAAAATAACTGGTAACACTTTACTTGAGACAACAGAAGTAATGTAAGATTATGCTATTACTTATGTATTAATTAACTACAATTAAATTGTTAAAAATGTATCTCATGATTGTTCATTATTAATGAATTATGACACATCTTTTACCTCACGCAAGTACTGTCATGCCCTGCCTTCATGCCCCTCTCCTTTTCTCCCTAGTGTGGCTAATGAGCCACACCTGTTGGTTGTTTTGACTTGTCCCATGTTTCAGCCCTTGTGTGGATCACTCCAGCTGCCTCTCGTTTGCTCCCTCGTCAGCCCCGTATAAGAGTGCTTCCCAGTTCTGGGGTCCCCAGTTTGGTTGTTGATGCCATTCCCTGTGTATGCCTGCAGTTCTCCCTGTCTTAGCGTGCCCTTGCTTTTGGCTCCTCACAGTCCCTTTTGTTTCTCTGGCTGTGCCTGGTTTGAGCTAAATAACGTTTATTTTGTTTGCCCTTATGTTTTCTGGGTGAGACAAGCACTATATTTGTCACTATACCTGTTAATTATATAAACCTTTGTGAACTACAGAAGAAAGTACTGTAGGAACGCATGCCAAATACTCATCACGTGTGTTCATCATTAATGAATTGTGACGCATCATTTATCCCAAGCAGTTCCTATATCTGTTACTTATATGTATTAGTTCTGCAAATATTATAACTACTGAAGGAACAAATAATGAATAACACAAGTGATTCAAATTTCAAAATTCAAATTTTTATTTGTCACGTACATATAGTCATACACAGTACCATATGCAGTGAAGTTCTGATGCTATGTTTATTCATCATTAAATGAATCATGACATATATCTTTAGCGACTATATTTGTTCATGATTTGCACTTCAGTAATAACTGGGTTACTACTAAGTGTTTGTATCGCCTCAAGTGAAGTGTTCTCGAATAACTTGATGCATAGAAGCGACGTTGAGTTTACGGACAGGATCCTGAAAGATGCCTGCGTGCAGATAATGGGAGTCTGACGTTAGTACTCCTATATACCAAAATTCTTCCTCTATAGTGTGTTTTTGACCAGTGATATTACATATATTTCGTTATAATATCGTATTGATGTGTTTTTCATTTAGTCTTCGTCGAATACTAAGTAGTAAATATTGGTGTACCATCATTAGTGTCCGTTTTGCATGTAAAACGTCTACAGGGATTCCCGGGGTAAGTATAATGTCATCTTTAATACAATTTCCTTGTTTGTTTGCATATTTAGATACATTTAAAGGTAATTTATTTCATTTTATCAAGATATTTTAAATTCATACAAGGCATTTCTTCATTTACGGGTTTTCTTTTATGATCGGATAATTAAGCTATATAGGCATTTTCGTTTCTATAAGTCGTACATGAGACATACGTTTCGCTAATTATATCCTTTTTACGCTTTTTTATTTCACCACAAGAGCACATCTATATCCGACGACTTGTATATCAAGGCACATCGTAGAAAATGAGTTAGCGAAATAGCGCGCGTTTCTTTTCGGGTGTTTGCAGTTACTTTTACCTTAAAGACTTAAAAAATGCATCTTTATTGTACTGATTACGTTAATTTTTCTTTTTGTATATCTGTAGAATCATTCTCAAGTTAGGAGTCATGAAGTTACTGAGCAGCCCAAATTTATTCAGCGTAACCACATTGTGTAGGCCCGGGGTGAGGTTTTATTTAGAATTATGATTAATGTTCTGCAATACAGTCATATCATAACCAGTAAATATGAAGATATGTAGGTAGAGAAACCAGATGTATTATTCAGGTAGGCTGAGGTGCCTCCTTCATTTAAGTATAGAATTTGCCTCAAGAAACTTTTTTCAACAGTAATAATATACACACTGATGGCTCTGTAATTACAATCGCCACTGCTATTTACTACTAGTCACTGCCCCTTTAAGGTCAGCACCTTGTTGTCTTACCTGTATGTCGTTGTATTTTGTATGTATATTGAATGTTGTTTGTATAAATTTTAGTTTGCATGTTCTCCCCATGTCGCCATGGGGTTCCCCCCACAGTCCAAAAACATGCCAAAGTTCCCAAATTGTCTGTTGGAGTAAATGGTGTGAGTACGTTGTAATGAGTCGCTCCCCGTCTGGGGTTATTCCCTGCCATGCTTGGGATAGGCTCTGGACTGCTGCAGCCCTGCATAGCACATGCGCGTATAGAAGGTGGATGGATTTTGTTTATTCTGTGTATGGCTGTTTTTTGTTTTTCATTGGTATATGTTGTTTTTGACTGCATGACATAGATTTTGAGCTTTTGAATCTTTGACACCTTGAACAATGTAGCTGAATTAAAGCAACCAGTACATACAGTAATGAAACTCTAAAACCTCATCAGCCTTGGTGATAGACCAGATTCCACCCCCCGTTGAAAACTGATGTCCTCGGGGTCTTTGCAGGATGAACCAACGGAGCGAGCCCCTTCTGTTCTTCCTCAAGCTCCCAGACCTGAGGAAGCTGTGCTGTACCACCATGTCACTGCACATGCATCCCAACCACGTAGATGTGAGGAACCTGCAGCTGAAGACCTGCAGGTACACATTTGAAGGACAACCAGCTAATTTTATCCAGTACATCGTGACAAGGGGGGCTCACACTTTTGGGGTTGTGGGCTTGATTAGTACACTGTTTGCCGTTTGCATGGATTTTCTCCACTCTGCCACGTTTCCTCTCATGCTCCAAAAACACTTGGATTGGTTTCTGTAAAATTGCCCACAGTGTTTACCCTGTGATGGAGTGGAATCCCAGTGAGATTATCCTCTACCTTATGTTTCCTGGGATGGACTCCAGACTCTCTGTGACCCTCTACCACATAAGTGGTAATGGAAATTTGGTCGATGTTTCCATGTGGTTGATGTTCTCTGTTGGTATTAAGCTGGACATGAATTCAGTGTCCTCCTAAATATTATAGTGTATCCACAAATGCTACTTTTCCAATGTTTTAACGTGTATTTATATAATATATTGGAATAGATATTACACATGATACTCCACTATTTTTCAGAGAGATTTTATTCCTTTATCCAGATGTCAGTGCCTCCCCTCAGACTTTTAAGATATTAGAATAGATATTACACGTTATACTCTGTTATTTTTCAGAGAGATATTATTCCAGTACCCAGATGTCATTGCCTCTCCTGTGATGGAGTCTTTTGACATTATTATTGTAATGGCTGTAAGTATAATTAGTACTATGAATTAAAAAGATGATCCATGACACTATTAGCAGTATGCAAATTATGTAGTTTGTTTAATCCGTTAAGGCTAAAGTTGTGGTTATTTATCTGCCTCTGTATTGTATGGTTATTTAAAAAGCTTTAGCATTTAATGCAGATTAGCTGAAAGGTAAACAGATTCATAACAAATCATTATTGTTTTTGTTACATCCTGAAAGTGCCATCAAAATCTCATTATAAACTCCAAGCTTGATATGTCTTATCTATGTTCAGCTAATTGATGATTGAAGTGGCAGGTTTAATGAAAGCCATTTTCTGAGTGAAGTAACAATGCACATCCATCTTGGCAAGCTGTTCTAATTATGTGCATCACATATTTTCCTCTTAAAATGACTTGCAGATGTTGCTAAGTGTTTAGTATTGGACTTAATTATTAAGTACTACACCAACAGATGGGACTAAGTGATTTTCATTTTCTGAATGTTTTTCTTAGTTTGAGTTAATGCACCAAATGTTCAAAGCGTTCCGTGTTTAACCAATAAGAGCTTGATTTTATTTAACTACCTGTGAATTTAAATATCTGCACAAGGCAGATTTGCATTTAAACTCTGCAAACTGTCTTCTAGATAGAATTTTTCAAGACTGGAGTAATCCAAGCATACGCCCAGGCATATAGTATGCAGGTATGATATTTTTATTAATTGATAAGTTCATCCAGAAGTTTATTTTATTCAATGCACATATCCCAAAGAAAGTATATTATGTGCAACACTATTATAACATGTGCCAAATATTATATATTGTATATATTTCATATATACAATGGAAATTCCTATTCGTCTTTTCTCTGTTGATGTGACAGGCACTCATGTATTGTGGTACTTAAAAAAAGGATCAGTCCTTGTGCTGCCTACTGACTTCCAATTATCAGTATGAATCCTTGTAAATTTATGGACCATTTGATTACTTAACATATAAAGCAGTGTATGATCAAATTTCTGTTGGTATATTTCAGTAAGAGGGGCATAGTCTTTGGAATCATGCAGATGAAACAATAATTTATGAGCTGTCATGCCACCATAGAAGTTTGACACCAGGAGCTTTTTGGGGTTATTCTTGCTGTTTTCTGATTGGACAGATGAGCACTCCGCGACGGGTCCTTCCAAGCTCACTGCAAGCCTGTTTGTCGTACACTGTGACCGCCAGGCTGGCTCCAGACTGGAACAAGGCAGGACAGTTTCTCATTAGAGGTAGAAAAAGGTTGTGGGACACAGATCAGAACAGCAAGAGATCCAAGAATGCCTCCTTAAACTGACCAGATTGACAGGGAGGCACAGTGCCTCAGTAATGATCATTAGGCATCACTGCTCCAGAGACATGAATTGGTAATCTCTCACACTAACAATAAGAATAAGTTTGTATGTTCTCTCCATTTTTGTGTGGGTTTCCCTGGGAGTTTAGTTTTCTCATAAATATGACTACATGGTATTCAAGTGAACTGATAATTCTAAATTTACTTTCTGGAATGACTGTTTAGCTTACCATGTGTGGGTGAGAACTGTGATGCATTAACATGCTTTTGTGTTCCTGGTGTCTGTTTTGTGTCCTTTGAATGTGACTTTTTTTTTAGCTTCTACGAAAAACTAATGGGTGGGTTTGGTTCTTAGAAGGCAGATTATATTTTAAAACTCTCACTTCCAAATATGTGCATGAACAGATTTTCTGTGAAATGGCATTTGTCCAGGGTATCTAAAATTGCAATTGACTGTACACTAGGGTTATAACTAAATTAATGTTCATTAAATTTTCATTACCCTGTACCTGAAATGGATGAGTAATGACTTAAGTAAAATTATATGGCTTTTGTGGTAGTTTAATCAAAAAATGTTCCGCACACAACAAACTTTCAAATTGTCATATTACAAAATAATATGAACGTGAGTGAACATTGTACATAAGTTGCATGAAACTACAACATGTTAGTAGCTACAAACTACAAAAAGAAATGTAAATTGTAGAATATAACCACAAAGGCAATAGAATGTAACAAGAAATTCACACTTTTATGGCCGAATTACTTTATTTGCCTATAAATTGCACATATATGGGAAAACTAAAAAAATTTGGTAGGGAACGTTTCTTTCAGACAAGCAAAAAATATTAATAAGGTAGTGATTTTGAAGACATTCCTCACCTATTTCTGCCCCAGGCGACATAACATTTTTTGTCATAACCCTACTGTACACATAAAAGTTAAGCCTAATATTTAATGCCGATTTTTTTAGCAAAAACTGTGAACTCTCAACTTTTAAGTCTGTAATAATAACTGGGTAATTAAGTAATAGGTGAACTTTAAATATGAATCTGACTTGCACCCCAACTTCCTCAGGTGGCCAGGTTGAGACATAACAGCCCAATAACTAATTCACATTCTGTATGTCACACCTGTTGCCAAATGAAGGGGCCAAATGAAGTAATAAGAAAAAAGTTTGCAGACTTTGTTGTCAGGTGTACCAAAAGTAAGTTTGAGATTTGAAGTTGTAATTGGGTAATGCAGCTCAACCACATGGTGGCAGAGTTTCATCTGTACTTTGTAAAGCTTTCAAGGTAAATGCTGTATCACTGCCGAACCGACCAGGAATTCTGTTAACACCCCTTAAATCACATATACTACTGTTGAGGAGCTCTGTAACACTTTTAACTGGCCTTACATTTGGTCATTTTTATATCCAGACATGTTTGTCTCCTAAACAGCTACTGGTTTGTTTTTGACCTGTTGGTATGCAACTTTAATGTGTAATAAAATAAAAAATAAAATTATATATATATATATTTTTTTTTAGGAAAAAATTTTCTTTCCTCCACTGGCAAGCTTAAAGCCGTTGGTAAGTCTAAAATTCCTGCTGGGCTAGTGTATCAGTATATCGCCTGGGGGGTGATTGTCTTGCTCATGGCAACCCATTTTTTATTTCAGCTAAGCATTTAATAAATTAGTCTCACTACGGAACATTTATTTAAGTGCTGTGTCTGTTAACTGTTGAAGCTAAATGTTTGTGCTGATTAAAGTAACAGTGTTCCTTGCCTTGTCTGAACTCTGCTCTCCTCTAAACAGAAAAAGTACCTAATTGTTTTCGGTTTCAACTGGATAAACAAGCCAAGGCCTACAAATAAGATTAAGGGTTGTGAGCAGGATTGTCTCACAGTGGAATGGAGTTTGTGGAATAGATTGGCATCTGTTGTATCGAGGGAATGAGGGGAGTCAGCTGGTATATAATGTCACTCATTATATCCCTCCGTGAGTCATTGTACACAATCCCTGTTGATTTGATGTGGGAATGGAGGATTAGAGTGGAAACTTTTTTTCGGGGACACTCATCCATATATTTCTAAGTCTTGTTAGGTAGTAGTTGGGGCACCAACCGCACGGGACTGCGTTTGGACAATTTCTGCATTACCATGGCATCGATCCCAGCCCCATTCTCACATTAGCTCTAGACAACGAATCCCATCTAGACATGGACTGTTTGCTTTTGTATGACTAAACAGCCAAATGGGCAAGAGCTAGGGCTAAGGTCCTTGTGTGTATGTTTGTTTTAGGTTTGTACATTTTCTTTAAAACGCTGCTTGGATTGACCTTTTCTTGGTTGAGTTGATGAGGTCTGGAGTAGACATGCCTCATCCAATGCAGTGGTTTCTATGACCACTGCTAATTAGTGTGCGGTTTCTTTTTAATAGTGATGGAGCTCAGTTCCAGGGAGAGTCAGCTGTGTGTCAGTATCGAATGCAGGACCGTAAGACTTCTACCAGCCACTGTAAGCCCGACGGCATCATGAAGCTTTCAGAATAAGACTTCAGGCATTTTGAAACAAGGAACAACATAAATAGGGAGGGTTTTAGAGAGAAAACAAACTGGTCAAGCTGTTTTTCAGAGATGCTAATTGCCGTTGTCCTGATTTAGCTGGAGGAGTTTGACATTGCACCGAATGTTCTGAGGAGCTTCAATGGTTGCAGGTCTACTGTGATCCAGACCTCCTCCATAGCTAATAATTGGTGTTACGTACTGCCCAGGTACTCATTCCAAAATCAATGTTGTGTACAATGAAAAACTTAAGGAAAATGCATGCTTACAATCCTCAGTGTGTAGAGGGTTTCTATAGTTTTACAGCTTAGCAAATGTTAGCATTATCTTTTTCAGATAGAAATTCTTGAAAACATACAACTAATGTTCATTGACCATGTCAAATATCTTTTAATCATGTTGATGATGACTGATGATCAGAATTGTATTTTTTAGTTTACTTTTAATTTACTTTTTAAATTAATTACAATGGAAAATATGGGTGAATATTTTCTTCTTAAATTATGTTTTAGTGCAGCTTTAAACATTAAAGAATTGTGATGTTATACTATACTAGTACTCTGGTGCTATTAAGCTAGCTAACAGGGATGTTATGTAATGTAATGTAATGCGCTTAGATACATTAAGCACATTTTACTAAATGTCAGATTATTCCGTGCAGTGGAAATGTTTTTTTTTTAATTAGCCACACTGGAGCTTTTCATTTTCCACAGTATGAAGAAGGGTCAAATCATCAGCATCAGCCACCAGATGGCCCCTGAGTGCCCTTTCCAGACTTATTTTGACATTCAGAAGCACTGGAGTACTTTGGTATACATTTTTATTCAGAACTGAAAATGCTAAGCCTTGGCTAAGTATGGCTAAGTCGTTACACCCTGTCAAATGTTTTTATTTTAAATGTATTTTCGGAATTGTTAACTGCAGACCATCCCTGGGTGGTTTAATCATTTAACATTTTGAATTGTTAGATTTTTTTTTTCAATAGTGAAAATGTAGGCATATTTGTTTTCATTTTAAATGTTGAACAACAGATGGCGCCATTTTTAATATATCAGAGACATTACTTCATTCTTCGCAAAGAAAATGGCTTATTTGAAACCTGAGATGCCACAGAACCTCATGGACAGCAAGTCACCTGTTTCTCTTCTTATGATTCAGTACGGATATGAACTTCCCCAAGAGGAAGAGGAGGGCCTAGTCTACTGCAGTGTGTATTTCAAAATGGTTGGAGAGAAGCTCTTTACGTATCCTTTTCTCACATCCAGTATGTGCCATTCACAGGGCTGAGATACAGCACTCCTATCCTGTTTGCTGTGCTCCAGGTTACTCCAGGTTAGTGAATGAAGAACTTCAAAGTCAGTAAGCTCAGAATGCCTATCGTATAGCTCTTTTTAATTTTTGATTTATAACACTTGGTACTACATATTATAGACCATTTCAAAGCAATTCACAAGAGGTAGAATGAATGAAATGCACAGCATATCATTAAAACAAATTTCACATATCCAATACATCTTTTCTTTTAAAGTATATCACAAAATATAAGTTAATAAGTATAGTAAGTATAAAATAATGTGTAAAAAAGACTCAGTAAGTAGGGCTCAACGATTTTAAGAAAAAATCTAATTGCGATTTATCTGACATAATGCGATTTCATTAGCGTTTTTTTTTCCAACTCAGTTCAGTATTCACTATACATTTATAAAAAAACGAATTGAGCAAAACCGTACACTGAAATCTGAACTGCGCTATACATTAATCCATAGATGAGAATGGAAATGTATTTTTTCTAACAAAAATAATATAGAGCATGCATCTAATAAGCCATAGAAGAATTCTCTAGCAACCCGAACATGGTAAAGTGATTGTATTTTTACATGCACATTTTAAGTGTCGCGTTTGCAAACAGCGCTCCACCGCTTTTTACCTTTAGTGAAGTGTGTCCGGAAAGTCCAACTAGGGTCAAATTAGCAGAGAAAAATGACGCATAAAACTACTATCACAAAAGCCACGACAGTGTTAAATTAAATAAAGTATTGAAAATAAAACAATTTCAGTAATAAAAATATTAGGGAATAATAGGACCTTTCTGTGAACAATCTCTTAAAATTAAATAGGTAGGTAATTCACTTACGGCTCAGCAGCGGAAATAGTATTTTTTTGCACTGCGAATGTGACGTTTTCCTTGGGTTTGATGTGTCTGTTGTTTGTTGGTGTATACGCAGTAACCTTGTGCCACTTCTGATTGCAAAACTATTTTCACCACAGTTTTAAATCCTGGGTCACATACTGTATGCTGTATAATGCATATCTTAAATCGTTTGCAATTTGCTAATTGCATTGTTTCAAATCGCGATTTTGATGTGAAATCGATAAATCGTTCAGCCTTAGCAAAAAGGTATAAAATAATAGGTGTAAAAATCTTGAATCCACCTCCTCACCTTGTCAAGGAGAGTAAGCTTGACAGTATTTCAACCATGGGTACTCTGGACCATGTCATGATAGGGATGTAGATTGACCAATGAGGACAGACTCTCCCCCTGATCTAAAAAGAACAATCCATGACCTTGGATTTGGAGGTGCTGATTGTCATTCCTGCTGTTTCACAATAAGTATCAAATAGTTTAAGAGCATGCTGGAGTTCCTGGTTGGGTTAGGTCAAACGAACAAGTTCATCTGTAAATAGTAGGGATGTTACCTTTAGCCCTTTATGCTTGATGCCCTTCCAGCTGTGGCTGCACCTTGATATCCTAAACAGGAGTGGAGACAAGACCTGTCTTTGCTGAAAGCTTACGTCATCTTTATACAACCTCAATTTTGTGCCAAGTATGTGGATGCAATTCTTAATACATTCATACTGGGATTTAACAGCATACTGTAGCTATCCTGGTACCCCCAGAGTATGTGCCAGAGCATGCTGTCATATTCTCCTAGTCCACAAAACATATGTATACCATACCATAGTAATATATTCCCACAGTTTTCTGTATCTAGTTGGAACATGCCCTCTGCTTCAGATTTGTAAATTTCTGGACCACCATCGTTGTTTCCCAGTGCAGGGGTCCCTTACGCACTTGACATGCAACATTAAAGAAGCAGGTCAACCACATCACTCCAGCAACATCTCGTGCCTTTAATATCTTTAATTTCATCCACTTCTGTAGCCTTTCCACCACTGTGACCTCTGACCACCACAGCAGCTTCAACTGCTGTGATAGGCTGCATCGTAAGTTGCCAACATTGCTTCCTGGTGAGAGGACATATGCACCAGGTTAAAGAGTTCAAATTTCCCCAGTGGTAGTCAGCACTTCCTCAGTCTTGCTGAACGTAGTCTGCGAGGTCTTGCCTCCCCCTCCTGGGGTGTTGAGCAGTTTGCTAAAACGTCTGGGAGGGTACTCTGGGATTTATTGGTACCTTTCACTGGAGTCTTTGTTGGACTGTAGTTTGTCCGCCCACTCCCACATATGAGTTCAGTTGAAATATACAAACCTGTGAACTATGCTAAGCTCACAATCCTGACAAGGGTAATCATTATGAGCGTTCAGAATTGCTTTTTAAAAGCTACACTTTTTCAGCATTTTGTAATTGGTTCTCCTAAAGGTCCTTATCCAATGTTTAGATACCCTCTGAGCTGTATCAGGACTCAGCCTGTACAAGTCCTTCCCAGGGTTGACCCACAGGAGGCACTGAACTCCTTCTTGCCAGACCTTCGAGGGAAACTCCAAAGCGTCTGTGGTTTTCCTGTCCAGATGACCACCAAACCGTTGTGCTACACCACCAGCTTGATTTCTCCTGCTTCACAGGTATGGAACCCACATATTAACACAACAAATTATTCTGAAAGATTGAATTTCATTAAGTAAAATTTTGATATTTCATGCTGATCTTTATCAGCTGTAGAAACTAAGAACAACTATGATGTCATGAGATTAAATGAGCCTCACATGGGTATTGAGGTATTTAGTAAAAAATGTGCTTGTATAAAATTAATATTCTATTCAGTGAGCAATATTTGATGTTTTATTCATGTGGCAATCTTTGTCAGAATTGGGTGCTTGCATTTAGATCATTTCTGCTTTGTGTTGAATGAAGGATTGTAACTGGAAATAATGGATTGAGTTGTTTCTGAATATTTCTTGTGAGGCAATATTTTTAATTAGTCCTTATTATTCACCAAAAGACAAAACAAGGACCAATAACATCTGTCAGCTTTCCACAGTACATGGGAAAATTTTTAAGATGAGCATAATCCCCCCTGAAGCAAAAACACACAGCGGTGGTATGCTGAAAAACAGAGTTCTGTCTGTCAAAGGCTGATTTGATTAGCACACTGAATTTCACACTGAGAAAGTCTGGGATAGATTCTGTGTATGACAGTGTTGCAGTTCTGCCTCAGTACCATCGCTTATCAGTTAAATTCTTCTTGTCATTTGTTTTACATGTCAACTTCTAAGAAATCTTATCTTGCACATGCTGCTTCAGTTATCTGTGTTGTTTTCATGTCATTCAAATTAACTGAAGAAATTGACACATATAACACTTTCTGGAACCTTATACAGGGAAATCTTAAGCAGGGCAATATCAAATACCTTCATATATAATTCAAAGATCTTATCTTTTTACTGTAACTTATTACCACTCATTGTCTGGGCACTTTCAGATAGCATGCAGTATATTCTTTAAAAATGCTAATATTTTCTATGACTATCCGTAAATTGAAAAGAATCACTTGACAGTTCTTTCGTAACTGCATTATGAAAAAAAAACTGACTTTTTGGTTCTTAAACATGTCTGTGATGAATTTTCCCAGAAGAAAATACAAGTTGAAACTATAGCAGATATTAGGTAATTTCCCTGAGGCTGTCAATGACTACAGACCTTGCTGCCAAACTAAATAGTAATTATGTCTATCATAGGTCTGGGAACCTCTGGAGCTGATGTCTAATTGCATGTGATATAATTAAAAGACATTTTGTTTATGTTTATGTTTACATGACAAATTTAACTATGACCTAAAACGCAGTGCTAAAAATGAAATCTGTTCTAATAGAAGCAAATTACTTGCACAGCCATTATTAAAATGTCTAAAGCATTAATGGTACTAATAGTTACATATACTAGAGTTTTGTCATAATGCAAAATCTAGAAAGAGTATACAATTTTGTCTGATTTCATTGTCATATGGGGAAAAATTGGATTTGCTTGGCTTTGCATGGACTATTTTGATACATGTTTTAATAGATCACTGCTTCTCAACTGGTGTGTTGTAACCCAAAAGTGGGACCATTTTCAGTGGGTTGGTGAATGTGTGGTTAAAATAAAAAGAATATCTAAAAATACGGTGCTTGTATGTACTATCCAGACCTCTTCAAACCATACCTACAAATTCTGCATGTTTAGAAAGAAGAATCAGGTTAATGGGCATTAAAGTATGCATGTATACTGTATACATTCTATGGTTTTGTTATTTGCAGCTGCTATGTTATCGTTATACAGAAAAAAACATAATTACACAAGCACACACACACAGTCCACATATTCACATCTTTGGGGGAACAGTCCATTTATTTCTGTGGGAAAAACCCTAATTCCAACAATGACACCCTTAACCCCTACTCAGCCCTAGCCTTAACCATAAGTAACCAAACAAAATACAAGACTTCTTTGTAATTTATTGATTGCAGTCACAGATTTTTTTTTTTTAACTTGAGTTTTTCCTGGTTTCTCCAAAACATCAAAATAACAGGTTTTTATATACATATACATAACCCAAACACACACATACATGCACACACACAGCATAAATGTATGTATATGTGTGTGTGTGTGTATATATATATATATATACATTTTTTTTCTTATTCCTCAGAACTTTTACATTAGGTCCCTGAATTTGGCCATCAAGACCATCAGCCAGCCAATCCCCTCACATCCTCATGGCAGTGAGCCCCCGGAGGTCTCGTCTGACGGAGGTTCATTTAAACCTTCTCCCGAAGCTCCCATTGCGCTGATGGGCAAACGCAGCCTGTCCTGCAGGGAAGGAAAGGTGGTTCAGGGGAACAGGTATTCTGTTGGAGCTGCCAACTTAAATGCCACAGAGAACTGCCAAGCCTTCTCCTCTAGCTCCACAGTCATCCCCATGACCTCACTGCCCTCGCAGAACTTGCAGACTCTTCAGAAAAGAGCTAGGATCGTACCCATTTTCAGAAGCAGGGGCCCTGCCAGGTCTCGAGCAGGCAATGAGGAGGGGTGGGGAGGAGAGACGTATGCGTCCCCAGGGAACCTGATTGCATCTGGGGCCTCATTGCTGTCATCGCAGGGGCACACCGGGGTCAGGGCAGGGAGTGCCTGCGAGGAACCTCCTGTGAGTCATGCATGTTCACTATGGGATGCTTTGAAAGATCCCTTCATCCACAGAATGGTGCATGCTGTTAGTATTTTACAATGCTTGGGGCTTGGGTGTTATAGCTATCTGTTTCTTCCTTTCGTATCACGGGAAGTTACAAAAGGATAGAATATTCTTTATTTGAAATGAAGCAGAATGGAATTTGTATGTCTGTTGGGCTTTATTTCTGTGTTTCTGTTGTTTTTGGCCATTCTGACTTTGTCTTTGAAATCTCCATGTGTTATTAATTAAGTTGTTTTATGGCACCACTCAGGGAGACTGGTTTGAATGTAAACCCAAGAAACCAAAGTCTGGAGTTCAGGATGTTGATGTGGAAAATTATGCAAGGAACAATCAGGTACCATAGCACTAATAGCTTTCCATTGTATGTCCAATGCACAACTATACATACAGTGTTAGTTCTAATCTGTTGACAGAGCAGAACCTTTAGCACAGAACCTGACTATAGTGCAGAGATGTTAGGACTTGAAATGAAAAGCAGCATCACGAGGAGAACATATTTGCAAGCCCTGTATATGTGAGATGGACAAATGAATATTTGTATCAGCAGGGTGAATAAGCCACACCTGTTTAAGTTTAGGGAATTGTGCAAGCAAAATATAACCCAGAGTAACCTAGAGTAAAATCAGATTAGTTCTATTAACATTGTATTATATTTCAGAGTGTTTCACAAAGGGTTAAAGTGCACTCTTTACGTGCAGGCAGGTTGCTACAACATCCATTTATAATGTGAGTTTATTGTTTGCCGATTCTGACATGCAGCCCCCTCAATATTGTTTAGCTGACGTGAAGCAGGTTTTATAGTAAATGGGGGTCTGTGAAGCAGCTTTGTTAACCTGTCAGGAACCCACTGGTTGCAACTAGTGGGAATGTGCCTTGGAGGAGAATATGTCAACTGACATATCTGCTGTCACCAAGCTACCACTAGGAAATAATCAGTAACTGGGGGGGGGAGTCATTCTTTGTCTTTTTTTTAATTATGTAATTTTGTTGACCCGTGTTTTCATGTGTTTACAGCTATCAAAGGTCAGCGCAACGACCCTGCAAGCCTGGCTGAAGAGCAGGGGGATAAGGGTGAGGTCAAAAGAGAAGAAGGAGGTGCTGATTGCTAAGGTTTCCTGCTGCCTGAGTGAGTCGTGATGTGCAAGGTGCTGGCCTGGTTTTCTATAGCGCTGGTGTTTATTAATGTTGCACGCGGAGTGTTGTATTGTGTGTGCGTATCCATATGTCATGGCTTCTCGGGCTTCGACCTTGTAATCTGACCTGTTTGATACCGGCATCCAAGCTAAACAAAAACGACACTACTGTTATTTTCTTTTGCTGGGTTGGATGCAGGCCTAGAAATCTGCTTCTGTGTGCTTAAGTATCACTACTGCAGTACTCATATATTTAGAATATTAACCTTAAATCCTCTATGTAGATAATTCCTTTAATGTTATTTTTGAGGTTGGCAAATATTCTTGGGGGAAAAAACGTTTAACTACAGCAGCTGTGTGCAACCCACTAATATAGTTATCTTATGTGTAGATGTTCTCTTGCCTATTGCTACTTCTAGTTAGTTGATTTACTGCATTATTTGTGCTTTAAAAATGTTATTTCCCAGTTTGAATCATCTGCAGGGTTGTTTCTTGGTATCTGTCATTGAACAGTTAATATCCCTCCAATGAAACAGGTATTGTTCTTGTCTGGTCAAAGACTGGCTCAAGATAATTTTATTGTAATTTAATGTCTTAATTCTAAAGAGCAATAATTTGTAATCTCCACAAAGAAGTAAACATCTGTAATTTTTGGCAGATCAATGCTGGTAAATAAATTTAATTTTGCTTCCCCAGTAAAAGATGTTACATGATACTGTTTCACTGGGATTTTTGTAAAATAAAAGAATTAATGCATAACAGACGAGTGTTTGGTGTTCCATCCAGGTAGGGTGGAGTGGGGGCCACACACACGGAATTATGGGTAATTTAGAGATACCAGTTAGCCTTCAATGTTGGTGAAAAATGGAGTAACAGGGTTTTTTCCTTAATTCAGTCTAAAAGGTCAACTCAAAATGTACATATTTTGTATATTAAAATATGAATGCATCACATACTCTAAAGCAGTGTTTCTCAACCCAGTCCTAGGGGAGCCACAGAGTCCACATTTCTGTTCCCACACAGCTCCCAGCACACCTGTACCAAACAATCTAGGGCTCCCTAAGGACTGGGTTGAGAAACACTGCTCTAAAAATGCCACACCATAAGATTTCATTTATTACATTTATAGTCTACTGTATTAACTTTTGATACCTGTCTACGTTTTTATTACATTTCAGGAGAAAAAAAATGAGAAATGCACCTTTCGATTTGAATGTAATGAATTCCTGGGACAGAACAAAGTTATTGTAGGTAACTGGGAGGCAAATGTAAAGTAATTATGGCTCGGTTGTCCATGTGTCACAAACCAAACTCTGGGAAAAGCTGTTTAGCGCAGGGAGTAATTCATTCCCCATAAGAATATGCAATGCAATTTTATTTCAGGTTCATGCAAGGGTAAGAGTCTTATTTATTCATGGCTTTTAACGTTTCTGAGGGGGAGATTCTTTGTAGGTTTTTAATCGGCACCAGACACTCGATGCAGTTTTCTCGTTCCTATTTTGCCTTTTCTATTTGTTTTGTCCTGGACGTTACTGTTACCCCTGGATCTTTGGTATGTGACATTGAGGCCAAGAGCAGTGACAGCCTGAATCCAGTGTCGCTAGTTATGTTCAGCAGCTTCGTTTGATTCCTTGTCATGCCAACATAACGACCATTTTCAAAAAAGGGGATATAATTATTTAATCAAACTATAGGCCAATCAGTCTAACTTGTATAACTGGAAAAGTTATGGAGGCTATAATCAAGGAGAAAATGGTAGA
>JAODKN010000001.1:23711529-23722207 GCA_026774425.1 Petrocephalus zakoni
TTTCGTATATATATAGAAGCAAAAAGTATTATTGAATGCTTTTTATGTAGGTTAACCCGAACTACCGCTGACGACCCCCCCCCGATCTCGAAGAGCGACGCCCCCCAGCTGCTGCGCATTCTTCGGATACTCTCCCAGACCAGGCTGCGCTCCCTTACCACCGCTCCCAGTACACATCCCAGGGAACCCGTTACAAAGGCATCGCCGGCATTTACAGGCAGATTAACGTCACAAAACTCTTAAAACATTTTTATAATATGATAATCTGCGGACGCAAAGTTAGTGTTACAAACATCAAAGGACATTTGCTTTAGATATGATTTTCTTGGCATACGTTCATTGTCGGTTTTAGATTTGGAAACAAAATTAATTAGGATCTTAAATATTAGGGGGAAAACGTCATTTTCCATGTTACTTTCTATCACGGCAAGAACAAACAGGAATCCGCCAGTTAAGGATTAAATTAATTATATTCGAAAACAAACTTGCCTTGGTCCCAATCTGGTTGCCGCACTGGCCCGCTTGTATATGGACTATTTCCCTCATCTTGGTCGCTTTGCAGCGAAGCCGACAATCGCGAAAGGTATAAATGAGAAGTTCCCGGTTTGGTGGCCAGACTGCGAACAGACGCACTTGGTTCTGCTTCCCCTCCCAGCCGCGCGTCCACACCCAGAGCACGGGCGGGTTCTACCGGAACGGTGACTGACACGCCGGCTGTGCAATGCCTGGCCCCCGCTCCGCCGAGCACTAGCTCCCCGCACACTGGTTTATAAGGAAAAATGCATCGCCTGGAACATTTACGTCTAACACCCTGAATCAGGCTGCTTTGACATAAAAGCAGGGTCCTCTCCTGTGATAGTATATTCAAACAGTATTACACCTCGTGATTTGAAACCAGGTAAAACGATTTACGAGACCCCGTTTGAGACTTTTGATTTAAAGCAAACTTTTTGTTTTGCTGAATGGGTGGAGTTTCCGTTACATTTTTGGATATCATAATACCTGGATGTGGACTGAGCATGCGCGGTTGCCTGGATTTCCTCCCAGGCTCTTCTCTACCCTTGCCGTTTTGGTGGACTAGCGCTTATAAATCGCTCCTAATGTGTGTTAATATGAACTTGTGCCCTATGGTGAACTGGCGTGACTGCTTCCCTCAAAAGGCTAGACTCACCAAAGTCTTGCATCAGTTAAGCAGTTATGGAACTTTAGACTTAAGAGGCCTGGAGTAATCATAACTTGGGGCACCATTGTGTTTATTCAAAATTTAGATACTGTATAGACCTTACATTTAAAATGGCAGCATTATATAGGAGGGAATCTGGGATCCAAGACCGCACTGAGCGTTGATAGCCTTATTGCTCATGGTATCTTAAAAACATCAGCAGTGGGCACCATGGCGTTCATTGTTTTTTCAGTGAAATCCATGCATTGTGTCTCATTTAGCACCCGATCTCACTTCACCAGCAGCCAAACGATTAGCAAAGCAGAAACATCAGCAAACCCGCACAAAGCAAGCCATTGCTCCATGGAAACCAGGGCATTAATCGTTTTAGAGCAGAATTCTGGGGGTGCTGTGAATCGATTTCTGCTTTTATTCCACTTTTCAAAACACCAGTCTATCTAAGTAACCCATACCAGGTAAAAACCAAACTTTAGATAAGCTTTATTTGGAGACTGAAGCTTGTGCACAATGTCAAGAGAGCCATGTATAATCATACTCATCTTAGGAGTACTTTGTAGCATACCAATTTTAAAACTGAAATCCAAATGTATTATCAGCCAATTTAATGAATCAAGACACTCTGTAGACATTCTCCTAGCTAGTTCAATGTTCATTGATATAAAACCTCAACTAAAAATCTCACCTGTGATCAAGATTTTGAGATATTAAATCTGGCTACCACCACCACCAATTAAACTATTAATTATCAGTACCAGTATGTAAAAGTGACCAATTCATTTCACCTCCAAAAAAATAAACTGAAGTCAACTCAGCTGAAATGACACCTTAGTAACTTTTCCAAGTAATTTAACAAAATGGATCATTTCAGGCTGTAAGCTGCAGAACCATCTTTTCTGGAAGTGCTTTTTAAATAGAAGACAAAATGAACACATGCAACTAGAGGCTTTTAAAATTACAGAAGCATGCAGGTTTTACACTGGTAGTAAGTGTTCATTGGCAGCTGGTGTTGCCACAAAAGAGGACAGACTCTGCATCCAGACAGCAGCCTGGACACACAGAAACCCATGTCCACACCCAGCAGGGTCCTAGTTGCCGTCTAGTCGTCGTCTTCAAGGTGCTGCAGCAAATAGGTGGAACCACACAGCAGGAAGTGGCCTGACATCTGAGCCACATATGACAGGCACCGCAGAACTGACCTAAAATGAGGGAGGGCAAAGAAATTCTGATAGGGCACCCAGCAGTGAAATTCAAGTGGCTTCTAACATACAAACAGGGGAGAGCCTAAACATTCTGGGGCCCTGACAAAAATGTCACCCTGCCCTACCCACCCAATGTTATGCATAAATTTGTGCATCCAAGGGCCCCTGTCAAGTGCTGGGCCCCCTGAATATGCCGGAATAAACATGCCCCACCAACACCTCTTTTTACAAATAACTGGTTTTGTCATCCCCTGCCAAATAGGCTATCTACAAGTGGCCCTATTAAGACAAGGAAAAGCTGTGTTACAGTCATCATTCATTGACATGCCATTCAAACAAAGAGTCATGTGACCAGGTAATGTAATCCTGGATAATGTAGTTCACTTTTCAGACAAGTTTCTTTAAGGGAAAAAAACACCACAGTGGTGCTAAAAATTAGGAAAATCTCCATTTGAGAAATACGTAGGACATACCCTCCTTAAAAGCAGGAAATACTTAATATTATTATCTGAACTATACAATTAAAAGCTGTTCTTCAGACGAATTGGAGATACACTTAGCACATTTCTCCTTATTGTTCAATACTCACTTCAGAATTTCCTTTAACCCCATGCACTGAATCTCATATGAGAAACTGTAGATCTCATACAGGGTGGCCTGTATAGCCAAACAGCCAATGAAGTCTTTGGGATTCAGCTTGTACAGGTCAAAGCTCAGCTTTGCTATTCCACTTTCCTTGGGCCATCGGAAATCTGGGATGTCCTGTATGATGGAGACAAAATGAAACACAATTACATCCCCGTTGTTGTTTTTTTTTGGGGGGGGGGGGGGTTTTGCAACCAAAGCCATTCCATTTTGCTGCTTTTAAATTGAAGTTAAACACCACTGCCCTCTAGTGGATAACGTTAATATTCTGTTTGAAAGACGTAAGGTTACCAAGTGCAGGGTTGGTTAACTAATCACCACCCCCAAACCCGTGGGCATTTTTGGTACTGGCAACCTCAGTTAGAATTTAAATTGACCTCTTCGCATATAGATGCTGACAAATGACTTCTTTATCAAATTCATAAGTATATTCGACATATTTTGCCATTTACATTTTAAGGTATTTAACAGAGACATGCATAAGTGATTTGAACAGGTTGATGACCTTAAATCGTAAACATACATTTCTTACAGTAAGTTAAGTCTGAACAAGTCTTGTTTCTCAACAAGAGAACAACCCGAAGCACACCACAGGTTAATGTAGTAAGTATTATCTTGTAAACAAGGAAAGAGATGGAGTGCTGTGACAGGTCACCTGGCCCCCACAATCACCCAACCTAAACCTTAAACCCTGGTTTGGGAGGAGAGGAGTAAGAGCAGGGTAGCCAACTTATGCCCATATCTTGTAGAAACTCCTTCATAATTGTTAGAGAAGCATTCCAGGTGGCTACATCTGGAAGCTGGTTGAAAGAAGCTCATAAGTCTGGAATCTGCCATGGAGGCCAAGGGGGGCAGTACTTAGAAGAGTCTAAAATTTGAGAAAATTTTGATGTGTTGAATTCATCTCTTGGTCATTGTAATATTTGACTTTTTACTTCACTGCCTCAAGGCATTTACTATAAGGTGAATAAAATGCAAATGCATTAAAATGATGCATTTGCAGATATTTAACATGTACTGTGTATGGGCTTATTTCCAAACATAACTTAAAATAAAACTGAACCCCCATGCCCTGGGACCAGGTCTGAGCAAACAGTCAGGAATTAAATCTAGAACACAAACAGCTACCTTACTGCACTAGATAATGCAAAACAGCATGACCCTCACAAATTCATCACCCTAAGACCAGAAGCACCTTTCTTTGGCTCCATCTCTGCCCCTTCTCCAGAACCATCAGTGGCGTGTTGGCAGGCAGAGACTGGAAGAAGGCCTCCGTGTCCACCACTGTGCCATCTTCCTCCAGCACCAGCGTCAGAAACTCACTTGTCAGCAGGAAGATATTCACAACCTTCGGGGGAGCCGGGAGCAATGAGGGAACTGCAACTCAGTTACGTGACAGCTTATAAAGGAACAGGATACAAAAGAATATTCTACCAATATAATATAAGGATCAAAGCAGCAACATCACAATTAGAATGCTCTCCGAACCAACTTTCTAAGTGATAACATTCAACTGCAGAATGAAACAAACATGGTAACAATTTGACGTCTGAAAGAGTTAAAGGTTAATGGTAGGCCTAAGTAAATGTTCTTTCGAGGACCATGATTCATTGCTGCAGTAAAAAGAATGTGAAGCAAATGCTGGCATGCCATACAAGTTTCAAGATCACTTAAATACCAACCACTACTGAGCATTACAAAGTCATTCCGTGGGAGGCTCCTACTTTGCTTGCGAGATCATCTAGGGACGCAGCTACCACTCCCCTCCGCTGGCAACGCTCGTACGTGCAGATCCGGAAGGGACGGGGCTTAGGTGAGGGGAGGACTTGACGGGTGAGAGAGGTGCCTACCGAGGACACAGACCTGTAAAGTTGCAAAATTTACAGTTGCTGTAAACGGTACAAATGTATTCCAGTCATGTGAGAGCAGAGCCACTCCCTCCTGATTCATACATAGCATTTTTCAACAACTACTACTGTAGCCTATAACATGTGATGCCCTCAATTAGTAGCCTAATGAAATACAAACCAGGGGTGCCATAAACGGGGCTGGGGGAGTTAGGACGATTCGAAGGGCCCCTCTTCTAACATTTCATCCTACCTGGCAAAACGTACTAACGTTGGGTTTTGCGCATGCGCATAAGGAAATAGCGTTCCTCTCGTGCCTGAAGAACCGCCCATCGATCCATCCTACCTTGCTGGAGTTACAGCTGAGTCTTGCTGAATTCATCCAATTTGTGTGTTTTTCAAAGTTAATATATTTTTTTACTTTTTAGAAAATATTGAAGGTAGCGTGTGAGAAATGTATCACGCCGATTTACTCTCGGTGTTTTGTATATTGAATGTCGAATTACCGGACATGAGTTCTGTATATAACGTGTTAGTAATGCTCACATATTTGTGGCAGTACGTCCTTATAGAGTATTTCAGTGCATCGAAATTTTATACCCATGTCTTTTTTAAAGGTAGGATCTTCTGATAATATGTTTCAGCCCGCAGTGATGTATTCCCAGTAGTTTTAACACGGGTAATTACGTATTAATACAATCTGATCAGGTATTTCAGGTGTTCAGATGCACTATTTATATTACGTTATTTTTTTAACTATTTGTTTACTTACTTATTATTGTTAGGACTGTGTTCAGTAAAAGCAGTCTATGAAAATAGACTATTTTAATGCTGCGATTTACCTGCGCGTAAAACCCGTATTTATTCCACAGAGCACTTAATTAAATGACCAAGGAAAATCACAAATGCATCCAACAGTTTAGGTCGGGGTGCCCAATACTGTACGTCGATCGACCAGTAGATCGCGAAGGTAGTGCGGGTTGATCGCGCAACATTAAAACTTTGATACTTTAGGTTACTATGCCTACTCAGATCCCTAATTCTCTTTTAACGCGTCACCCGGCAGAACACGCGAATGTATTGCTTGCTAATGCAAAACTCTGGCGAGCAAAGTGACCGAGCTAGCCTTCCAATTTATATCTACTAATAAGGGATATAAAAAAATAGTAGGGGAGCACTACCCATGGTTTATGGCCAGTAAAGTGTTATAATTAATAATCTAAACAGGTTAAATACTGATGGTAGTATGTTCTGATGGGTGTATCTGGGATATCAGTATATCCTACGCGTGGTTTATGGCGAGTAAAGTGTTATAATTAATGTCTAAGCAGGTTAAATACCTATGTCAATATTCTTCCTATGGTTTAAGAGCCACCGAGTATCATTTGCACATCGCAATCGCGGAGTGAACTATTGGGGTTTGGGCATTTTGCTTACCAAGCCAAGATAGCAGGAATTACGCTACACCCCTGGTAGGACTGTTTGATAACGTAGCAAAAACGGATAGATATCACTATAAATATATGCTGCGGTAGGAAATTCTGACAAGGTAGAAATCACATTAAGTATACTTTTACTTGTACTATATTCCTACAAAAAGCATATTTTCTATATGATACATGTTTTATACATAATGTTTGATTAGGATGTTTCCAGAAATTATATTTCCCATTCAGAACATCATACCACTGTAGGTATAGGTATGTTATTCTGTCAGTATAAGTCAATCAGAACATCATACCGCTGTATTAAACTATAGGTATGTTATTCTGTCAGTATAAGTCAATCAGAACATCATACCGCTGTATTAAACTATAGGTATGTTATTCTGTCAGCATAAATCAGAATATTATAACATACGTAGGTATGTTATTTTGATAAAGTATGATAGACTAGATGGATACACCAATAAATTGGCACTACCGGTATGCTATTCTGATAAAGTATGCCAAAATGTCAGAACACCCCAACATAATTGGATTGGTCTGGGTTGAGGGTCCAAAATTATGTTTTCATGGGGCCCAAAATCTTTAGCAGCACACCGGTAACAAGCAATATATTTTTTAATATGTAGGCCTATTAACAATGCAATTATGGAAATTGCGACTTTCGAAATCAAGACATCAAAACATAACTGGTATGCACGTCTCTTCATATTAAGCAAATGAACTGGAACACAGCATAGCCCAAAGACACTTAATTGATACCTGATAGTTAAACATCCACAAAAAAATACCTGTATACCTAGAATTTTACAATAACCAGCCACTTTTCATTGACTTTAACTACTTATCGAGTATCATTATAGACATTATGTATACAACTGATTGAATACCGGATATAAAACATTTCCTACAGTCAAACATATTCACCGGATACGACGCATTTAACTTTAAAACCTACACAATGTCCGTCCAGTATGCCACAGCCAGGACTGTCAAAAGGAGTCGCTGATTTATTCTAATGAACAAAACATACAGTACCAACAGATCGTCAGCGGTACAATCGGTGAGTTTTAGGAGTCGTCATTAGATTTGTTTATTGCACCAAAAATGCCTATTCTAATGGTGTTATATATATATATATATATATATATACACACACACACACACACACACACACATTTTGCAGTCACAATACACCAAAATACGTGCAAATTGTTTTATCCCATACTGCGTTTCGCTATGCTGTCGATCTCCCCTCCCGTGTTTTGCAAACATATCACAAGAACAAACTATTTAAGTTAAAACGGTAAAATACTCATACTCATTAACTCACCGCACTAGAGACCCCGGAACCAGCGTTTTCACATACTCCATGCTGGATCTTATTTGCAGTCCCAAAAAATCAGATATTCGTTTCAGCAATCGAGAACTTTCCCCCTAAAATAATGAAGGCCAGAAGTAACAGGCTGTGTTGCCACAGCTTGTTGGGGCCAGCGTGCGAGTAAAATATGCTTTCTTAATAACATTAATCATACACGATTGGTTGTTTGACGGTGACGAGAAATATTAAGTCAGGCCAAAAATAAAGTGCTTCAGAATACACTTATTTAAAATAAAATTTCGATAATTCCCCAAAATTACTGTTGGCATTATGTGATTGACACAAGTACGAATCATATGTATCCGCTAAACTAAACTTGTAGAGCAAGTTTACACGTTTTGCGTTTCTGTTGAAAAAATGTCTACGATAAATTAATTTTATGTAAAGGCAAATGAATAGCATAATCGGTTTTTGTACCGTGATCATTACCTTGAATGGCGACTGTCAATTGTGCTCAAAATGTTTATTCATAAAATCGCATCTTTTGCGTTTATTGTATTCAGGCAGCGGGCGCGACTAAAGTATAAGCATTATACGCCCACAGCTGACGCGAGTTTCTACACAAACTGCTTTTGTCTTGATCGTCATCAAAGACAATGGTATTAATGCATTTGTTTGAATGTTACTTCTAATACCGACCATTTGAGCATATTAACGTTACAGTATTACAAAACTTTGGCTTGGATAAAACTCAATCAGTGGCACTGATTTCTGCTTAATTAGTAAGCCAAATGTAACCTGTTTAAATTACACGCATTGGATTATTTGTCTTCTGCTGTATGGATGGAAGGATTATTTGTCTGATTTGGTTGTAAAATCCTGTACAAAGTTTGGAGGACTGTAGTTACTACATAAGTAGTAACTGATGGTGCAATTTTGAGCGTCATTGTTAAAACACGAGTATGTTGTCTAGTGGAATTATTTGAGCGTCCGCCATACAGTAGGTGGCAGTATAGTTTTGCAAACATTGTGTCACAAAACACCGGAAGTAGAAGAAGATGGGTGTATCCACCAATCAGGTAGCGGGTGAAGCGGGGAATGGGCGGGACCGGGAATCGGTCAGAGGCAGTACTTTTGTTGTATTCAGGAGTCTCCAGTTCGCCATACCTTTGACCCAGTTCAGATGGCCGTTGCCTTTTCCTTGTTCACTCCGTGGCGTTTCGTCAGATCTGCCAGGTGATATGCAATTAGTATATTTGCTTAATACCGGAAATATTCACGATTCCCTTTATTTCCACCCGATATTTGTTTTGCATGTCTAAATAAATAAACTGGTGACTGTCAGTCTTTTCTTTTTCCTTGAATGTCGTTCTTGTTCTTGCCTAAAGTAACTTAAGACTCATATTAATATGCTAGTAGTGGGTTAGCTATTATATGCATGGGTTATTTTTGTCTTTGGGAATTATGTTTTCTACCTCCTAGATATTCGGGATAGGATACATTCCGAATGTAATTCAACACTTTTAACTTGAATTAGATGTGTATACTTATCGCAATAGTTATTTGTAGCATTGGTACAGTATTAATGTCTTTGACTTTCAGTTGCTCTTTAGTTTAAAACTATTTGGTTCAGGAACCTGAAGTCATTGAGTAAAATCAATAACCTCACCATAACCTTGATTCATCTTTTGAGCTGTGTTGTCTCTTGAGCTCTTAAGACCTCAGGATATGCTTATTTACTAAAATTTAGTTAGATTTATATTGGGTATATTTCTTGTCATATATTTTTGTATTGTTTCCATTCTTTATTACTGCACCGTATAGAGCCTGTGTGAAACGCCATTTCGATGCATCGTATACTGTGTATATTGTTGTCTTGACAATAAAGGAATCTTGATCTTGTTAGTGTGGGAAAGCAGTTCCAATTGTCACTTAAGGTGTTTGATTTAGTGGTTTCTAAATGTTTTCCGTTCCCCTAGCCTTTTGTGATTTATAATTGATTTGGTCAAATTACGGTTTCACTTTTGTGTTTGGTTCTGTGCATTAACATTTCCAGAGTTGCACAAGTGTGGCGGGCCCCTGTGCTGCAGTTACACACGACGCGATCAGTGATGGGCGTGACGCTACAGGATTTCAATCAGGCCAAGACCCAGCTTGGCACACTGAGGAATGACCCTGGCAATGAAGTCAAGCTGAAAATCTATGCCCTCTTCAAGCAGGTCAGGCTGTAGCCCCTCATTCACTCTCCTGCCATTCGCTCTTGTGTAGACCAGGAACACAGATGGATTTGAAAAATGCAATACTAGAGATTTGAATCTTAAAGCATTTAATAGGGCAAGTATATCAGCCCTGGGGGGATAAATTTGAATGCCACTGACTTGCAGTGAAGTTGCTGTTCCTGTTTTCATGCCGTTCACCTCTGCTTTCCCTTCCGTATCTCCCGGTCTGCTTTGGACTTACAGGCGACTCAAGGCCCCTGTAATGTACCTAAGCCGGGCATGTTGGACTTTGTGAACAAGGCCAAGTGGGATGCCTGGAACTCCCTTGGCAGCCTGCCACAGGCAAGTTCACCGCCACTGAACCCTGGACCTGTAGTTCATGGGTTTGTCTGCGAAACATACTGTTCTCCCTGTATTTGAATCCAGACTCTTAAACAAATAGTGATTTCTGGCTAAGTGAGTTTAGCTGTGGACTTTGTTGCAGATATCATCAAAATACTGATCGCTGTTCATACAGCATACGAGACCCTCAGAGTTCCCTCACATTTGGTTATTTTGTTGTGGCCTGGAAATGTGTCCTTGTGTATGGCTTTGGTGTGTATTATTTTTGAACATGCTGAGATTTCCCTCTTCCCCTCCACTTCACTGGTTTACCCGTATCCAGGTATTTTATGGGTCCTACTGAAATAAAGGTAGCTGATTATGAGAAAGACCTTGGTGTGATGCTTCCTTGTCCCACTCACTCCAGTGTGGGGAAGCAATTAAAAAGGCCAATAGGATGTTGGGGTATATCTCCAGGTGTGTGGAGTTTAAGTCAAG
>JAODKN010000001.1:23728643-23740889 GCA_026774425.1 Petrocephalus zakoni
CCCTCATTCGCTGTCTTTGCCTACCCCCCCTAGTCTCTGGCCCTGTCCAGGCAGCTGGTGCGACAAGTGGACAAGGAGCGACTGCACCAGGTGAACGCCAGCGAGGTGGCCCGGCTGGAGGAGCGCTGGCAGTCGGACGAGTGCATGAACGCCATCATGGGCTTCTTCCAGGCCAAGTCCAAACTGTGAGGCTGGTCCTCCACCCTGGAAGGGGCGGGGTCTCGGTGGCCTCCCACATCTGCTGCTTCGGGGACACTGCGGTGGCCTTACCTGTGAGAATTATTAACCCAGGGGATGGGACGGCTAAATCCGACTGCTTGTCTAGCCTAGAAGAGTGAAGACATGGCTTTTACTCCATCTTCTCTCCAGTCGTGTGTGTAAATCATTAACTGAACTATGTGGGACGTTACCTGGTGACATTTAATGCTACTGCTAACAAATAATAAATTTGATTCAGTAGGACTTAATACTTTATAACATTACTGTTTTTTTTAAGCAATGACAGTATTGCCCTCATTTTAAGGCTGTGGAGTTTCCAGCTAATTGGGACATGTCAGTACAGTTTGGTGAAATATGTAATGCCTACAATAAGCCTTCCCAACCACTTAACGTAGGTGTAGGTGCAAAAGCTCCCTCGGTGAGTTTTTAATGACCGTCTTTGTTGGCTCGTTGGAGGATCAAAATACTATATGTGTATGTATTTGGGAGTCCAGGCCAGCGTGTTTAATTTGTACTAAGATCGCAGCACTAATTATAAATTACCACAAATTAAATCTAAATGCCAGTGCTATAGTACTGATTTGTGCTTTGAAAACATCATGAAATGTGCAAATGAGCCAAATTCTGCTTGTATTATTATGGTGCTTTCCCCTCTGGATTGTCGCCCCCCCCCTCTCTGTCATATGCAATATACAGTGTGAGTTGCCCCAAGGGTGTATTGCAGTAAATTTAAATCTGGTGAAACCAATAAGTAGCCAGTGGGAAAACATGCACACAGGCTATTAACCTCTCCTTTTATGGAAGGTCTTCTGACTGTTTTGATTCGTGCTGGTTTCTAAATATAGTGCTTCAGAATATGTAAATGGAGTCATTTGGGTAAATCTCATCTGGTTTTTAATTTTAGCAAATATCTCCACTACAAAATGTGAAGTGTGTGTGTGTGTGTGTGGTTTATTTTTGTAATTTAAACCCCTCTTTTAAAGATGTATTTCCTAAATCACTGGGTTCTTTCAAGTATTTCTGTTCACATTTTATAAACTTTTATATAGCATATGTTTATTTTTGCTTTCAGAAAGATTGGCTTGATTGTTACAAACCAGTTTAGAAAGTTAATTTTAAGCATTTCTGAAATGTAATAAAAACATTGATCAAATGCCTATTATAACTGTAGTAATCTGATTATTTATATTGTAAGGAGGCATAAACCTGCCCACCTTCCCATCAGTTGCCATACTAACTGTGGCCAGTTATTTCCACTAGAGGGCAGGGTATACCAAACTTACTCGTGGCTGTAGTATTTTAACGCTCGTGTGTGATACTAGCAAATTTGGAATGTATTTGTTTACTTTTTCTCATGTGTTAGACAATAGGAGGTAACATAAACACATTTGTGAAACATGACATGGCTTAACAGGCCTTTAATCCTCGAGCATTAAGAAGCAGACCTCTGATCAAACGCAGTCATAGATGCTGTAACCTTCAGAGATGCTCTTAGCTTCCCTGGCCAGTTCTCCAAAAGTAAATCTGGATCAGCTAGGTAGTGTTTAGCTTTAAAACCCATTTATGTGAAAACTGGCACAAATTATGTGGATTAACTGTGTCTGAGGGGAAGTACTCATATAAAGGACCTTTTACTGACTTGTCCAATAAGGTCATGAAACATTTGTATTACTTTATGAGCTGTGGTCACAATCTGTTTTGGTTTATTCCACTAATTTAACTCATGGGTAAACATTCATAACTACCTGTATCTCGCTGTGAATGTAATTTGTGTAGTACCTGGTAATGTAGCTACTTGAACAAAATTCACCATTTACACTTTTTTCCCTTTTAGTTTGTCCGTTTTTTGATTGAAAATAGTGTCCTCAGAAGTAGGGGGGTCTGCATGGGATAAATTGCTTGAGGGTATTTGCTGGTGTGGAGAAACATCATTGACCTTGACCAAATTATTGATACCTTGTTGAACGTGATCAGTGGCCGTCATTCCAGTCTCTTTACTACCCTTGCAGTACCTTAGAATACTGAGCTAAAGGTGTTTTCAGTGTTACTGTGATGTGAGGAAAATAAGTGTTTATTGGTTCCAGAAGTTACAATAGTTGTATTACACAGTTGTTATATTACATTACATGTATTCAGAGTAACAGGGAACAAAAATCTATTTGGTCTGAGTAAAAGCAGGGGTCCTTGCGTCACAGTGCTCTGTATTTAAAATGGTGCAGGGTGTGTTTCCCTGTTTGACATTTTTTCACTTGCACATGTGAAATGCCTGTGGTAGGCTTGAGCATGACTGACATTCAGGATTTTATAGCTGATTGCTGAGCATGGTCACTGAGAAAGACCTGAAGGAAAAAGACAAATGTCGTATGAGAAGAGATGACCTGTAGGTATCCGTACTTCTGTTGTCTACATGCTACAAGAGGGTGTGTTTGGGTAGTTAGGTGTCCGACAAAAGCTGCGTCGATGCTCACAAGCTGAGAAGATGAATGTCGCCATTATCTGTGATTCTGTGTTTAAAATCACAACTATGCCATCATTTACATCAATGCTTCTTGGTTTCTCTGCTCTTATTTCCCCCCACAGACTAGTTTTCTATTCCAAATATCACAAGGAGAGCAAAGGTTCATCAGTAGTATATATCGGAGATCTGGTTGGCATATGCTTTTTCTTATGACTTCTCGTGCACGACCATGCAAATATCAGTAGGATTTCCACTTCTCTGTAGTAAACGTGTAGTAAATGTGTAGTATAATCCATACCACAGCAAGCAGAGTGTCACCTTTATTTATTTATTCATTTTTGCTTTGTAGCCTGGTGCATTAGGTTTGTATGATGATGAAAAGCAAGAAAAATCCAGCCATCCATATAATCTTCAAACCACATATTCCATGCATGTGTGCAGGGGGAGCCGGGCATAAATTTGGGGAACCCCCATCCCCAGCTAATACAAAGATAGATGAATAAAAAATAATTACTTGTATTCGGACTTTCTGTGTGATCAGATCATATTGTTGTTTTGATAAATGAAATTAGCTCTCTTTCCTGTTCCAATATATGTGTAATATGTGTGTACTGTATATATTATTTGTTTGTGTAAAAGGAATGGTTTGTGCTACACCACCTCCTGGCAGGAAGAATAATTGTATTTATCTTTGAGAAAAGAGTCTTCAATGTCAACAATTTAAAATGCACCAGTACAGAAAAAGAAACTTCTGTTTTCTGTAAGACAGTTCCTTTTGATCCAGTGTCATGATGTGAATGTTCATAACTTTCCTGCATGACTAATGGCTATGTCAGTGCATCATCTCCCAGTGGCATCTAATTCATAGTAATGCTGCATTCGTGTTAAGTGGTGTTAGCCAATTCATGGCCACTATCTTACAGTCCAAAATAACATTTGTAGGGAAAGGAGGAATGTGTTCCAGAAACCAAAAAATCAAGTCTGCTTTGGGCCCAAGCTGAAAGATGTTCGCCAGTCTCTCAGTCTATGTACATTTATTCCATATATTTTAAAGTGTTTTACATGGCTTCATATGGCCAAGATGAACCCCAGATATGTTACAGAGTTGATGACTCATGGAGTTCGGGGGTGGGGGGGAGTTTAATTAAGAAGCATGAAGGGGCTCACGTCATTGGATTAGCATTTTTACGGGAGGATGTTGAGAGGGCCTTCAGACGACTGTAGCAAACACTTGTTTTTGCATGCCAATCTGAGATTCCCTACACGTACCTGAGATAAGAAAATGGCTTGGCTGATCGCCGATTCCCTTCCGGCTGTGAGCACTCCAGAGATGCCCCCCAGAAAGGCACTTCTCGCACTGCGTCGTGAACTCGAAGGGGAAAGAGCCTTTGCATATCGCACCTGTTTGCGACCTTTGTCCAGACTCATAACGGCGCTGACAGCAAGGAAAGTGTCCACAAAGATAATCCAGACCTGAAAGGTTACCGCTGCGTAATCTTCCTGTGTGCACTACCGCACACATCGATTGAAATGTTACGGCTTTTCCCACAGAAGGGCTGTGTGACACTAGTCAACTAGTGTTACTGCTTGCAAAAATTTGGATTGGTTAGGGGCAGTAGACCCACTAGAGATTTTGGGCCCCCATTGAGACAAATCCAGTCATGTTGCAAGTTGTTAGGGCCCCTGTCACTGCAATCGTCCTAACTTGCTGACCCTAACTCAACTTTTCTTTACTTAACGGAATCATTAATCCACATTAATCATGAGGCTAATATCCATGAATGTGAAATCCCCATAGTGTATTTTCATTTATCTGTTTAGGCCAGGGGTGGGCAATCTTATCCGCAAAGGGCCGCTGTGTATGTGGGTTTTCGCTGCATTAGGTCACTAATTAGAAGAATGGCAGGCGAGTCCTCACACCTGGGTTTGAACAGCTGACCTTCATACCTGCATACACAGCGACCCTTTGTGGATAAGATTGCCCACCCCTGGTTTAGGCTGTTTGTTTTTAAAAAAAAATACTGGCGAATGTCAGACAACACGCTTGGACCGGACAGGTTGCATGAGTACACCTCTTCACCTGCTGCCCCCAAGATGCGGTGGGGTTTTCCGGACATGGTTGGGTAAATGTGATAAGTGCTCGGTGCAGCCCGGTGACTTGATGCAGCGGCTTGTCCGCCCGATTTTGCATAGGTTCTGAAGCGTGGTCCTATAGGAAATATTTGATGGATGAAAGCTGGCTTTCAAAGCCAGTGAACTTCTCCCCCGGTGATTGAATCATCCATATCTCTGCAAATTCTGCCTTGTGGCTGGTCATCTTGTAAGTACCGGCTGACTATAGTGTCGTTGTGAGATTTTTCATTGTTATATGTTCTTTTTTGATCAAAGGGTTTTAAAAATAAGAGAAAGCTGTGTTGTGGTATTGTAACAGGCAGCACTCTTATCGAGGCTGACGTTAGGGTGACAGGTTGGGATTTACCTCTTTTTACTGCTTTTTCAGTACAGTGCTGGCAACTCATTGGATGACGCCGGCGGGTGCAGAGGGTGCCATCTTCTGGTGGTGGCTGGTATGTAGCTCAGTGGATTAGGCTGCTGTGCTAGTGATTGGAAGGTTGCTGGTTTCAACCCTAGACGCACTGAGATTTCACCACTGGGCCCCTGAGCAAAGCTCTTAGCCTCCACTTGCTTCAGAGACTTTCAGATCCTGCTTTCTCACTTACATAGACACTTTACTATAGAAATGTCTTCCGAGGGGCACTGACTTAGCTGATTTCATTTTGTTTCAGACAGGGGGCGCCGGCAGTGAAACTTGCCTAGGGCATCACGTGGGCTTCGACTGGTACTGAGTACATGGTTGAGACATTTATATCTAAGACGAAAAAAAAAAAAAGGTGGTTGTCAGAAGGCAATGAAGTTCAATTAAAGTAATGTATCCTTTCCTGTATCGCTAAGCTCAGCTAATGAAAGAGGCTGACCGCATTATGGAATCCCCTGTCTTTAAGCATGGCAAATGGAGTCTCAAATTGGCAACCCGGCGCTCTAAATTATCCATGGAGTACAGTGATGTGGGTAACAGTGTTGATGGTTAGGGAGCAGGGGAGGAAAGTAATTAATTTTTTATATACATAATTTGATGTAGACCACACTGTCCCAACATTTGGATTTTTCCCAGTGACATGCTGCTCCAGGAAATTTGTGGAGTGGGGCAAGATCACGTTGTTTGCCAACACTCGAATGCACCCCCCCACCCACCCACACACACAATTAGGAACGAAGGAATGGAGAGAAATGGAACCAGATGTAATGAAGCGGAGGTTTCCGACGACCCCCCCACTGCTGCAAAGACTGCAAGCCGATCTGAGTAGGAACCAATCCATGTAGGAACCCATCCATGTTATCATGACCATGGATTTTTGGCCATTTCAGCCATGAAATATAATAGCAATAAAACACTAATTAGCAATAAATTATCACTAAAAATAGGGTATTTGTACAATACACAATACAATACAATGATTATGGCAAGTGACTCACATACTTTTAATTGTGCGTAAAGTCAGTTAGATACAATAAATATATCAGTAAAATCATTATGAGTTTAGTTCATGCAAAACTTCAGGTAATATTTCTAGTAATCAGTTTTTAGTAAATGGTTATGTGTCCATGAATAATCAGGGTTTATCTCAGGGAGTACAGAGTCCAGCACGTGGCACGCAGTCACAGACTAAGGGTGATCTGAGAAGCAGGCCTTTGGAATGTGCGAGGAGGTGGGATAGGGTGTGAAGCTTCCACTGCAAAATCTGAACCAACCTCAACACCCAACCATGACAAAGCTGCAGGCCACCATGCTACAAAAAAAATATGTAATAATGATGGAAATATGTCATAGAAAAATGAGCCCAGAAATCTATCAATAAAACACATTAAAACCTATCAGCATCAACTTAGCATTGAAGTGTTTAAAGCCAAATTTATCATTCAGATGAACAAATTAATATCACCTTAATTAAGCAAAAACCTCATGTCACAAAAAGGAAGCTGTACATTAACTTCAACCACTGATTTTAGATTTATTACCTGGAAGTACAATATGCAATTTATATCCTGTTTTTAATTCCAATCCATAAAATGTTTAATTATTGTGAATATTTTCATTCATATTGGCATTAATGAATAATCAATAATATAGCTTATATAACCATAATCTAGTAGATGGTGGGGTGGAAATGTAAAGCTGTAATAAGAAATGATTGGATGCAGTGCAAACATATACTACAATATTCAGATTCATCAACTTTTTCTAAAACGTAACATATGTCATTTATGAGGTTTACTGGCTAAGCATGACAAGTGGTTACAATAAAAACACAAAAGACTTGACTCAACAGAGAACGACACACAAGATAGAGCCCAGAAGTAAAAAAAAATACTGTAAAATTTAAGACTAAGAACACGGAATTATTTCTCTTTGCTAAGCATTTTACAAGGTACTGAATACTTTAACGTTTAGATCTCTGACCAAGAGGAAGCCAGTGGTTGAGGTCTTGATGTGGAAAGCCTTTTTATACTTCTATGAAGAGTGTAATTATCAATTCAAAAAAGCTGAATATGTTTGGACTATTAAGTTTCGTTATTTATGGCCTTTGATTGGCTGAACCATCAACGATTGATTCAATATGTGGCTGGTAAGGTCAGGCCTGCCTAATTTCCTTTGTTTTAGTCTGTCACTAGTTATCAAGCAGCCTACATACCTTACAATAAGATCTGGCTACATAGCTTACCATTTGTGTTTACATTTATGGCTAATTTTGGTCTATATAATTATGCCATCCACTGAACATCTTACCCTATATGTAATTATATTATAAGTATAAGACCTTTTTGCCCTGTAGGTGGACATGCGTGAGCGATTGGTGTGTGAATGCGCCCTGTGTCGGGTGGGCGTCCCATTTCGGGCTATTCCCTACCTTGCACCTTTAGTCGCCGGGATGGGCTCCGGACCCCTGTGACCCTGAAAAGACACACAATGGATCGATGGTGGATGGATGGATGGATGGACTTGGGAAAATATGACGTGAAAATTATTTTGAGTTGTGTCATTTACACTAATTTATTCGTGTTAAGGTTTACAAAAGAAAAACTCCAGCCTCGATATTAAGACAAAGATCAGAGGATAATTAATCAAAGGCTGCTTTGGTGATCTGGAAACTAGGTAGGAAGTTGCTACTATTGTGACATCGGTGTTTATTTTGTGTGAAAATCAAACAATTCAGTCACAAATAACAGCTCAGAATCAGCTGGGCCCAATAAGACAAAACAAACAAACATTCTCAGCTTCTGTCTGGCCTACTTCAAATCCAGAATCATTTCAAAGACAGAGCCAATATGTCTACACAATATTTCTTTCTAAAATGATGCCAGCTACCTCTTCTCTTCTTAGTGACATCTGCAGTGACATCTGCCCGAAAGTGTCAGTCTGTAAATCCTTCGTCTGTGGGACCTCCCATTCCAGACTCCAGAAATGTCCTAACGCCACACAAACCTCGTGTTTAAAGCAGCTCATCTTCCTGACACAGACACGAAAAGACACCAATTGTTACTTTAATGAGCCACATTAAATCAGGCCCCCCAACACATTCCTCATCTTCGACACAGCGCCGGAGAGCAGCTTGGAATTGCCCTCTGAACATCTGCTTTGAATAAGCCGAGATGTTGCTTTGTGCCACAGGAAGAAAAGCTGGCACCCTATTTATCGTGTTATTAGATTCTGGAGTAGTCATTTCATCCAGCGCTCGCCTGGCACGCGGTACGAAGAAGACAAATAGCTCTGGGACCCCTTCAAAGTGGCGGCTGCGTGGTGCCCCCGGCTTGTCCTCCACGGGTGAAACGCTCCCTAAGACCCATTCGCCACCCCCAATTCTGACAGGAAGAGGCGCGTGTCATTGACTTCCGTAAAGTATGAAAACACACCCATCCCCCATAACTGCTTGGGATGACATCCAAGACCCTCTGTCAGCCAATCACAGGCCAGTGTTTTCCATTCTCGTCCACAACCTCGTACCAATTAAGCCGTTAAGGAAAATTGATAGATTTTAGTACTTTACATGATTCACTGTTGGGTCTTTTTTTTTGTTGGCACAATATGTTACAGAATATATTACAGATGCTCCTCGCTTTACAACGGTTCAACTCATTATATTTCAGTGATGGCAACATCCACCCAGCCACACGTCCAGTCTCTGTAGCGACAGAGAGTGTAAACGTCTCATACAGCATTTAACATCACATGCTGTTTTTTTCTGTTTAATAGGTTAAGTAAATAAACGTATATTCATGTATTTATGTTTCAGTCTTGTTAGTTATGGTATTTATGTATTCAGTCACAGTAACTTACTCATTCCTCATATATATTTATATTCGACTTACTACATTCTCCACTTACAATGGACTAGTTGGAATGTAATTGTAACCTGAGAGGCTTTTAAACGTGTCTCAGATACACAGGCCCAACCTTTGTATATACTCAGCTCCCTTACACTCTCACCCTATATGCATCTGCTTCCTGTAACTGCGTATCCAGAGAGGGTGCTGCTGTGCTTGTATTTGAACATATTTCAATTATACGTAAAGAACCTCTTTTCACTTCCATCTTGTTAACCATGGAAAATAAATCCCCAAGCCAAATTAAAAACCTTTTCCTATTCCACTGTTACATTGTTTTACGTAAAGATTGCAGTTTCCTCTCATACTCCTATATCCAACAAGAGAACCACTGTCTTTGTTAGTGGAAAAAGTAAGTAGGGAAAAAAGCTCCGTGCCCATGATCAGAAGGCTGCTTGTCGGAATCCTGTGGCCAGCAGGGTGATTATATCACCACTGCGCTCTTGAACAAGGTCCTCAACTGCAAATGTTCCAGTGACTGTCTGACCCTGCTTTCCCAATTGCTAATTTCTTTGGATAAATAAGTAAATGTTAACAGGCACACTGTAACATGCTCGTCAGGACACTGAGATATCGATGCTGATGCACTCGCAGCTGGAGAATGTCAGTGACCCATGTAGATCTAACATCTCCCCTAAAGGAGGGGTTTGCCATCGATTGCTCCAAACATCTGCTGGAACTGACCTGGAATATATTGATTCCATATCTTAGAAACAAACCAAACACTTGTTGTTCTTCCAGTTGCTGACTTATTGTGCAAGTCTCGGAAAAATATGCCAGTAACAGAAAACGGGCATGATTTTTTCATTCCCGATCAAAAACGGCAATGGTATTTCGACTGCTGTACTGGTGCATTTTCTGACTGTTGATAGTCCACGTGTGGTGCGAGAGCCAACATTTATTCAAGCGATAACCGCACACACATGCTTGGATCCGATGGCCAAATTCCAGGCGTCACATGCTGAGATGGAAAAACTTCGGAAGAGATCAGGACAGAAGCCTCTTGCTGCTTACTAAGCGCTGAGAAAGTATTTTACGGAGTTTGTGGAAACAGTCACACAACTCCCGACTTGCCAAGTAGCTCCGAACAAGCCGTATAAAGAGGAAAACATCAGTCGTACACCTTCAGTCTCGTTAAATGGCAGTCTGGTATGTGTGCAAAGAATGGATCAAAGTCTGCTTTAAATGATTTGTTGTCGGCCAAAAGTTACATACTCCGGACAGAACGGTACCGTGAAATCTGCCCTAGGATGAAAGATCTTCTAATCATCAGAATGGTCTTTGAACTGGTCACTACTCTTTTTCTGCAAACCAGGGGCCCTCCATGATGTGCCAGTGCTCTTTTTAACAGCTCTTAAAAATGAACGATGTCAAGATTTAAAACCTACTGATTTTCCCAACAGGACGATCTTTATGAACATGTAACTCTTCATTAGCAAGTCCACAAGTCCAGGAAAGAGGTCAGTCTGCTCAAATAGATTTCACAGGCAAAAGCAGATGAGCTTAACTCTATGGCGCTGACTTCCTGTAGGGACTGGAGAAGCTGATTATCAATGGCGATAATTTACTATGACAGCACTTCTTTTAAAGGAAGTTCCTAGTTTAAACCACCCAGCCGGAGTCACCCATGGTACGTATCAGTGAGCTACCTGACCCTGTTCGAAGAAGATGGGTATTACCGTTATATAAGAAGAAAGGGAATGACACTCAACATCAAGTACGTTTCAAGATTCAGGATCACTATTGACCAGGTATAGTGGAGTGCTTAGTGGTTCAGCCATACTTGGATACAAGGAAGCTAAACAAGTCAATGCAAAACAATTCAAGACAGTGCAGAATAATACATACAGTGTAAAACAAATCAAGACAGTGCATCACAATAAAGATCGCTGTACTGTTTTGCACTGTTTGTTTTGTTTTGCACTACCTGTATCCTTTTGCACAGTCTTGTACCATTCTGAAGAAGAAAACAACACAAAACAGTGCAAAACTGTATGGGAGGCAATCACTGGCTAATAGCGTGCAGTAACACTGCTATAGATTGCATGAAAATGAGTGTCAGGGGAAATATGTATGTTGATAATTTGAATGACATTGTGGGAAGATGCTGTTCTTGAATCAGCTAGTCAGAGATCTGATGCTGTAAAACCTCATACCTGACTGCAAGGGGAATGAAGAGTCTGCCACAGGGGTGGCAAGAGACCTGAATTACCCACTGAACCTTTTATTATGGGATGCTGTTTGTAAAATGCTGCACATCCTGTAATCCTGCTCAGTGTTTCCACATTTAGCATTGCCAAACGTAAAAAAATGTGCTACAATTTTTGACTGTCACTTTTCTAACATTTAGAGAGATATTCATGTAAATTCATGCTATAACTCTATCGAAGAGAAATATCATGTATGCATATATTTGTTATGTTAAAGGTTCAGCCTAAATGTAGAACTTGAAAACTGATTGTTACAACAAATACAGTAATTGGAAAAGCCCCCAGTGTCAGCTTTTCAGGCAAACTGGCAATGGCGAGTTTATGAAAGACAAGCTGATGTCATAAAATTGCTTGGTTTTAAAAATATGAAGTGGAAACAACATAAAGGCCATTCTTATCCTTTCACGTTAGGCAAACCAGCTGCTCTGCATGACATAGGTAACATTAACTGGGCACCGACAAAGGACAGCACAGCAGCGTGTGAGCGTCACAGACATCGAGGAAGGCAAACAGAAACAGGTGCTCATACAATCCATCCAGCCAAAGAGAGCTACATATCCAGGGATGCATGTGCTGACTCCATGGACGCCCCACTGACAAATGAAGCAGGTATTCTAACAAGTGTGCCAAATGTCCTGCACTGAGGTTGTTACTGTATGTGGGAGGGTGTAGTTCTGTCTTACACTGTGCGTTGATTTCATTTTATGATTTCCCATTTTTGCGCCTTATACCACAGGAAAATGTTCCTTCACATCCCACACTTTCCCCGTGTGCTGGCATTATGAATAGAGCCATACTGGATAGAGGTATGATGCACTTTTTGTGTCAAAATATCAGTCACATAAGAACATAAGAAATATACAAACGAGAGGAGGCCATTCGGCCCATCAAGCTCGTTTGGGGAGAACTCAACTTATA
>JAODKN010000001.1:23756368-23769609 GCA_026774425.1 Petrocephalus zakoni
CCCCCCCCCCCCCCCCCCCCCCCCCCCCCCCCCCCCCCCCCCCCCCCCCCCCCCCCCCCCCCCCCCCCCGGCCCGCCACGAAAGCAAATCTCTTTAGCCTTTCACGGCACAATCAGAAGTCATGCCGAGCGTCGCTGCTCTCGGGGGCTTCGAGGCCCCTGCGGAAGCGCAGCTCTGGACTCACGCTGCGGGAGAGCGACGGCACTGTAGTGTTTCCAGCCAAATGAGGAGCAAATACGCTACTGATTGTGTATTAAGAACCCAAAAATAAAGGGCACAGAACAGTACTAACATGCTAGAGCCAGTATGGTCAAGAACCTAGAATAATAACATATCTATGATGCTACATTGTCAAGCGGGGTACTTGCTTTTATATAAATTATATATTCTGTAAATTCTATATAAATAAATTGGAGTTTACCTTATGGCACCTTGACAGGACGGTAATTAGGTCATTTTGGAGGCAGAGGCTGCTCAGTAATTAGCTGTTGAAATCATATGAGAATTGGTTGACAACTGATAATGTCATTTTAAATAATGAAAGAAATCAAAGTGGGAATGGGAAGTATTTTGCTCAAATTTACACAATAAGGCCCTGAAGTGTACTTTCAGATGCAATGATTTTCAGAGAATTTGCTTGACATAAAGTTTTTTCATTCTAGTATCATCTTGGCACTAATAAAATAGAGGTAAGACTTTAACCTGATGTATTTATATTTTAATGGTTTAGTGGCAGTTCTTATGTATGCTTATATAAACCAATGATTTAAGATATATGCAGTATTAATGATGGGAAAGATGGAATTATTGCTTGAGTCATCCATCCTTTCATAATCTCTTATCCAGGTCAGGGTCCCAGTGTTCAGCTCGTTATAGATGATGCATGCGCTGAGTTAAGCATTTTGTAGCAAACATTTTATGTAAAAACAAATTTGGGGAGGAAATTTCCAAAACTCACTCAGTTTTGTGTCGTTGTTTTTGAGACCTGACATGAGGCTTTCCTCATCTGTTACAATATTGGTGAACCCAAACTCACTCAGTCCTCATTTAGTCCAACAAGGAACTTCAGTCACATTTCCAAAACTCACACAAATGGTACTTACATAAGAACCTTTCCATCCATATGTACCATGAGCTGGACTGATGGAGAGTTATACTTCAGCTGTAACAGAATAGGGAACCTTTGTTAATCCCTGTAGGAAAATTGTCTTTTTGTTGCTCCATCTTGTTCTCCATACAGGTGAGAGCCAGCCTGGGGGTCACAGAAAAGGGGCCACACAAGGAGCTGGGGGTTAAGGTCCTTGTTCAAGGGCCCATGGACATATGATTATTGTACCAAGGCCAGACTCGAACTGGCAACTTTTTGGTCACAGATGCTTAGCCTGCTGAACCGCACACCACCTAGGCACACAGAGTGTTTGAAGAGTTAAACAGGGACCTGATATGATCGCCCTTCGTCTCTGTCCCTGTCCAGGTGAGTCTCCGGAAGCCGTCAATTTCCAGATCTCCAAAGAAGGCAGCGAGCTGAGCCTGGTGGAGCAGGCCAACGTGTGGCTCTTCCTCAAGTTGGCGAAGAACAACCGCAGCCGGGCCAAAGTGACTATCAGGCTGCTGCAGCACGGAGCGGGCCTGGGCGGTGTGTCCGAGGAGAGCACCGTGGCAGAGAAAGCGGTGGACACGCGCCGCAGCGGGTGGCACACGCTGCCCGTATCCATGGCCGTGCAGGCGCTACTGAGCCAGGGCGGCGGGGTGCTGGGCCTGCGCGCCACATGCAGCCAGTGCGCCGACAGCGGGGCTTCGCTGCTGTTGGTGGGCCGCACGGAGCGCGAGCAGTCACACCGGCCATTCCTCATGGCGGTGGTGCGGCAGGCCGGGGAGCGGCCACACCAGAGGCGCAAGCGGGGCCTGGAATGCGACGGCAAGATCCGCATCTGCTGCAAGAAGCACTTCTACGTCAACTTCAAGGATATCGGCTGGAATGACTGGATCATAGCGCCGCATGGCTACCACGCCAACTACTGCGAGGGCGACTGCCCGAGTCATGTGGCTGGCATCACTGGCTCCTCCCTCTCCTTCCATTCCACAGTCATCAACCACTACCGCATGCGGGGCTACAGCCCTTTCGCAAGCATCAAGTCATGCTGTGTGCCCACGCGCCTCCGCGCCATGTCCATGCTCTACTACAACGAGGAGCAGAAGATTGTCAAGAAGGACATCCAGAACATGATCGTAGAGGAATGCGGCTGCTCGTAGGGGTCGGCAGCCTGCGGTTAGCACCCAGCGCTCGAGCAGTACCGCTACTCGAACGAATCAAACGAAAAAAAAAAACAAACAAACAGTGAGACGGAAGGAGAGCAGGTGAAATATTTCACACCTGCCCTCTAGAAAAAAATATTTATTTTTTTTGTTTGGAGATCCGATGGTGTCACTCCGATTTGCTTTCAGTCATTAGCAAATCTGACGGATATCGGCAACTCAGAGCTGTCTCTGAGGCACTTTCAGAAAAAAGAATATATAATAATATATTTTTGTTACACAACAGAGGGAGAGGAGAGGGGGACAGTGTGTATTTATGTGGCCAAGCTGCAGTGTGTCTTGTCTTTCTGCGCGGCAATAAATGAGATTCCTGTTGCCTAAAGAAAAAAAAAATCTCAAAGCTATGCAACTTGTCAAGTATTATGGTTTGAATTTTTGTGATCGTTTTGTTTTCTGAACTGTATATCTTTTCAAACAAAAAGGAGAAACCTTTTTGATACATATTTCTGTGTATGTTTTGTGTTTTGTCATTGAAAGATACTTGAAAGAAACAAGTTTGACCAGCTGCTGGAGCCAAACACTTCTCTATACTATTATTATTATTATTATTATTATTATTATTATAATTATTATTATTATTATTATTGCAGTTGTTGTTTTCATTGTCAATGTTGTCAGCGTTGTTGTTATTGTCCTCGTTTTTGTTCGACATCTTCTTCTTGCCTCGTTTCCTAAAAAAAAAGAACGTTCTAAGCGTTTACAATTTGCACTATACCAACATTTTGATTAGCCTAGTCACAATTATAATATATATCGGAATACAGAGGAGTTGCACTTAAGAATGGCTAAACCTACGGAGCACATAATAAAATAAGAGCCAACAGTGACAATGATAACCCGAGTATACGCATCTAGATATTCCATTGTACTCTTCTGTTTTTGAGAGAACACCAAAGATGCTTGTTGGAAGTGTGAGGCCCTGCCCATAAAGATCACATACCCTCAAAGGTGTCCAGTCCAGTGAAGCAATCTGCCTAGGTTTTATCTCCCCACCTGCTAGTCCTTACCTCTTTAGTAGCTTTGGTCCTTAACTCTTCATGCATAGAACCCAAAGTATATTTCTGTACTGCAATTCCAGTGATTGGCAGTCGCTCATAAACAGAGAAAAGGCACTTATGACCAATGTTGTGGTGACATGTGTGTGTTTTAATGAATGTGCAGCATTAATATCATCAATGATATTCAAAAAAAGCACTCTGTGTCTATGTTTTATTATATGATGCAAGGAATTTCTTATTGTGATTTCCGCAAGTATCGGGAGAATCCCTCTATACCAGCTCATAGTCATAGTATTTTTTTTATATGTTGTAAAGAATTGTTTTCCCTGCTTATTGCATTCAACACTGTACCACTGTGCAATGTCTGATATCGAGCTATTTGAATATTTTACATACAAAGTTTGCTTTGCAGGATGGACTAAAAGAAAATCCATATATTGCCAATCTTTTCCTGACATACATATGTACAAAAACAACAAATATGGAAAGAAAAAAACATGAAAAAATAAGAAAAATATAAACAGAAAAAAAATGTTTTCCTTTTTTCAGAACAAAATAACACTGAAGAAAGTGTGTGAATTAAGGCTTAAAATATATTTTATTTTTATTATATGTGTATATGAAGATCCAGATACAGATATGTTGCATTGCTTTGTTGTACAAATCAAAAAATGTGCTTGTGGCTATGTTTTCTATCTAATTTATTTACAGTAATTTTTGCTTCACTATTAAAGCTAAAGGGTTGTACACTAATTCATATGGTTGAGAATTTTATTATTTTTGTTGCATTTCTGTATTGTCTGTTTTGGTAAAATGAAATAATCTTCCTGCCATCTGACATAAAGTCAGACAGGAAGTTGTAAACCTTTCAGTGTCGAGAATATACAGTGCAGAGCACAAGCCAAAACAAGCCAATGGAACTGAATGAACGAATACAAGAATACAATTAAAATATCAAAGAATGGGTGAAACCACAATTCTATGTTTTCATTTAAAATGTGTATTCTGTTTGGGCAAAAAAGATGGCAATTATAACACTGGGGCCAATGTTGATAAATATTTCCCAAAGAATATTAATGAAAAGCAGACTATTTTTGCCCCCGAGGACTACCCACTGGAACAATTTACTGCAGGAGAAATACTGGACATCATTTAACTAAATTTTTGTCTGTTTTTTTTTTTACAAATCCCTTCTCAGAAATAAACAGCATTGGACAAACTAAAATATCTAATATCAGCAGCACCTTGAGGATCTTTACGATGTGAAGAATAATTTGAACGTTTAGATTGAGACATTGTTGGTCACGTGACGCAGTAATGCCATTTCTCTTAGTAATGCCATTTCAAGATGTGCCAAAGCAATAGAAGAGGAAGACCTCCCCATGAACCTACAGACATCTATTTTCAGACATAGCTGGGTCTTCTGTGAGATTTTCAAAAATGAATTTTTAAAGCAGCACATCTCATCTTCATGTTGTGTGACCTTGGTTTTAGGTCTATATAGATGAAACAGAAAAACCAACTCAATTTTCTTTCACTCTGGGAATAGTCCTGCAACTTAACACTTGACAAGAGTGAAACATTAAAGATATGTTTCGGTGAAACATACACTCACTAAAATAGATACATGTTAGGCCAAAATGCTGTTATGTATGTCAATAGTAAAGCAGAAGAGAGCCAATTATATATATAAAAAAACATGCATTTCATTTGTGTTTACAGTGTTATTCATTTACTCTTATTCTCTACAAGTAAACTTTACGTCTTGCTGATGTTAATTTGCAGCGGGTCTGATTTCCAAGGATTACAGGAAGTCTAATTCACTCACATACAGGGCCAAACAGGAAATGCCTACTATCACAAGCCATTGAAACATTTTTCGAAAGAAGCTACTCAAGCTTAAGCTACAAATGTACTGCTTTATAAGAGGGACTATTGGTGTATTATGTATAAATGGGCATAATCGTGGGCTTCAGCACCTTGTAAAAGTACTTAGACCCATCCTAAGCTTTATCCTGGATTTAAGATTCAAGTCAGGACTTTGACTGGGTCACTCAAGTACATTCACTTTCTTATTCTACAAGTGTAGCTTTGGCCTTGCTGGATCCCTGCCTCAGACTTGCTCCTCTTTCAGAATTAAGTAGGATTTTCCTGACAGCTTTAACTTCCCTTTATTCATTTTTCTTTCGGCCTTAACGGGCTTCCCACACAGTCCTGCCCAGATCATGATAGCACCACGCTAGCTATAAGCCTGACTTTAATGATGGCGACACAACAAAAAGATGAATTGGGCCTCATATGACCATACATTTTGTATTCAGAATCTCTCTGGTACCTTTGAGATCTCTCTGGTACCCTTTCGGAAAGGATTATATTTACAGATGCTATTCATCTGGCCATTCTGTCAGAACACACACACACACACACACACACACACATATATATATATATAGTGAGATGCCATGAATAGTCCCACGTTGAACCCTTAACTTCTTGCAGAGTTCTGGCTTGACTTTACCACCCTCTGCCAGTTTCTTTCACGGCTGACTGTTTACATCAAATCAAAGGCTTGCTCTTGCAATCATTTGTACAGCATCATGCTAAAATTCACTTATGATGTTGAAACATAAACTGCAGAGTACAGCTGACTGAATATAATGCTCATTTTTGCCTTTAAAAGGGCAGGAGACCCACTATGACTCTCTGAGGAGAAACTGTAAGCCAGACTTAATTCATTTTCACAGCAATTTGTGATTCTTACCCTTTAAGTGTTTCTTAATAGCTTGTACTTGCTGTAAGACATCTGTCAGGAAGTTTCAGGACAATTTGGAATTACTGGAAAGTTTTCTGTGTTTTTTTTTGGCACTCCTAAACCAAAATGCCATTGAATTCCACTTAAAAAGAAACTGGAATGGAAGGCAACCACTATTGGGTCAGGTTTCTGGTTGATGAAAGAAATGTAAGAACTATGATGTTTTTGTATGTGGTAGAAGCGTCCCACACCTACGCAGAGTCCCGTTCCATCACTTGTCAGCAGAACATGGTGCGCTTCCGTGCAAAGCAAGGCCCGACTTACCCCACTGTAATTAAACTTTCCTCACTCAGCAAATTAAATCAGCCAAACTAATGACCAGGTCCCTTTGAAAAGTACTAATTGATTCAAAGTGCAAAACAAATCCTTTGTACACCACCCTGAATTCTCCCCCGTGGCTTTTCCGTGTGGTTACCGGAGGAATCCAACAAGGATTCCTGACGAGAAGGAAAAACAGCATCTGCAAGGTTGCCCTGTAGCTGGAGACTTGCCGTTTTTTTTCTTTGTGGGATAAGTTATATTAGAGCATGATTCCTAACCCCATCTTCAGGGACCCACAGACAGTCCACGTTATTGCTCCCTCCTAGCTCCATGCCAGACAGTGCACATTTTTGCTCTCTCCTAGCGCCATGCCAGACAGTGCACATTTTTGCTCCCTCCTAGCTCCATGCCACACAGTGCACATTTTTGCTCCCGGTAGCAAAAACGTGGGCTGTCTGTGGGTCCCCGAGGAGTGGATTAGAAAACACTATATTAGAAGTACATATGAATGGTTAGGGTGGTGTGCAGTTCTGTGTGTTAAGACTCAAAAGGTTGCCAGTTTAAATCCCACAGCTGGCAGAGTTATGGACTCTTGAGCAAGGACTATTACTCCAATTGCTCCAGAGACCATCAGACCCCACTTTCTTAACTGTATCTCACTTTGCATAAGTGTGTGCTAAAAAAAATAATTTCTTTCTTCATGTTTATTGAGGAGCACACTTATATTACATACAACATACAACCAATAGCACCCACATGAACAAATGAAGGAAGAACTGAAGGGTTAACTCAACTAATGTCTGGCTAACCAGCAAGGATATACTCAGCTAGCTAGCAAGGGTATATATAAGGATATACTATATAATCTTTCTTGTTGACAAGATGGATACAATATTTGCAATAGTGGGATAAGAGGTGCAAGAATTGCGGGGGGGGGGCAGGGGGGTGTATACCCCTCAATATTTAATTTGGTTTCATTAATTCCCCCTATAAATAGACCAGTGCCTTTATATTATTAAGCTGAACTCCCCCTAATATCAGGTAGGACGCCTTGCATCTGTAGCTTCCCGGATGGGATCCGGACCCCTGTGACTGTGCATAGTACAAGCAGGTATTGTAAATGGATGGATGGATTATAAAATGTAATATAAAAAAAAATGTATTCCTCAACAAGATTAAACTGTCTTATACTACAGGAACACAGGTCCTTAGCATAATGTGCATTTTTTATTACACTTTAGATATACAGTGTCATTCATAAATATATTGTAGAATAGCACTGCATATTTTAAACAAACTGACATTTTAAACCCTTAAATATTAGGCTATTTTCAGATAATCTCTCTCAAAAGCAATTTTTAAATTATTGTTCTATGGTTTCTTCATTTTGTTGAACACATCAAAGTGTCACAGGATTTCCCACAACAGCCTACGGATTCCTGAGTTTGTTAGAGCACTGACATCACCGCTACCAAAAGAGGCTGAGCCCATCAGTGTGTTTTCCTAGAAAGCCAACTCGACCCTCAGCCTCCAGCAAAAGCATCTGGATGGAATCTTTCAGTTTACCAGGTGCATAAGCAAGCTTAAAGAGGAGAATTATTAAAGAAGTTAGACAGGAAAACTGGGATCGATGCAATACGCATGGAGATCATGAGAATGAGTACTGAATGCGTGCTCAAGAATAATGAGATGAAAGTGACAGAAAGCCACGAAAAGTCATGACAGGACGGTGTGGTTGTGCTGTGGGGTGGGGGGGTGGAGATTTACAGCACCATCAATGGAGTGGGAAAGGCAGAGAACATTCCATTCCTGGAGAGCTGATAGAGCATCCTACTAAGCCACAGGAAATCCAAGTCACAGCAGTGCTTAAGATATGCAGCTTAAATTAGGGCAAGTGAAAGATGCCCAGTAAATGGAGTTCATTGAATCTGTCTAACGGTAAGTCAGATTAGCTACTCCCTTATCAGTTTACAGATAATAACAAAGGGAAACAACAATAAATAAAAATACATGAGTGCAAATGATGAAGTATTTGGTGCCAAATTAAGACAAAGGACCTTAGATCATACATCATAATCAGTTCCATACAGCAGTTACTTTACAACGTACAGCATTAACCATTAAAATAGTGGAACGTTTAGTGAATGCAAATTGCTGCATTTCAAACTCAATATCAAAGCTCAGACTCTAATTAAACATTTGCTTTATTAGGTAAAACAATTATTATTATTAAATAATTAATAATTATTATTAAATTATTAAAATATAATAAATTCACAATAATACGACTACTAATATTAATCTAAATATCACTATATTAAAAACCTTATTTTGACAATAATAATTTATGTGATTAATTTTAAAAGGTATTATGTTAGCCTGCTTTCTGGTGTCCTCACATCAGCAGATAAGTATATATGTAAGAAAGCCCATAGATTTACTAACACACTGTTAAAATGCATCACAGCTATGACCCCTTTTGAGCAAATTATGAATAACCATATAGCCATTTTCTTTAACCACTTGTCCTATTCAGGGTTATGGGGGGTCTGAGCAGCTATGGGAGCAAGGCAAGGAACAACCCAAGAAGGAGTAGCCAACTCTTAGCAGGGCACAATTACACACCATTTGGTAACTCCAATTAACCTATTTTTGGACTGTGGAGGGAAACTGGAGTACCCAGAGGAAACCCCAACGACAACTCGGGGAAAACATGCAAACTCCACACATACAGAACCCTAGTCCCAGAGGTGTGACACAACAGTGCTAATCACAGCACCACCATGTCACCCCTAAGAATAACTAAATAAGCATATTCATATCAGATCACAACATAATTGCTCTCATTAGTTCAAAGATCACTGAATCCAGTCATCTAATAATGAACAGTTTTGTTATGTGCCATAAGTACATATAAATATTACAATTGTAGAAATAATAATAATTTTATAAGTTAGTTTAATAAGTTTAATACATAAAAATTATTATTACTACACCGCAAAACAGAAGCCTGTTTTCTTACACAGATTCTCCTGATGATTTATTTTATCCTTGGATTATATCTACAATTAAGGCACCTTTACCGGACACTATAATACATTTATGCCATCTGTCAATGGAAACCTGGAAGACCTGGAATCATTCTTGTTGCTCATTGGAGAACCTCTTGTACTGAACTAGTGTCTCTGGAAGCTGGAAGCAGGAAATAGCTTCTTAGGTTGAGGTCTTGCAGTTGAATCATATACAGAAACTTGAGGTGATTGCGGATTAGGAAGCATAACAAACTCATGTTGGTGCTTGCACTGCCTGGAGAGGTTGTGCCTCTTAAAATAGCCTGCTGCCTCCACGCCACTAGCTAATTCTGTCCCCATGTGAGTACACTATCTTGGATTACAGGGATCCTTGGATCAGTTTTTCATGTGGAACTTGAAAAGCCTTTTTCATAAATCACATCATAAGGCTCCTTACTGTTGTTCCCCTTTGTTGCCTGTTCAAAGAAATCGACCGAAACAAATCTGTCATCCTCGCCTTGCCAGCTCTGCCCTTTGCATGTTATTTTTATGCTTGTTTAGGGCTGAGTTAAAGCCTTCTTAGCTTTCTCTCTGTAATAGAATCAAGGCTGTCAAACTATAGTTATATAGTTATAGTCCCATTTCTAGTGGAAGTCAAGCGTAACTAGATAGATATCAATTTAGAAATTTAGAACAGCTGGAAAGGACAAGACCGTGTGACATTGAATTTTTCCTTTAAGGTGAGCTATGTCATGGTAGAAAGGATATACTAATATTAAAAAGCAAAAGTAACATAAAAGAATTTAATTTGAAGAAATAATTAAATGAAACAATTTACTTATTTGAATTATCATTAAAAGCCTCATTAGCCTCCAGGATAGGCTCTGGACCCCTGTCACCCTGCCTAGGACAAGAGAGGACAGAAAACGGATGGATGGGTGGATAGATGGATGGATGGATGGGTGGATAGATGGATGGATGGATGGATGGGTGGATAGATGGTGTTATTAACAGTATAACATTTCATGACCATGACAACATTGTAACAGTGATAACAACAACAATAATAAAAATTTATGGAATAATATAATGTATAACAATAATTTTATGGACAGCTATGACTGATATGCATTTTTTGTGTTTTTAACTAGGACGACTCTAATAGAATCTCTATTTGCTTTTGTATTTCATATTACATCATGCATCTTTGGCCTCATATACACAAGATCTAAACTGTAAAGTACAAATAGAGAAAAGGATAGCTAATCATCCATCCATCCATCCATCCATCCATCCATCCATCCAGCCATCCATCCATCCAGCCAGCACAGGGTATAAGGCAGAACACCTGGAGCAGTACCACTGTGGCACAGGCAGTATAATGGAAACTTCATATAAATTATGAATATTTGTTTCCAACCTTGAGCAATATAGCTGCCACAAGCCTAGAATAGTACTTCACATTACTTGTTCAAAATCACTCCTCCAACAATAAAACTGCAAAAATAATAAAAAAAAAAGAATAATCAAATTTAATAGTGCACTGTAAAAAATAGACAAATCATTACATTTGTAATTGAATGAGCATGACCTACATGCTAAAAACGGTGCTTAAAAGTAGACAGGCATTTGGCAAAAATGCATTAGTTAAAAATTTGAATAAAAATTTCAGTAAAAAGTGCAGTGCTGTGAACACAGTGATACGGTAATCTCTGTGGACAACAAAAGTGTTACCTGTGTATTTTTACACATTTGTAAATGCAAATATTATTATAGTACATGATAAACTATTTCAATAACAGGTATACAGCATCTCATTTAAGGCTCAATCAAATCATTTAAGGATTTTTTTGCAAAACAATTTTCATGAACTCCAGAATAATAATTTTGTTATAACTCTGTCATCTAGTGCTCTTAAATGTGTTTAAAATAATTTAGCAATTATAATTCCTCCCTGTGGCTTCTGTGCATCCAGGAAACTAAGTGTTATTTTGCCTGGCAAAGAGGTCTTAGCAGACCGGTAAGACAAAATTAACCAGCTACACTGGGCAGCATCCATGTAGCAGTGCACTAGTAACAGATGATCACTGTGGTGATGACGGCAAAACACTAGTAAAAACAAAATTGGAAAAGAAGAAAAGCCAAAATCAAGATGAAAATCTCTTAGAAGTACTAAATCACGAATTTCAGGAAGCAGCACATCTGATATTGTTTAAGCCTAAATGGTCTCATGTCATACCCTCCATATTTCTCTTCACTGGTTACCTGTTAGTGCTTGAGTCAAGTTCATGTCCTTGATGGTTTACAGGTTCATCAATGGACAGACACCCATCTTCATTAAAAGGCCCTTCAAGAGTCCACCATGTGAGGAGTGTCTGTTCTCTTGTGAGGTTCCCCCATAATGGAATGAGCTGCTAAACCACCTTCAGATTCCCATTTCACCTTAAAGAGACACCTCAAAAAACATTAGTTCCAAAAATTCCACTAGACTGATTTTTCTTTTTGTTCCCTAAATGTTCTTATGACCCAAGTTCAAACCTCTGTCTGTTCTAGGGGATGGTGTGCCTCAGTGGGTTAGGACACTGCGCCTGTGATCAGAAGGTCACCAGTTGGAATCCTAGACTCTGCAGACTGAATTCACTGTTGAGTCCTTGAGCAAGGCCCTTACCCCCCATTTTCTCCTGGGTTCGACCCAGAAAAGTATGTCGCTTTGGATAAAGTATCTGTTAAACAGACAACATTTAAAATTAAATGAAAACAAACAAGGGGATTCTGGATCAAATCAAGCCAAAACTTTAGCTTGAAGCATAAATGATCAGGATGAAGTTATCTTCTTCTGGGAAAATTATGAGAAGACCCAGTGTTTTGGCGAAGACCAAAATAATGAAATTGAACAGAATTGATTGTAATAACAACGAACATGCTCTTGGGAAGTCTGGAGATCTGGACAAAAAACAGGATATTCTGGAGTAAGACCATTTATATGGTCACCAGGAGCCAAAACTGCCTTCAAGGCACCTTACAATAGTTATAAATAATAAGAAACAGCAAACTCATGACATAAGCATGAACTAAACAGTAGCAACAAACATTATAATTTGTGTAGATTCTGTCAAATGGTTGTGTTGCATTCCAAAGGACTTACTAAGGAGTTTGATTTTGTAAGTGACATCTCATGAATGGATTAAAAAATAGAGCTTTGTCTCAGAGAAACAGCGAAATATTTCATTGAAAACGTATGTGCTGCTTCTGAAACAATAGCCAAGACCTCACTATTCTTCTTTAGTAGCTGTAAGCTCTCAAAATCGCAGATGTAATTTAATTTCCGAAGGATAAAAAAATCAGTGCTATTAATTTATTTTTAATGTTTTAAATTAAACCAAGCACTGTACTTAAAAAATAATATAAACTGCCATTAAAATAAACAAACCTTATTTATATATATATATATAAAATTGTTGGTATCCTTCTGTTAAGGAAAGAAAAGCCCACAATGGTCAATGAAATAACTTGAAACTGACAAAAGTAATAATAAATAAAAATGAATGTAAAATTAACTAATAAAAAATCAGACATTGCTTTTGAATTGTGGTTCAACAGAATCATTTTTAAAAACAAACTATTGAAACTGGCCTGTACAAAAATTATGGTACCCTTAACTCAATATTTTGTTGTGCGACATTTTGAGTCAATCACTGCAATCAAGCGATTTCTGTAAACAGGTATTTTGACCCACTCCTCATGAGCAAACTGCTGTGAATATAGAGCTGATGTGACTTGCCAAAAAGCTTCAGTTTTGTCTCATCAGTCCAAAGGACATTCTCCCAGAAGCTTGTTGGCTTG
>JAODKN010000001.1:23773179-23845593 GCA_026774425.1 Petrocephalus zakoni
AGCGTTTTGGTTATATCAGCTACTCTCTCTCCAGTGTCGGTGTCATTTATTCGGACACTAAAATGTTCGCAAATCATGAATGACTGTAACCAGAATTTGCCATGACAAACTCACAGGCACAATTGGCATAATGTTTACCATGTTGAACATTGTGAATTTAGGTGCTGTCCGTGTCAAGAAATGTGCCCATTTGTTTCAATGTGCATACCAAACTGAAAATGATGTACCAAGCATGTGCTGACATATAGAAATTCCTCCTTGGAAAACAGCCACACTCATCACTCTGTTCGAATTAAAGAAATTGAGCCATTTTCCACCAGTTTTTTGTTTACTTGAATTAAACAAACTCTGCCTCCTTTTCACTCTTAACAATGCCTTTCTGAAGAAAGAAGTTAATGTGAATCATATTATTGCCCCTGGGAACAGTTTTACGTCATGCATTACATCAGACTAAACAAGCAGATACAGAGCAGTCAAGAATCAGATACAGAGCAGTCTAGAATCAGATACAGAGCAGATAGATCATGCAATAATTTCATGGTGAATAAAAAGGTCTTTATTAAAAAGTCAAGACAATTAACGGCATAAAGCAGCTTTGGTGCTCAGAGGCATTTGGCTGATTTTTGGTAGCATACCTCTTCTGTTAAATAAAATGAAATCATTTTAGTTATCATTATAACCAGTTGCCCATTAACACTGCAGAAAATGTATATACTCTATTTGTATTTCTCTGGAGAAAAAACTAGGTTTATTTCTAACTAAATAAAGAATCTTTCTGGTAGCAATTATTTACCCGAAAATTGCCATTGGAGAAATAAACTGCGTGAGAAGTGAAACAAAGGTATGTGATTAATGAGAGTTATTTCAAGAGATCCTAAAATAAATATGGAGAGGAGAACTTCTATAACATCATCCAGAGATCCAGGCACATTTTTTAGATCCAACTGAGAATTCTCATTGATTTCTCGTGAGAAAAATGTGAGAAATGTAGGTCAAGGCAGTAAGACACATCTTTATGTGGGAGTGATCATAAAATAGACCAAAAAATGGATCAGAAAAACCAGATGTGTCACTAGAATGACCTTAGGAAACTGTACTTGGAAAAGGTGTGGTTTATTTGACCTACAATGAACCACAGACTAAGAGCATGAGTGAGGAATTTCTTTCTGGAGCTAAAAAGTTAATTTCTGGGACTTCAGAAACTGCATAATGAGAATTTCATGAGAATGCATATCTAGGAATATTTGGGGATTGAAAACCACCATATGTGATTAAGGGACCTAAGATGGGTTTCATTATTAAGAATTTTCTTAATTAATTAAATTTATACATGTTATCCCAAAGCAATCATTTCAGAAAGGCAGTAAGAAGAGTTCAGCTACTGTCGTACCAGTCTTGTTGAGTGGTACTGAAAGGCAAACTGGAAAATGCTGAATAATACAATTTCATCATTATTTTTAAAATGGGTACGCATATATCATACATAATGCTATATAAGTGCTCCTCTGGTTAAAAGGTGAGCGTAAAAATAACATTTAAGACCACAGATGTTTGCTATTAATGATAATATTTTACAGAATGTTGATAATGCAAAATTAATATAGAATAATGTTAGAGTTATATTAAACTATACATGGCCTTGGACAATAACCATATAGTGCCCTGTTTCTCTGCTGTTCTCTGTATTGCACTATGAGATTGTGGTGTGTTCTTCAGGAATAGAAAGATAGTTGGTAGAAAGAGCAAGCCTACATTGAGGTTGTGCTCATTCAGACTGTGCCATAAAGAGTTCTAGTTCAGTATATTTCTGTGTTTTCGGCATGATTCTGAATGAACTATAATCAGTTCCTCTTGCCACAGTGCTACCTATTGAGAATTTTATTTTGGGTATTGCCTCATGCTTAAATGTCGAAAAAACAGTTGCAAAGCAGGACATGGGTTCAGGCCTAAAACCCTTCAGCATTCCTTGTAGGGTAGAGTTTAACAGCAAGAATTTTACTAGACAAAAGAAAAGGTTTCTAATCCAGAGAAGCATGGAATGCCACTGATGGCGACACATGAATGTGCAGTGTTGTTGAGAGCTGCAGAAACTGAACAGCTGGGAGATTGACATCCTGTGGCGAAGACTGTAGTGAAGGACGTGGTCCTATGATAACAGAGTGGAAGTTACATAGAGGATACAGCTCAGGCATACCTCCTGAAAGTCTATCTCAGAAATGTCCTCCCTGAACTAAAACCTGAAGGCTTTACGGTGGAGAAATGCTGATAAGGTCAACAAGGACATGATAGCATTGCTACCAAACTAAACAGAAGGCAGTCAAGTTACACCCAGAAAAGGTCTCTGGCCCTTTAAGGACATGGTTGGTGGCCTAACATATATTACATATATGCACATATACACATATATTTTTATAAACCCCCCATTTCAATCTGTGCTTACTGTATATTGTATAACACCTTGACGTAAATTTTAGTCTGCCAAATTGTTTTCAGTGTCCATTGTGTTGGCAATTAGAGGATGTACAAAAAACATGTCCTTATATCCAATGGAATTGTGCAAAATGCTCTTCCCTGTTCTGTCAAATTGTATTAATCACATTATAACTGAAAGCAATGTCCCATGAAATCAAATAGGGGATTTCACAATTCCTCTTAGTCTACATATGTATTACGAGAAATGGGGATAAATATCACAGGCAATTTGTATGATTGAGTTTAGGGGATTATATTTATATGTTTATAAAAGGATTTTGCTGGGCTCCGAGTCAGGTGTGGCACTGGACTCGGGAAACACTTAAAGCAGTCACTATACTGCATTACACATAATGCATTATAAAGCATTCATAAAGTATTATAAAACCGGGTCAAAGTATTTGCAAAAAGACACCTTATAGTCATGTGAATTATGCATTATGAATGCTCTGCGAAGATCTCAGCTATTGTATTATAAACGCCTACACAATGCAGTACAAAGAATCCTTAATTCCTATACTGACCATTATAATGCATTATGCAGCATTCATAATACATGAGAAACATGCCTTTTTATAAATATTTATAGCTTTTAATATAGGTTTTAATACTTTATGAATGTGTTACAATGAAATCTAGAAACTTTTATTAGGATTTATGAATATGGGCTTCACATAAAGTGTTTTTTCTGGGGGCGGGGGTTGTATCTCGTCTTTCCTTCAACAATGACATCTGCTAGCTTTGTAGTAAGGTTTATAATTTATGTTCTCTCTTATAGAGTTATCGAGCTCACCTTGTCTTACAACCCACATTGTGATCTTGTGCAGATAGAGATGTGTGCTAATGGGGGTGCATGTGAAAACTTACACATTCCAACATATCTATTCTCATACTCAAACAAATAAAAGCATCATTTCATTGTAAGTCCTCAAAACACAGATACTTGTTTTGATAAAATTAGTAATGGCACCATTTACAGAATGTATTCCAGTAAAACACTGTCAGACACAGTTTGAGATTGAATTGCCTACACTGAGAAGGAATTGGTTTTAGTTTGAACTGAGTTAAAGTGTTTTAAAGTATTTATTGTTATGAGAACAAAAACTATTTTTATTGAAGCCTATTACTGAAGGGCAAACTGCAGATTCCTTTCTGAAATGCCTTTTGTTTGACAGATTTCTGTGCACACAGAGAAGGCTTCCTGGGAGAGGGTGGACAATGGCATGTTGTGTGTGTAACTGATCTCACCTACAATTACTAAGAGCGGTGCAGTCCCTCTGCAATCCAACTGACTGGGCACTCAGTCCAGCGATATACCTAGAAAACGGCACCCTGTTCAGTGTTTTCTGTCTTTTAACATGGAGAGAAAACTCCAGCAAGAATGTGTGAACCCAGTGAAATGAAATGAATGTCTGAATGTAAGCAGCGGCCTGATTTTTAGATTAAAGACAGTTACTTATAAGGAAAATCAGAGATGTGCGAGTCTAAGTGACACAGTGTACACATGAGTTATAGTGGCCTTGTTTTATATGAAAGGAATAAATAAGGGATCACACTACAATTTGTCAAGAGATCTAGAAAGTTCTTCGGTGCCCCTAATTCATAACATAAGTTTATTGCTGGTGTTGTAATTTACAATTGTGCTATGTTGGACTTCCCATATGTCAAAATGCTGGGTAAATAAGGTCTAAATAAAGTTTGCTGGTTTCCATCACAGACAATAGAATTTCCTTTGCAGTGATATCTTCTATTGGATAACGTTATTATATTATTGTGTTATTTGCATTAATAGAGATTTTTTCAGGTGAATCACATGGATTTGAGCAGACAATGCTACCTTTCAGTCGCAGGGCTCTGGGAACCGAGGGTGCATGCGTCGCTGCCATCAACGCAGCCTGCGGTGCCCAGCGCATCGCATGAATCAAGAGTGGTGGCCTAAGTGACTCTCCCCTTTAATCTCACAATACAAAAACTATAGCTGAAAGAGGAGCGTTTCTGATCTGCAGGCGCGCCCATCTCTCTGGCCCGGGCTGCCAGAGCATCGGCGATGGCGACGGCAAGGTGTGACGTTGGACAGCATCCCTAGAATAATGGGAACTCTATGTACGGAATCTCCCAGGGGGAATCAGTAACAAGAAAGAGTTACTTCAAGGTTGCCAAAGACTTAATCTCAACCCAAACTCCACACATAGCACCAGATTCACGTCTCGTATGTGTAGTGGGGCAAAAAATGCAATAGCTATTGATTTAGTGCCTGGGGAGGAGAGCTGGCTGCAGAAAAATGGGATGCGGCACAAGGTGGCCTATTGTTTTCAAGGTTGAGAACAACATGCCATTATTGCTCGCTCAGTGGGCTTTTGCTCGATGACAATGCAAGCGAGAGTGACTCGGAAATCCAACACTTACCCTTTGTTTGCAGAGTAAAATTAGAGTGACACCCCCAGACTCCACGGCTCCTGCGTTATCTCTAAAGGAAAAACTTTCCCGTTCCCGAAGTTACACACTTGCAAAAGGTTCTGGTGCACTTTAATTGCTGGGTTTTTCTGTAAGTGAATACCTTCGGGAGCACAGCAACGGCATTCAGGACAGGAGAGAAGGTCTAAACAAATACCGGCTGTCAGAAAGTGCTGGTTTGGGGGGTTTAAAGTTCATTGATGAGTCAACTCAGGAGCGATTAAGCGAGCACACCCTATGAGCGTCTTTCAGTGGCCTTAACTGAATCTGAAATGTGAATAAAATACATGAATGAAATGTGAATGAAACACAAGAAAGGCATGAAAATATGGGTAACACTTTAGTTGAGGGGCCACAAATAATGCAGTAATACATGCTTAGTAAATGCATTAATTAACCATTAACTACACCATTAACTACACGCACGTTAGTACTTCAGTAGTCAATGAGGTACTACTATGATTTGTGGCCCCTCAACTAAAGTGTTACCAAAATATGTGTCACTAGTGTGTCTTAAGGGACATTAAAATGTGTGACAGTATGGTTAGTTATCATAAACTCCCCCAAAAAAACTGCTATCTCGCCCTGCCCATCGAACCCACCTGTTTCCTCCCTAGCGTGGCCCTAACGAGCCATGCCTGTTAATTGCTGTCTTGCCTCCCATTCTTAACCCTCGTAATGATGCCCAGCTGCCTCTCGTTTGCTCCCTCCTAAGTCATGTATTTAAGTGCTTCCCAGTCCTGAGTTCCCCAGTCCAGGCATTAATGTTGAACCTGCATGTTGTCCCTACCTTCCCTTGCTCCCGTCCTCCCATTTTGGATCCTTTTCGATCCTATTTATTTCTGGTATTTGTTCCTTAAGTTCAAATAAAACTCCCTTTATTTAGTTTCCGTACCTGCTTTCGAGTCTTTTGTCCCTTGTCGTGTGACTGCAGCTAAACACTGAAGATTTCAAATATTCATAATTATTTTCATGATATCCTTATTGAAATATCAACATTGAGGCAAATGTCTGTCATGTAAGTGCCAAGTTTATATCAAAAGCAAATGAAATTAACATTACAACTCTGGAAAACTGAAGTTTGACCGATTTAAGAAAATGCAGAAACGTGTATGAAACAAATATGTTTGCAAATGGATTAGATGTATTTCTGAGCACACTGTTCTTGATTGACCTCTTTGTCATGTGTTATTGTATCTATTATCACATACTCAGGATATGAAATTGCATTTCAGTGTCCCAGATTTCTAAATAAGAATTATGGAACATAATTCTGGTTAGGTATCATTCTGCACATTTTTTTCCAAGTGGAAAGTCAAAGTAATGTACTTATTAAAGAATTTGAATTCAGCTAATTTATTACACTGAGAAATGCATAGTGTTCTACATCACAGTGTCTCATATCCATAATAAATTATAACTAGCACAACAGCAGCTATTGTCACGTACAAAACAGGAAGGAGATGGGAGTATATTTAGCTTTTTATAATGTATAATATAAGAATGTATAATAAAAGAAAATTTTTAAAGATGTTCTATTACATATTTTAATTAGATAAATGATTCTGTGTGTGATCAAAAGCCATACTTCAACATGAGACAGTGGAAGAGATCAAAAGTGAAGTTGGTCCCCCTTTGATTCATATCCAATTTTTCCTCAAGGATATTTACATTACATTTACATGACTGATCTCCGATTTCAATATAAGATTATTTATGGAAGTAAAATAGGAGAGTGTTTAGGGAAAAATCAGAAACATGCCTGGAAGGTGAAGCTGGGACATTTTTGTTAATTTTCTTAACCTTCAAATATTCTGTTATTCTTCAGGGAAATACATGAATAAGACAAATTAAGAAAAGAGATTGACTTTCCATATAGAAAGAATTTGTTCATCAGACAAAATCATTTAAGAAAGAAAAACTCAGAGGTGTCCAATTAAGAGGATGTCAGCAGCGAATAGCACGGCAACATTCCCATGCATGGTTAAGCCAGAAATTCAAGGTAAACATAGGTGGCTGTGTTGCAATCTAGAAGGAAAGCTATTGTATCATTTTTCAATGAACCCAGAGTCCAATGGTGATTTTATAAATATTTTTATACCTTGCATAAATGGGAACCTCTGACATTTATAGAGTTGATTTATAGAGTTATGAATTCTTTATATATGTTCCTGTTACATACTCGGCGGGACCAGTGGCTGCACCTGCGGGGTGTGAACCAAACACCATCTGCCATGGAAGCTGTCAGAAGGCATCGCTCAGGTTCACTCGGGGCACATTCAGTGAAAAGACTGCCGTGGGTTCCCTGTGTGGTTCAGGGGCATATAGAGGGGCGGGGTCACAGGGGCACTGGCTCCAACTGAACGCTGATTGGCGCATGGAGTGCCCACTCCCCTGTCAGTCACTGATTTAAAACATATCATTGGGTAATGATAAGGATGACCCCTCTGTATGAATGATGGTTTCTTTTATGCTCCCCCCACCTAAAAAGAAAAAAAAATAAATTGTCCTTGGTTTGGTTCACAACCAAATTTCTATATAAAATAAACTCCATTTTGGAGCCTGTTTCTTTCCTTCCAGCCCCCCAAAAAAGTAAATCTAGCTTGAATATTCAATTTTAAGCTTGTTTAGTCGGTGTTGGTGAAACTTTCTAGATCACCATTTTATTGGTTATCCAGGTTAAGATGGCTGGTGCCTTTTTCTGAAGTCTGCATCATAAATGCTGTGGGGGGCAACATTCTAACAGTCGTAATAAATCAAGAGCTGTAAAACTTGAGGTTAGACGAGGTACAGGGGAGAGTAAGCAAGTGAGACTAAATGAACAGGAGTGACGCTGTAAGACTCCTGACTGGGGAGCCAGACCTCTCCCCTTTTATATCCAGCCATCTAAAGTCTCTGGTGCTCCGATTCCTCCCTCCTCACACTCGCGGCATGAGAAAGACGGATGATCCACTCTCGTCCAAACAGAAGGTCGAGGAGCGTGAAATATTACAGCGATGGGAGGTGACGTGGAGAAGCTGTAAAAAGCCAGACTGCAGGTCTTCATTCACTGAGCTGTGTTCATCAGTTTTTGAAGCACATTTTTAAAGGCACATTGCAGGACAAATTATGCAATGTAATGAACGACCAGATTGGGAAAAGAATGATTTAGCTGCAGTAACCCGCAATAGATCAACATCACTTTGAATAATTGCACGTAGGTGAGTGCTTTAGCACAAACAGGTGCTAAATGCCTTGAACCATCAATCCTTATCGCAATACAAAGCTTGAGAAGGGACTCTCCCATTTAGGTGCTTATTAAATTTGGCTCCTGAAACTGATGAAAAGTAATCAAGTGTGTCATTGAAGTTTTAGCTGTTTGTTTTTTAAAATGGTACTAAAGAGACACCTTTATCCAAAGTGAGAAACATTTTTAAGAAAGCAAAGCCAGCCAGGCCTTGGAGCTAAGGGCCGTGTTCAGGAACCCAACAATCACATCACTTGGTGAATGCTGGGCTTCAAACCAACAACCTTCTGATTACATACATAATTGCTAACACACTTAGCCACACAATGCTGAACTAGCTGCTTTCTGTATTTATTAGAATGCTCATTATGTATTCTCTGCATCTGTCCCATGAGCTGAATATCTAGTTTGATCCCTAATATCTAATAATATGATATTACTTACATACTAATATTTTCAAATAATAATAATTTTCAAAAACAAATGTTTATAATGTGTCATTTGTAAAGACAGAAATGTACGCGTCCTCAGTATAATGTATCAACTACTGTATGTTTTAAAAAACAGACAAAGGCAATAGATAGAGCCCATTATTTGTAAGATTGATAGTTTCCGTATATGGTAGTCATTATTTTCATCAGTTTATCCCTGATTTGTATTTTGATCACAGCAGATATTGTTCTTCACCCTGAACCTTCACCTTAAAAAATAATCTCCTGGAATGACAAATCTCTGCATGATGTAGCATGTAGTCTGTCCATCATAAACCCCTACTTATATCTAGACTGTGCTTTGAATAAAAAGGAAGTTTCCATAAAGAAAATGGTAGACATTATGATTAATACAAGACAATGCTATGTTACATTATTTAAATAATATGATTTTATTAAACAATATATATATATGAAGAATTACAATGGAAGAAATTATTATTTCTGAGTCATCCCTTTTTGCTGTATAGGTCCCTTTTGACTTAAAAACGGAATTAATTAAATTTGCACTTATGGGGGAAAAAACCTGATATTAAAAGTGCTTTAATTTCGCTAAGTGGAGAAGCCTTAACACAAAAAGAGACACACAAATACATAAAAAATACATACATTTAAACTTTATCCTATCAGTTATTTAATGTGTTCTTTAGTATGTATTACTAGTATAATTATGCCTTATGTGTTTTTCGCTGCATGGTGTCTTGGACGGCATGGAAAGGTAAATCTTTTTGTTGTAGGTGTGCTTTGTAGTGTGGATTACATATGTTAGTTTGAGAACTGCCTGTATTCTTAAACAAGTGGGTAATGCATAGCATTGAATGTTAACATGTACACTGTTTTTAGTTAGCAGTCATTTTTGTCCCAGACAGTCCCAGGAACAATGATCCAACTGAACAATCACTCTGCCAATCATGAGTTTGAAACTGGCGCCCTGCTGATCACAGGCAGAGCACCCTCATCCAGTGAGCCACAAACAGTCCCCTCTCAAAAACATAAAGAAACATTATGCAGTAGAAATATGAAACAAAAATGAACTGTGAAAATATAGTCAACAGAAAATGCTGCCAGGGCAGCATTAACACAATATTCTACATATAATGGTAGCATTATATAGTCCAGCTGTCCTGAGAGTAGGACAGGCTCCAGACTCACCACAACCATGCACTGACTGGGCAGTTACGAAAGACGGATAAATGGATGGATGGATTTTATGGTCAGGGCCTTTTCTACAAAAATCTTGGCCCAGGAAGAAATCCCTGCAGTTTATTTTGCTTGGATGGATAAAGAGCCCTTGATCCTGTACTGGATAAGTGGATGGAAGATGAATGGATGGATGGATTGACATGGAAATCTCAGTCAGTGTTTCCAAGTAGCCCAAACAGTCTATTTCTATATGGACAATATGAGAATAATGCTGCCCTAAAAAACCTCCCAGCCAGAAAGGAAGCACAATCATGGAATGTAGCTACTAAATGAGGAAAAATGGTTATACCTATATGGACAAAAGTATTGCTACAGGACCCTTAATCATTGCATTTAGGTGTTTCATTAAGAGCCATTGCCATAGGTGTGTAAAATGAAGCACCTACCCATGCAGTCAGTTTTACAAACATTTGTGAAATGGATCATTCTGAAGAGCTCAGTGCATTCAAATGTTGTATTGTCATAGGATACCACTTTTGTGATAAGTCAGTTTGTGAAATTTTTTCCCTGCTAGATATTCCATGGTCTTCTGTAAGTGGTATTACTGCCAAGTGGTAGTGTTTTGGAACAACAGAATCTCAGCCACAAAGTGGCAGGCCGCGTAAATAAACAGAGGGGGGTCGCCAAGTGCTAAAGTGCGTAGTGAATAAAAGTCGCTAACACTCTGTTGACTCAGTAACTGCAGAGTTCCAAACTTCCTCTGGCATTAACCACAGCAAAAACACTAACAAGAGCTTCATGGAATAGGTTTCCATAGCCGAGCAGCTGCATGCAAGCCTCACATCTCCAACTGCAATGCCAAGCGTCAGATGGAGAGGTATAAAGCATGAGTCTGGGTTTGGTGGATGCGTGGAGAACATTACCTGCTTGACTGCATTGTGCCAGCAGTAAAGTTTGGTGGAGGAGGGACAATGGTATAGAATTGTTTTTCAGGGCTTAGACTAGGCCCCTTAGTTTCATTGAAGGGCACTCAATGTTTTAGCATACCGAGACATTTTGGACAATTCTATTCTTCCAACTGCGTGCCCCAGTGCACAAAGCAAGGTCCATAAAGATATGGTTGGGTGAGTTCAGGGTGGAAGAACCTCACTGGCTCTAACCTCAACACCTTTTGGAAGAACTAGAATGGAGATTGCAAGCCAGGATTTCATATCCAGCATCAAGGCCTGACCTGAGAAATGCTCTTTTGGAAGAATGGGCATAAATTTCCACAGACACATTCCAAAATCTTGTGGAAAGCCTTCCCAGAGGAGTCATAGCTATTATAGCTACAAAGGGGGGACCAACTCCATATTGATGCCTATGGATTTAGAATGGGATGTCATAAAAGTTCCTATAGGTGTAATGGCCGGGAGTCCTAATACTTTTGTCCATATAGTGTATATAGATACATACCTGTTTGTAAGGCCTTTGTGCTTTGTGTTTGTTTTTACTTTGTAAATAATCATTGTGACTTTGCATATTTAAACCTCAAAGAAGCAAAAAAAAACACATATTCCTCAGTTCTTTAAGTGTATGTTAAAAGCATATTTTGAGAAAAATTATAACATTTTAACATATATATATATATCAGAAAGAAAATGATTTGCAGACGAAGTACCATAATGCACAACAGGTCTTCATTGGTTTGAATAATTTCACATGGGTGAATTTTCTATAATGATCATTATTTATTGCAAAAGAAAGTATGACATTTATGTGTATATTGAATCTGTCCTAAACAAATCTTATAAAATTAGAAAAGTAAACATCCACAGCAAAGCCTAGTACAAATCCCTTGGAAACAAAGTTAAATATATTTTTTCTTTGATCCAAGAAAGATTTTTTTTTTCAGAGATTAAAAATGCTTTTATTTCTGAAAGCAGAGATTTGGAGATTTATTTGCGTAGGGCTCGTTTGATTACGAAACGGCCTGCCTCAGAAGGACAAACAGATCTTGCTTGATGTATTAGAAACATATACAGGAAATTTAAAAACTGGAAACAAATTGTATACACTGATGTTTTCAACAATGGCAGCTTCCTTAAGGTCCCCCCAATCGCTTGACGCTAACTTAATTACCTCTGCACAAACCGGCATGAATTCATTGTACCTAGTCACGATAACCCAGCAAGTCGCCCCATGTTCTGAAATGATGGAAATAACGTATTGCGTCTAAAACTCGCGCTCTTTAAAATTCCCGTGGAGATATCCCACCTGTTATTCCAGCCAAACTATCTACAGGGATTGTTTTTTTTTCCCAGACACTGGACTTGCAGAGGAAGGCTGCCTTGCTATTTTCTCACCAGCAGTGACACCTGCGAGTGCACGAGCGCCTTCTCTCACCCTGCTCCCAAGCCTTTATGGGTAACACATTTTCAGGGCCCAGTTCGCGAGGACAAACGGCTGTGAAAAACATTTGAGACCCGTGTCCCCGCCCCACCCCTCCAGATGGGCAAATGATCTGTGTGAAAAAGAAAAAAAACAAAAAGACGCACGGTTTACTAGATAAATTCCGGACTATACATGTGCCAGATTTCACGGTCACAGCGGCACTCAAATCACTGGTATTTTGTTTAGTCTTGTTTGGTTGCGTTCAGCGGCCCTAGGTTTGATTGCGTCCAGTGGCCCTGACCATTGACCGTGGTTGGGGGGGGGGGGGTATCGTCAAAACTGGGGGCATCCAGTTTTTGGAGCATCAATCACCAAAAAATTACCTATAGATAATTCAGTGCAAACTAATAAAACCCCTCGTTATACTGATTTTCCTAAACCAACTGAGTTTTTCAAAAGCAGACAGAAGTGGGCATGACTTTAAGCCCCCTGCCCAACAACCCCCCCAGGTTTACACATGCAAATAAACCTATAAGTCAGCTTTCACTGCAATTCCATAATGAGAACATTCTTTAAAGGTAAGCTGAGCATGCCACAAAGCAGACCGTCAGAACAGAAGACCCTCTCCAATTACCTTGCTCATCCTGTCCTTCGGGATAGAGGCTGCTGTATTTTACTTGTAGTAACAGGTAAGCAAGCAGGCATGACAAGTATCAAAACAGACAAACATAAGGAGAATCGTGTAACGATGAAGAGGGTGGCTTCTTGCTTTTCCAGGCCACCCAGACAGAGATCAAGATCTGAGAACAAGTTCCGTTCTCCTTTGCCAAAGGGCTGATACTTCATTCTCTAATGGCTGCGTTTACCTTCACCTTAATCCCTTAGTCTGCATCTTCTTAGCCTGGGGATTCAAAAGATCCCTTTCGCTAGACAGCTATGTGGGTGACACAAGTTCATTACACATTCTCACCTTTTTGAAATAGAAGCAAAGGATTAGCAACTACAGATTATCCTTTTTCTTTCCAAAAGGCAAAACATATTACTCAAAATATGTCCATTATGCTAAAGTCTCCTGAGTGTAGATCATACCTGGGGGTCGGTAGTTTTAGACACTTCACTTTTACCATAGATTCACAGGAATCATAATTAGAAACCTTACAGTTTGTGTACTCCCTAAGTGACGGAATGCAGCAAAAAGCTGTTTTGTAAATGCTATCCTGGACTTATGGGAACTACCACTCTACACAGACTTTTTCCAGAAGCTGCATAGGGTTGGCTAGCCCCAGATGCAGACTGATCATCAGGGAGTTCAGGAATTTTCCCAGTGAAGCCTGGCATTATACACTCTCAGAAAAAATGGTACCAATTTGTACCTTTGCTTGTCACTGGGGCTGTACCTTCAAGGCTCTGCTAATTGTACCCTATAGCTGTCGGTAAATGTACCTATTAAGGTAGAAAAATGTACTATGAGGAACATGTTTGTACCACTCAAGGTACATTAATGTTGTTAGTACTTTGGGGATATTCTTCAGAGTCCATTCCATTGGCCAATCTCAGTGTGTTTCCAGGTTGATTACAGGGGCCGATGAATATATTTTCATTGGTGGCCAATCAGTCGATTGTGATCATCAGCACACCATACCACACCCATACCTAAAATGATATTGTTTCCTAGTACATAACAGTACATTCTTATACATGGCAAATGAGAAAAAAAAACAAAGAACATTTCTGTGATCTTAATGAGTTTTGGAAATGTAATGAAAATTCTTTATTGGATTACATGAGTACTGAGGAGTTCTGGTTCCCAGTACTATAACATATGATGTGGAAGCCTGACTTAAGGCCATTAACGATCTCATCTCAAAATCAACAAAAAATTGGACTGAGTGGGCATAAAAAAACAATGAATTGATTTATGAAATTAAATTAAACAAAATAAACAATGGTAAAAGTAGTGTGGTTGCTTATTCATTGAGAGAATCTGAGCAAAAGGATGGATTTCAAAAGGACATGTCGAAAGACGCCACTTATGCGACTACACGGAAACCCGAGACAGATTAATCTAGATTAGAAGAGTGCAATTTTCTTCCACGTTATAGAACTACATCTCTTGTTATTTTGGAAAGCATGACTCAACATATGGCTTCAAATGCATTGCTGTGTTCTCTTAGAAGATCAAATCTAATGGAATGATTAGTCTTATGAAACAAATGAGGGCAGTCTCATCACTTTAAATGTGTTTTTCTTATACATGATGAGTTTGGGCCTCAAATTACATCCATCCACAAAAAAAAATCTTTGTGAGTTCAAATCCCAGGGCTATGGATGGCGCAAATACCAAAGTGGCATGAAATGAAAAGGTTAAATTAGTTAGGATTTTCATCATTTTATAGAAAATTACTTTTATATACATTTCAAAACATTTTTTATCCTGGCATCCATTTATCCCAATGATGCTCATATGGTACAGCTTACCTGGTAATATGTATAAGACACATAAATTCATAGAGTGATACATAATCATCCATACATTTTCCATAACCACTTGTTCAAAACAGGGTGAGCCCATCCCAGGAAAGCCAGGGCATAAAGCAGAGCAATCTGGTCCATTGCAACAGATTAGAGTCACCCCATTAAACTTCACCAAAACCACACCACTGGAACTATGAGGCTACATTGCTATCCACTGAGCCACTGTGCCACCCAAAATGTGACCATCTATTACACATATAAAAGAAATGTAAGCATGCATTCTATTAGAAAAGCCAGTCGTAAGAGGCAAGGCTGGAGTAATTTAAATAAAGGGCACACAATAAAAGCATTAGCTTGCTGCCTAGTGAAAAATGGCATAGTGCATCTTGGTTTTTATTGAACTAGCCCAGTCGGGAAAAATTCCACTCCTGGTATCCGGACCTTTCTTCACACCAAAACTGACAGAGTATGACAGAAATGCAGTAATTTAAGGGGCTAGGCAGAGCCAAGCAGAGGCATCCATGCCAATCCTTCCCAATGATGAATTATTCTGCCTTCCCAGACACGATTCCTGACCCCACATCCAACAACAGCCCTTGCCACAACCCAATGCGCATTCCGTTCTCCGTTTCCCCTCGTGCTGACACCAAAACGGCACCTTTGTTTTCATCACACCCCCTGATGCTCCTTGACCAGTCTCTGTCCCATCCCCAAATAAAGCCCCCAGTCTTTACTCCCATCACTCACTAACTGGAATCTCTAACAAAAATGGCAATTCAAGCACAAAAGTAATTCAAATGACAGTAGGTGCGTGACTAAAACAGGAAAATGGGAACTCTGTATTTTGTTTCACTGAAAAATATAACACAGCCAGTTTGTCGATCCCAGAGGCAGAGCTAATGGGGGCATGAGATGGCACCGCCCCAATGAAATCTGATTGGACCCCCAGGTTCACTCCCCCCATTTTCATTGGCCAGAGTTATATGTGCCGCAACTATAATTTGAACAGAAGCCTTGTTTTTGAAGTCCGGAATATTATGCTGTATGAATATTAACGAAAGAACACAGAGATAAAAAAAATTAAGAGGTCATAAGGGTTTGATTTGCTTTAGTCACTGAGAAATTAGTAGGATATTCAGAGTTCAATTATAAGTCTTATAGTTGTGCAACCATAGCACCTCACTGCTGTAAATAAGATCCTGTGTATACATATATACACATTACCCCTTACTATTGACATGTTTTGTTATTTACTTCTACATATTTATTCTGCCTTACTATAGCATATTATATTATTGTTTATTGTAATATTTTTATACTGTTCATTTGTTCCTCCTCCTAATGTGCATCTGCTAGCTTGCTTCAAACAGCATCTCATTGTACTTGTGACAATGACAATAAAGATTCTATTTATTCTATATTTTCTTGTTACTTTTTTGAATAAACAGCTGAGAAAAAAAATTAGCCATAAAAATGTACTTAGTAGAATGAAATCATTGACAATATTGATTTTTGTAATTTGGAAAGACTCCCCCATTTAACATTTTCCCACATTTCCCACATCCCCCCCCCCCCTAAAAAAAACTGTGGCTGTCCCAGGTTCACCCATCATTCTGCCACCTTTCTATCCAATACTGAGTGGAGTCAAAAATAATTTGCCAAATTACATTAATTCAGCAAATGCTTCAAAGGATTTGTTATTTCCCTTTTTTTAGAGAAGGCAGGGTCAGACAGACCCTGAAATATCCAGGGGTTAAAGGGGCCCAACAATGGGACAAGAACCAGCAACCTACCAATCACAAGCACACTGTCCCAACCCACAGAGGCACACAGCAATCCAAAAAATGAAGGGAGAGCAATATAATTATGATATGGCTCCGTTTGACAAAGACGTGGCAATCAGTTTAATGTCCTGAAAGTCACACAACCTGACCTTATGACGGATACACAGGAAGGCTCAGAAGGTCACTTCACCCTTGATTATTAGCTAAACAGACATTTTTATACATTTTTATCTTTTTTATTCATTTATAAAATTTGACATTTCATTCAACCATTACAAATAATAACTACCCAATTATGATCTCCACAATTCTGTCATAAGCAGTACAAGGAGGTCCAGTCCATTGTAGGGATCTTACAAGAATGCACATTCATTGAAAAACACGTAGTAACGGCTCTTCAGGGTAACCAGGATACCTGACATTATCTGTGGTTTTATCTGTCTGCTGATGTTTGAGTCTTGCAGAGGAGAGAACGGGAACTGCTGGAAAAATTGGCCTGTTCTGTAAAAGGAAATATCTTTAGTTAGAGATTTAACAGTAATCGACATGAAAGTGCAACTTTCAGCTTAGAAATCTGGTTCCTTAACTACCACACCACCTGCTGCTGGAAATAAAAATCGACAGCGCTTCACGCAGCCAATTAAAACAAACCAAAGCATTTGAATGTGAATGTAGCTGCTAATTTAAATATTTGGTATGCAATTCAGCTCAATCTTAAGTCATCATTTATTGACCTTGACCCTTCTTTGCATGAGCTGTTATTGAAAACGGATGAATGGACGGAATATAAAATCAACAGCCCGCTGCGCCGAGGAAAAAACACAAATGTTAAAGGTTAATTTTCTGTATTTCGAGGCGATTGTATTTGTAATTGTTTTTTGTCGGGAGGCAGACATTTTCATAGAACGTCCCGCTAAAACAAATGTTAGGCTGAAAGTGAGTGCGAGCCACTTGAACCCTTTTGGTCCGTTTGGTAAATATCCGAAGCAGTTGAATGCGCACAGCGACGGTCCTTTCCAAAACGGGGGCTCTTTGCTTTCATACTAAACATTTCTAAAACTCTGCTGACTCAGTGTTTGGCAACGCATCATGCTGACAGCAAATGAATAAACAAAAGGTCCCATCCATTACCTCCCCCCAAGTCAACCCTCATGGGCACTTCCCGGCTCTTCTCATATTATTGGTGCTCACTGTCAAGGAATCAGCTCAGGAAGATCCAGGCATCTGGCCGAGCATTTCAGTTGCCTAGAGGTCTTTATTAGAGCTGGAAGCTGCAGCAGACAATCGAGCTGGTTTTCTGAAAAACCCTGTGTTCTCTTTTACTCGCGTTCCCGGCAGCCAGATGGCTAAGCACTGAGTTCTAGAAGGCCGTAAATCCACACAGAATTTAAAAAGTTTGGACATAGTTACAGATTTGACTATAACCTTGACCCCGAAAGCACCCTGGAGTCATATATTACAATCACAGGCCAACGTGTAATGTTGAGCCCCAATAAACAACAGATGTTTTTTTTTCCTGTTTTTTTTCGACACTCTTCCAAAAAAATGTTTAGCTACTCTGGACGAGAGGGTACGAGCCAAACTGCTCCTACAGATCGAGAGCCTAAAAGCGGCCCTCGGAAGCACGACAGGAGTAGCGTGAGACATGGCGGGCAGTGTGCAGGAGCCGACTGATGCACGGCGGGGTGAGTGAGGACGTGGGATGATGAACCCGGAGACCGGGAAGTTGTGCATGTGGAGTTTGGCATGCCTCAGGGAAGAGCTGTCACCCTCACGGTGTGAGATTACTGTGGACGTGTTATCAGTGGCTTAACCCCCCCACCGTTAACCAGAGTTTGATTTCACACATGCAAATGCTGTCAGTAGGATATGGGAAGCTTCATTCTATTCCCCAAAACACACCAACAGAGAAGTGGGAAAACATCATGTGTCCAGAGACATAACTATTCGTCTATCTTCCATAATCGCTCGTCCAATAAAGCAGAGCTTCCTGACCCGGTCCTTGGGAAGCCCCAGCCGGTCCACATTTTTGCTCCCTCCAAGCTCCCAGCACACCTGTACCAGGTATTTGACTGCTTAGCTCATTCTTGATTGCTTGATTTATTCTTAATTGCGTTCTCATGTGAGCTGGGAATAATGTGGGGCATCTGGGGGTTCCCCGAAGACTGGGCTGAGAAGCTCTGCAGTAAAGAGTTACAGAGGCATAACTGAAGAATTACCACTAATGTACAGCTAATCATACAGGCAACTAAGGACATTGACAATGATTTAATAGACAATGACACAACAAATTAAATTCCCCTTTCATACCGTTATGCAGTTTTGTTTTTTTGTCTTTGATTGCATGTCACATACGTCAGACCCTTAAACTTGTAAAAATAGCAAGAAATACCCATTTGTGGAACGTGATTAAGATGGAACAATATAAAAAAACAAAAGATAAATATGTGAGCGAAAGTTATCATAAATAAATCATAAAAATGATCAAACAGGAGTATTCAAAACATCTGATGGCATGACTTGCCACTGATTAGTCCAAAGATGCCAACTGAGCACTTTTTATTTATTTACTTATTTTTTTTTTCATAAGGGAAAATTCACTGCAGATGAATTTTCGAGTCAGTAGGTACGCGTTAAGTTTGTATCAAGCAGCACACGTGCAGATGTTTATCAAACTCTTCAGAAAAAAACATAATGATATGTGAATAATAATTTAGATGACCTGCTTTTGCACTGGTGAATTGCTTAAATTCTAGGTTTTGTTTATATTTAATAGATAAAAATGCAATATAACAAATTAGGCCTTAGAGTTTTAAAGAAATATAGATAGTATTTAAGGAGCAAAAGGTAAAACTCAAATATTACTTTTATAAATGTATTCAACATTTTTTCTTTCAAAGGATTATAATTGCATAAATATATAATAATATACATAAATACAACTAACCATGCCATATTTTGTTCCATGTATCTGATGATAATATGCTAAAGGCAGGATTTAGAAACAATTTATTAAAAACTGTATAAAACTGCCTGTTGTGGTGGTTAAAATGTCGAGCAGGTCAGATCTTACCTTTCCTTCAGAGGCTATAGATCCTGGGTTATTCTGCGGCATCCTCATCCTCAGACATTCCCAAATCAGCTGGGAGATTTAATCCCTCCACCGTGTCCTGGGTCTGCCCTGGGGACCCTGCTCTGTGGGAAAATGCCCAAAACAGCTCCCTTGGGACTCAACCAGGTGGCATACTTACGAGATGCCTGAACCACCTTAGCCGATTCCTTCCCATGCGAAGGTCCCACTGGATGTCCAGATTCTTCTGGAGGTCTACAGATTGACAGAATCTCTCACCCCCAGTGTCCACCAGTAGGTCTCAGGTTTACTGTATCATGGCCATGTCTTTGTGTGGCCTCTGCCCCAGTTAAAGCCTTGAATTTGAAGTCCTTCGAAAATATATTTTAAAAAATCCTTTGTCACTTGGAAGAACATTTTTCTGAAAAGGTGCAATGATGTTCCCAGCGAACCCTGACTTCTCATTGGGTGTAAGGCATCAGGGCTCCTATTTATACCACCAAGTGGTAGTCATTTAATAGATCTACTCCTCTCTTCACCTGAGGATCACACAGCCTGATCACTGGTCTTTCACCTAGGGTACACCTTTGAACAAGGTCTTTGTTATGGGCTGTCCACACATGCCTTTCTTCTCGATCATGGAGCCAGTAGAAGTCATAGGTTGTCAGGTGCCCAAATCAAATAAAGACAAAATGACTATGTGCTACAAAGTGGAATTGGCAAGTTTCACTGCTGGAACCTTATCCAACCCCCAGTCAGCTATTTTCATCAAAGTTCCAAGTTGTACACAGTTTATCACCCATCTTACTATTTTCACTGCAGCTAGGTTGTATGATGTATGTATGAGATATGTATTAGACGTCATCCTCCAAAATATCTATGGGTCAGATTACTGTACAGGCTATCCTACACTGTAGGGCAGGGCCAGTAATTATCAGGGTCCTGCCCCACCATGGGAGAAAGGGGAAATGGTTAGTTAGGTCGACAACATCTGAGTGTCCAGTCTAGGGCCCGATCATCAGCTCACTTCTCTAAGGCTAGCTACCCTGAACCACTCTGCAGTGCTTACACACAAACAGCAGGCAGAGATTTCCTCTCTCTGACTCACAGTCACATGGAGGCAACCATCTAATCCACCAGGAAAGTCTCCAGCTGCACAGCCCTCAGCCTGGGACTTGTGAACATCCCCACACCTGCCTGGTGTTCCTTCACTGCGAGGATCTCCAGAGTAGGAGAGACTTAGAAGTCTGATTCCAGGGTCCACATTGTGCCAGGCCAGCTTTATCTAGCCAATACCTTTCTACCTATCTCTCACACTAGCTCAGTTTCCTTCCCCACCAGAGAGGTAATATCCAGCTTCCCAGAGTTCATTGCCAAGGTCTGATCCATTTGAGTCCTTTGTACTTAAGCTTGCCAACCAAATAGAAATGCACCTGACCTCTAGGGGGAGCTGAAGCCTATTGCAGGTAGCACAAGGCACAAGGCTTGGCACACCATAGACAGGACGCTAATCTATTGGAGGCAACAAACAGGTTACAGACGTTAATTGGCCCAGCTCCATGAAAAAGCAAAATACCTTGAGGAAACCTGTATAACATGGAGGGAACCAAAGAACTCCATACATTGAAGCACCCAACCCTGGAGGTTGAGTCCAGACAAAAAATATCAATAAACAAATACATAAATGACATTTGGTAGAAATGGATTGTATTGCAATTACAAAGTGCTGCTTTTGGTGTAAACCACAATGTGGTTATGTAAACTCATGTTATATATTACACAAGCTGCATGCATGTGGGTTCATTTTAAAAAGATACTGTACAATACAGTGCAACTGAAAGAAGTGATGTCTCCAAATGTATTATTTCATTTGATTATGTTGCCATGTATTCGGCATCATATATTGAATAAGTGCTTTTCTGAATAAAAGAGTAAATCCAGATTTATGCAAAAAATATGCAAGGGGCACAAAGTTTATGGAAATTATAGAACAAAAATGTAATAAATACAGAATATATATTTCTCACTTTATCCTTTAATTTATTAAATATGTTCTTTAGAACGTATTACTAGTATATTTTTGGCTTATGTGTTTTTTGGTATAAGGTGTCTTGAATCATAAATCCAAATTACGTCAAATTTGATTTACATAGGGGTTTGTGGAACAGATTACTTACATCATCTGAGAACTGCCTGTATATTTGTACTAATAAAACGATCAACTGTTACAGCTTTGGCTCCATCCACCTTGATACCTCTGTGAAAACTATTGGATATTTCTTTTCAGGCCCCAGGTTCCTTTTCTACAATGTCTGGAGTATCACCTTCAGACTGTCACAGAGCTGCCAGTGATAACGTGCTTCCATATAATAACACATTACCTTCAAAGAGATTATTTAACCACGGGGGTAAATTTCTACTGCAGGAAACACTAAAGAGAGGTGGGAATGGCAACACAGAGTTCAGCCTGGGGAAAGATATTCCACCAAAGTCTGATTAAACAGGCTCAGTCAGTTGGGGAGCTGAAGACCCAGAACAGGCTGGACTCTTAACACTGAACCATGAATCCTGGAAGATGGTGATCTGGGAGATGGGGGGGGGGCTGTTTTGCCTCATGCCCTGTGCTTCCTGGGATAGGCTCCAGGCTCTCAACGGCCCTGTGCTGGATGAGCCGTTATGGAAAATGGATGTTTCCTCAATTACATTGTGCTTGGGTGGTGACAGCTGACCTCTGTAACACATTCATCAAAATAACACTGGAAACCTGGAGACACCTGCGTTCACCATTTGAGGATCTTACCGAAAAAAATATGTGAATTTAATGGACAGTCATACTGTTTGCTTATAATTTATACATTTGTGTTTCTGCAGGGCTGGCATCTTCATCTTATCATCTTATCTTATCTGTTGTTATCTTTTATCTCGCCTTATCTGTCTTGTTTGGTCTGGTCTGGTCTTATCTGGCGTGTTATTGGGGATTCCTGGCACCAGCGTTGGGGAACTTACCATTACATAAGTTCATGTCCAGAAAGTTAAAATCCAGACCAAGGTTTTGTTTCAATCAACCAGTTGAGTATAAAGAGTACTTGACTGGTTGGTTGAAGCAAAACTTTGGTCTGGATTTGTAATGGATCACTTTTGTAAGTACCTTCCCCAGCACTGCCTGGCACATGGCCATGTAGTAAAAAGATGGGTTTGAATCCACCCCCGAGTGATTTTTGTTAGGCACATAGCTAGGTAGGTAAGTTTGAACGCATCCGGAGAAATCCAGATCCAGAGGGGATCCCTCCAGTCCACCCCCATGGAATATACTTCTGGCTACAGGCCTCACTGGGTTCTTACTTTGTGGAGAAGGCTAAAGCTAACATGAAGGCCCCATTCCTGACCTGAAACCCAAGCAGAAACACTCTCTTCTCGCAGCTCTTTCCATCCACCTTGATTCCACCACCCACAGACCATCTTCCTCTTTCACGCTACTGACCTAGCGGCTCCCTGAATAGCAGTCGATGTGATTCAGCGAGCCGTAGTGGGCATACGTGCATTTTGTACGCTCGTTCTCCTCCTTGCGAGTGCTCCTTCAGACAGCCAGAAGTGTAGGTCACACTTACGACAGGAACACTTCAGTCAGAGGCCTCAATGAGTCAGTGAGATGTGCGATATTGTATGGGAAAAGGTGACTACACCATGGGGCGCTGAGTCAGATATAATGACATTCTATAATGATTTTCTATGCATTTCTGGATGGTATCAGGGCCACCCATGAGGACTGAGAAAGTGGAAGACCTTCACAGGCCCAGACACTAGGTGGGGGGAATGGGATGATAGCTTTGGTTTGGAAAGAGATGGGGGGGGCATTCAGTAGAATTTGTTAGTGGCCCGGCCATGTCTTTGTATAGCCCTGCATGGTATATTGCAAACTCTGAAAGAAGTCAGATCAGGAGCCAGGAGAAGTGAGCTGGACGTTGATCATGTGGGGATTTGGACCTGTTCTCATAAACCTGATTTCAGGATGTCATCAAAAGCTGCAGACATCATGGCCTATGTCATATGCAGATTTAAGCAGCTACCTTCCAGCAGGGCCAATAAGCATTCTTCAATTAAAAACCTATTGTTCCTGTCTGTTGGATACGACTGATATATTATAATTTGACATTCAGCTACAATAAGTAAATGCCAGACGATTGCCATGGCTGAAATATGGTGAATGCTGTATTTCTTTAGTGCTGTTTCTTTTCATATTAACCGCAGCATTTGATATATTGGGTAGATGGAAGAGCTCTCCGAGTACAGTACGAACTTAAAGAGAGGGAAAGTCATGTAACTTGAAAGCCAAATTATACATGTTTAAATGTATAACCCATGACAATATTGCGTATTTGACCAAAAATGACAGCATGTAGGTTAGCCTGGCTGGTGCCCCTGGCTTCTATTACATTTAACATTAACATTCTAATTAAGCTTCATTCTCCCAAGTGACTCGGCCAATAAAAGTGCCTGTTTGGAACTAAGCTCAGCATCCTAGACTGTGGTTAAGTCCCAGACTTTGTAATTTAGCTTTTTTTTGGACTAGAAAAGGAGTACAAGTGATGTCATCCGACAGAAAAAAAACATCGTAATTAAATGTAATGATAGTATGGTTAAGGGAGTTAGCGTATAGTTTACTGTGGATGCATTGTGGCTCCCTCTTCTGTTGGGTTGATGGTGCTCCTTCAGACACTGTTGGGTCGAAATATTCACTTTAGGTTGATGGAATATAGAAACATGAATGAGGGGACCAGCCGGCCACTGATGTTTGACAGTTATGCGGAGGGAAGCCTTGCCATTGGGTATGCTGGCCAGCTAAATATTAATGAACCAATAGCTTTAACTAATAGTTTTAAGGAGTTTCTAAAATTCTTTCTCAAAGGACCTAGCAACATGCCACTAATTAAACAAAATATTTAAATGACTACCTACTATTATATATTGCACAATGTGTATAAACCCTCGTGTCCAGCCCCCTGCTTCACACTTACCTATGTTTTGCACTATAAGTACTGTGAAAACCCTTCCCCATCAATGCTGTTGCATGTCACATGTTGTCCTGGGGGGTGGGGGGAGGGGACTATTTCATTGCCACTGCATACCTGTATTTTAGGGGTTCCCAACTCCAAGCACTGATTTGTGGCCAGTATTCCACTGGACTGTGGAACACTGCAGGTTTGTGATTCTGTGATTTGTACACTAAGTGATACACCCACTAACACCCCAGTGCATCTGCATTCAGGCATCTCTCAATCAGTGCGTGTTATTAATGATGGATATCGGATATAAAAGCAATTGGGTGTGACTCAAAAAAAGGCTATTCATTTGACCTCTCCTCTACAATAATCAAGATACATCCATACTGACTTACGCCCTCACTTCCTGGATGAAACTGGAACGATGGATACTTGAATTTGCTTGCGTTGTGTTGCTATTTCCTGCCACAGTATACCTATATATGGATGGCATGACAACAAAGCCCACTTGACTTCAGCTTAGCCTGATTTTGGACTGTGGGGGGCAAAATGGGGAGAACATGCATACACTACACATACAAAGCAGGGGTGGAGATTCGGACCCTGGTCCCAGAAGTGTAAGGCAAAGGTGCTAACCACTGAGCCACCATTCTGCCTCAAGGAAAAGAATGAATCATAAAACAGGCCAGACAGAGAATCAAAGACACCACTACCATACACAGATTGCATCTTCATAGAGGTAGTATTTGGTAGGATCCTGTACAGGATTCACAGAAACAAGTCGGTGAGAATTAATGAGTAGAGATGCACCATCTCTCTGGAAATGGCCTTTAGCTCAAGCTGAGGTGGAACAAGTCATTCCTAGGGTAATAACACTCACAGCTGAAGTCAAAGAACATGACTCACCATCATGTTTTCCAATCTCCCCTTTGCCTAGAGGGTTTTATTTTTTAAAACCCAGCTGAGACATTGTATCCCAAAGCAATAAATAGATGTGTAACACATTTCTGAATGTCCAGTATTCATTTTATTTTGCATATGTTGTCAAATTGCAACAGAAATCACAAATACCTCTCACTTATTGAGAAATTGACCAAATTACACATTTATAAACGTATATTTTTCATTGTAGGAACATGAACTCTCGTCACCAACGTAACGCAGCAATGCTGAACAGCAAACACAGATGTTGTCCCCATAATTACTCAACTGAACAAGGCTTTATGTAGTTTAGATAAGTGAATATTCAACAGATGGTGGTCCAGCTTAGCGTAGGCAAAGCATTGCTTCAGAGTAACAATTTGTTATTACTAACAAAACACTATGTAATTTTATTTTTTCTTAATAGGTTTACTTGTCTTAATAGGTATAATAGTAATAATAATAGTAGTTTTCTCTTACCTGCAGCAATTTCTGCATCGGACTCCCCCATCTCCCACGTATCCACCACTCTACAAAACAATACCGGCCTCACAATTAATCTCTTTCACATCTTCAAGATGTATTATCCAACATCCTGTGCAGGGTGTCCCCTGCCTCATGCCCTGTGATTCCTGGGATCGGTTCCAAGCTCACCAGGATCCTGTACTGGATAAGTAGTTACTCAAAAATTGATGTATGTGTGCATAACAAAAGACAATCCAGTTACACATGAGTGGAAAACTGTTTCAAGGAAGCTTAAATTAGCATCAATCCAGCCATTAAGGTCAGTGATATTATCAATCAGATTTTCAGAAATATTACACATTCACAAGCGAAGTAGATTAGCCTTTGACTACGTATATAAACTATTTAATTATGCCTATAATGGCCAGTTATACTTTAGTCTGTGTACTTTATCTGTATGGCTGCATGACTTCACAAGAAAAGAACAACATAGGAGATTCCTTTATTGGTTGTCTGGCATAAATCTGTGTGTTGCAGGCCTGGACCACAATATTGTTCCCACGTTTTTTACATCATGTATTATTAAATACACTGCATGGACAAAAGTACTGGAACGCTTGGCCATTACACCTACAGAAACCTTTATGACATCCCTTTCTAAATCCATGGGCAACAATATGTACCTGGTCCCCCTTTGCAGCTATAATAGCTGCCACTCTTCTGGGAAGGCTTTTCTAAAGATTCTGGAGTGTCTGTGGGAATTTTTGCCTATTCATTCAGGAGAGGATTTGTGGTGCTGGATATAAAGGCCTGGTTTACAATCTCCATTCAAATTCATCCCAAAGGTGTTCAGTACAGCTCAGGTTGAGGTCATGGCTCTGAGCAGGTCAGTCAAGTTCTTCCACACCAAACTCACCCAGCCATGTCTTTATGGACCTTGCTTTGTGCACTGTGGCACAGTCCCCTGTTCCCACAAAGCTGGATCCAAAGAATTCCCCAAAATGTCTTTGTATGCTGCAGCATTAAGAGTTCCCTTCACTGGAACTATGGGGCGTAGCGCAACTCCTGAAAAATAATGCCATACCTTTGTCCTTCCTCCACCAAACTTTACCGTTTGATGGAGAAGGGACTGGCATAATGCAGTCAGGCAGGTAACATTCTCCACAAAACCCAGACAGAGAAGTGTGATTAGTCACTCCACAGAACACATTTCCACTGCTCCACTGTCCAGTGGCAGCATGCTTTACATCACTCTGTTGGATGCTCGGCATTGCGCTTGGTGATACTCAGCAGATACTCGGCTATGGAAGATCATTCCATGAAGCTCCCAGGGCACAGTTTGTGCTGGGGTTAATGCCAGAGAGAGTCTACAGTTATTGAGTAACAGAGCATTGGTGACTTTTACACACGCCTCGAGTTAGTGGCGCCCGGAGCGGACTCTGAAGGTGCCGCCCCATTCCTGTGCCAAAAAGTACTAAAGTGGTGAAAATTGAACGCATATTTAAGCCTTACATCTCAAACGTTTATTTTATTCCATAAAGCTAAAACAAAAACACAGCAGATTTACAACGGAACCCTATGAGCTTTGTGAGAAGCAAATTTGCTAAAAACATCATAGAATCGTAACTTACCTCAATTTTGTAGCATACTTTAGAAAATTCTACTTTTCACTGGCAATCAGTGCTTACTGTGTGCAGAACCCCGAATGAAGGTTTTAAAGCTCAGTTCTTTTGCACTTACCTTTTTCCGGTAATCAGACTTCAACATCTGACCAATCAAGTGCAAAAACAAAAGAACGGGATGCTGACCAACCAGGGAACGTTTGCTTTACGCGAGTCAAGTAACTCCAGGGTCTGCATCAGCCAATCATACTGTGCGCGCTAAATATAAACCCTTGCATTGTGGTCTTATTGCCAGGGACAGCAAAGTAAGTGCCGCCCGTGGCGGAACGCCCCCCCGGTTACACCACTAGCCTTAGCACTCAACGACCGTGGTCTGTTACTTTACGTAGTCTGCCACTTTGTAGCTCAGTTTCTGTTGTTCCTAAACGCTTCCACTTTGCAATAATACGACTTATAGCTGACTGTGGAATATCTAGCAGGGAAGAAATTTCACAAGCTGACGTATCGCAAAGGTGGCATCCTGTGACAGTACCATGCTTAAATTCAATGAGCTTTTCAGAACAACACATTCTATCACAAATATTTGTAAACCTGACTGGATGGCTAGGTGCTTGACTTCATACACCTACGGCAATGGGGCTGAACGAAACACAGCAGAAAATGCGAATGATAAGCACAGAAACTGCATATTACAAACCACATTGCTTATGTGATTTTGTATAACCATATACTGTTGACCAAACTAGCTTATTTAAATGCTGCATAATACGGGATATACTGGATATGAGAAGACAAGCATTACAATGTGTCTGTACTCAAACTTGGGTAAACGACAAAAAAGAATAATTTCATTTCAGAGCACAAGCTCACCCTTGTTCAAGGCCTCACACAAACACAACTGCTAAACCACAAAGTCGCTAGAACCATGTCAACGTTAACAACAATTATGAGTGGACTTGCGATCAGAACCTTGAGTGGTGGGACCCAAATTATGGCAGACACCTCAGCTTAACTTTTAGTTTTAAAAGTTACATGGGGCATGACCACTCTTAAATCACGCTCACCTCCACGACTAACATTTCTACACAACAGCACCATCCGTCGTTTGACGTGATGATGTTTTTCCCTAATTTACTTTTGAACTGGAATTCTGTAATGCACCCATACAATGTAACCCCTCCCCTCTGACTAGTGAGCGCCTTCCTAATTAGAGCATGTCACCAAATCTGACCACATTATGGGCACCCCCCAGTCCCTGTTATAAAGGCTGCTATTCTCATCAAATCCCCTACCACATCAGAAAAGCCCTTTCATGGCTGGCTGTGCATAAACGGATGTTCCTGTGTCGTTTTGGCTTCGAGATTTCTGAATGATTCAGCCACCAGCCACCCCCTCCCCCAAATATCTCCATCATTGTAGCACTGGTAGCCACCTGCTGGGCGCAGGGTGGAAAAAAATGAGGAAATGTCCAATAACGTGCATGCTAGTGGGCAGCGATCCAGACGGGCGGCGAAAAACGAGAGTCTAACATCTGGTTTTGCCTCTCAGGGTGTTGCACTTCTATCCACCAAGCACGAGTATTCCATCCGCCGGTAAAGCGGCGAAGATAACACCGTAAAAATGCCGAGCATTCCATCATCCTGTATCTCAGAGTAGCTATTCGGAAATGTCCTGATGGTTCCACCGGGAAGCTAGAGTGAGGTCACGGGCTCGGCTTCATGCGGCTACTTGGCTCGCTAATAAACATTAACAAGTGTATATTTTCAAAAATGACTTATTCATGTTATTTCATAATATGGTATTAATTCAAATAATAAAAAAACAATTTCTTAAGTTTCAGGAAATGTGCAACGAGCCCCGATTAAATTTCCCCCTTTTTTCCTTTCTTAGACTTCTAGTAACATAATAAAAGTAAAACAAGAAGCTAGCCTGCATGTTATTGCAGGGTAATTACATCACTGGGCTCCTTTTATGGGTAGATCACAGACACCAGGCCTCATTCTGTGGTTAAATCCACAAAAAGAGGGAAATATTCAGTTCATGGGGAGTTCAAATGCAAACAGCCAATGGGCGATTACTGCATCTACATCAGGTATACATATTATATACGGCATGTATGCGTTACTCCGCCGAGGGACTCTGCATATATATGTGAAGACTCCAGATCTGACAAAGATAGGAAAAATGCTACAATTGTCATTCTTCCTTCTGTTCCCCGTGAGGCAGTCTAGACGGTAAGGTGTCACGTCGACACGGAAGCATATAGAATTGCACGCAAAGAGATCGGTCACGGATTCCACGGTGCCCAGCCAGACGTTAGCATGTTGCGACACGACGTAGCCGCAGGAGCGGAGCAGCAGTGACACGTATCGGTCGCCCCGCGAGGCGCTGCAAGTCAGACCCTCTGTTTAACGCATTAGGTGCAATGTGAGTATAGTGCCCAAATATTAACAGGATTCAATATAAACAAATTTACTTGTTTGCAATTCACTCTGATATATGCAGCTTTGTCATGACTATAACTTTATAGTAATCGTTAAGATAATCGAGTTACAAGCAAGGGTATGATTTGGGCTACCGCTTGTGTTAATCCAGTCAAAGGAACCCAGACCCCCAATTTAAAGTTATTTAGTTGGTCATCTGGGTGAACTCCAGGGGTTTTGGTACTTTGTAAGCGATCTTTAAGAGGCCTCATATTTTGTGTTAAGGAAATGATTAATAAAAAATCAAGTTAAAGTCTTCAGTTATATGATGCTTGGAACTATACAGACATGAAATATTGTGCAAATGAAAAATAACAAGTACATTTATGGCATTTAGTTGACACCCTTATCCAGAGTGACTTACATTACCCAATCACAGGGAACTACAATCTCCCTGGAGCAACTCGGGCTTAAGGGTCTTGCTCAGGGACCCACTGGTGGTAAACGAGATTTTAACTGGCAACTGCATGGTCCATAACAGGAGCCTCATACCACTAGGCCACCACCATCCCCACCATATAAACATAACATAGACATCTAAAGACATAAACATTAAGACATGGACAGAAAAATACAGTTAACTACCAGATTGGTGCGGAAGGTTGTGAAATTGGTACAATAGTTCCTAATAATGTTACTTACATAAAATTAAAAAATGTTACATAAAAATGTATAATCCATATGCTGCTCCTTAGGTCTGCTTCACCATGTACACATTTCACATTGTAGTGCCAATTCATGTAGTCCACATGGTACATTGTAATCTAATTATGTATGAGGTTTGCCTAAATTGACATTAACCAGTCCTTAAATTGCTAAGAGATTAAGCGATGCAGTTCTCCACAAAGATACTGTACAACATTATTATCTGCCTGATTTAATGTGGCATGATCCACATTATTAATTAACTCAACGGCTCGGCCATCCAATAATAGTTTGTGTAGCAGAAACCTGGAATACCACTGCGGCTCTCTCCGGGGTGTTTTTAGTTATGAAAGCAGAAAATAAATCGCCCTCCTCCTGCGATATAAATTGGCGATGTGTTTTTGCCATCATTTTTTTCACACGTACATTATTTACGCTGCATTATCCATCCCCACCTGGCATTTCATGGCTGCGCTGGTATGTTTCCCTAATACAGCACTTCTGGCTTTTAAGGACCTTAGGAAAAGGAGGACCTGCATTACTGAAGCTTAACCCAGTAAGGTCTTCTAATCTCGTGGAATCTGGAATTTCCAATGCACACTGGCATTAACACTTACCTCTGTTTATTATCCTCGTTAAGAAAAGAAACCTACAGCTTTTCTTCTATTGTGCTATTTTACACTAATTTAGGGCTAATCATAGTTTTAAACAAAGGTTTAACTAAAGAGCCTTTAGACACTCTTTTTGGCTCTGAAGCAGCTGTTGACTACATCCCAGAACTCACCTCTGTCTCCTGTCCAAACTGGCAGGTGAGATCCAATCAAGTGACTCCAAGCCAAAGGTAAACGAGTTTAAGTTTGTACCTTCTAACAGCAGTTTGCTGGAAATACAAATGTCGTTTGGAAGCTCATATCTATTCGATCTCCAAGGTATCACAATGAGAAGTTATGTAAAGTCTTTAAGCCAAACATCCACAGGCAATCAGGGGGCCCTTTGTTCCAGAAAACAGCAATTTCCATAATGATTTGTAAAAATACAATAAGCATTACCAAGCCAAGTAAAGCCACTTAACACATCTTAGTCAATTGGAGTTTTGACAGTTTAATTTAAAGGGAATGTCAGAGAATTACCAAATGCTGGATGCAGTGAATCTAAAAAGTACCGCCACACAATGGCCATTGACTACCATGTAAAGAAATCTGAATCCGATCCCTTAAGTCTGGCTTTCCAGATTCAGAAATATGATCAGGTTATGTTAGATGGGTAAGTTAATAACACAAATAAGAAGAAGGTGGCACAGTCATCTGTGTGCTACACGTGTTTCACTAATTCTGTAAGTGGCACGTAAGATATGAAACACAAGGTAGATGTCAGGGTTGATCCTCATAATGGTGTGCATATATACAGTTTACATAATATATCTATTGTGGAGCACACCAACACCTAGAAGGACTACATGGCTATGTACAATCAATCAACCAATCAATCAATCAATCTAATCTATCTATACATACATATATGCACCAATCAGCCATAACATTAATACTAGAGTGAATAAAATTCAGCCATAATAACATCTTCACTGAAGATTAATTGATGCACATGAGGAGCAAAGGCTAGCCCATCTGGTTCGATCCCACAGGAGAGCTACTACAGAAGGTAATGTTAGCTATGACAGAAATGTGTCAGAACAGACAGTGCATGGCAGCTTATGGGGTTGCATAACTGCAGACTGGTCAGAGTGCTCATGGTGACTCCTGTCCGCCCCCTAAAAGCACTTACAATGGGCATATGAGCATCAGAACTAGACGATGGAGTAATGGAAGAAGGTGGCCTGGTCTGATGAGTCACGTTTTCTGTTACATCATGTGGACGGCTGGGTGTGTGTGCTTGGTTTACCTGGAGAAAAGATGGCACTAGCACTATGGGAAGAAGGCAAGCCGACAGAGGCAGTTGATGCTCTGGGCAATGTTCTGCTGGGAAAGCTTATGTCCTTGACACATACCACCTACATTATAGGCAACGTTGTTACAAAACAAGTACACTCCTTCATGGCAATGGCCTTCCCCAACAGCAGTGGCCTTTTTCCGCAGGATAATATACCCTGCCACACTGCAGAAATTGGCTGGGAATGGTTTGAGGAACATGAAAAAGAGCTGAAGGTATTGACTTGGCCTCCAAATTCCCCAAACTCAATCCAACTGAGCATCTGTTGGATGTGCTGAACAAAGAAGTTCGATCCATGAAGGCCCCAGTGCTAAATTGATCTGCTGCTAATGTCTTGGTGCCAGATACCACAGGACACCTTCAGAGGTCTTGTGGAGTCCATGCTTTGATGAGTCAGAGCTGTGTTGGTGGCATGAAGACCTACACAATATTAGGCAGGTGGTTTTAATGTTTGGCCAATCAGTGTATATGACACAGTTGACCACAAATGCAAGCTCACAAACGGCCACACAGAACATAATCTGTCTTCAGTATCACGGCCCCTAATAAAACCTGCTGACTAATTGCCCCCACTGACTTGTGAAGGTTTGCGCTCTGCGTGTTTCCCACTGGTGACGGCAGCTCAAGCATGCCTTCCCATCCTCCCTCTGCCGCTGTCGCCTGGAGAGAACCACATGCCAGAACATGTAATACATGAATGGACCTCGGGGGACGGGCTGGCCCAGGGGGAAGCCTATCGCGTCAAACCAGCTGGCTAGACGGAGACCATCTGGAACGATAGAATAAGTGGTGTCTCCCTGCCGATGACATCACTGGGTCACACTCAGCTCTACCAGGACACTTGGCAAAATGTCTTTTTGTTTTGGCAGGTCCTACAATGTTCTGACCAGCCTCAATCTATCCACAACCCTTAGCATTTCTCACGCAACTGTCTCAGTGTCGTACGCTTAATGCTTAATTTCTAGATGTTTTCTAGGCTTGCAGGGTATCTGCAAGTAACTAAGATGATGACAATATGATATTATTATTTATAATGCATAGCAGTGAGAACTAATTTATTGGGGAATTATCTTTTTAGTGTCAACAGCACAAACAGCTACGCATAAATCTATGTTGACTGGGATTTTTTTATGAGATGCTTTCTGGTGGGGGTATTGCTGGGTCACACCACCAGGGTCAAGGGTTCAAATCCTTCCTCTGCATGCGTGGAGTTTGCATGTACTCCCTGTGTAATGCAAGCTTCCTCCAGGTACTGTGGTGTCCTCCTACAGTCTAAAGACACAAGACTGTCCATAGTTTGTGAGTGGGTGCATGTTCAAAGTGATGGATTGGCATCCCATCCTGTGTGTTCCACAGCCTTGTACCCTGTACCACTTGGGATAGGCTCCAGTGGACCCTGACCGGCATAATCTGTCAGAATTTGGATCAATGTTTTCTGTTGATCAGCAATAAGCAATACCAATATGAATGTTGATCAGGCACTGATAAATCAGAACTGTCATTTTTTATTAACCAGTGCCAATTTAAACCCTAGCACCTTGCTGACCTACTTGTATGTTATTCTAAATTGCATGTATATTGTATGTTATATGCATACTGTATATATTGTATGCATGTTGTCGGTATTATTCTCATTATTTGTTATTTACTATCCATTGTTATATGTCCTTTAAGTCTGCATAAAGGTATGGAAACAAGTATTTCATTGTACTTGTACAAATGACAATAAAGCTTTTGAATCCTTGAATCCAGAGGCATGTAAATATTTGAAGGTTTCAATCTTGCCATCCAAGGACGCCTCAAACAGCAGTTGGCACGGCATTTCAGAAACTTGATTTGCAGTTCGCAGATTTCTTGAACCGTTGGCCGATACACTTACCCATAACTCTCTGACCCCCAAAAGTGGCCATTGGAATTTACGGACTTGTCATCGCCCGCTGGAAATGAGGGTCTGTGTGTGCAACCGTGCTGACTGACTACAAATTGTTACTATCTCATTGCAATCCCTGACTGCCTCCAGATGTATCACTGTAACCGTACTCCTTACATCTCTGCGACAGATGGAGACCAGTGGAAACCAGCACACATGGAAGAGTTACAGAAAGAGAGAGATGTTATTCTCTGTGCTTCGACGGTGGTTTTAGGTGTCATTAATTTTGTCCAGAACTGATTGCGAATTGCAGACACCTGCAGAGATTCCTCTGCGTAAACCTCCCCAAAACACATTGGACACAAGCCTGGCCTCTACCAGATCTGACTCCCCAAGCCCTTTGTCTGGAGGCTGGTAAGCATATGGTTCAAATGCCCTTTTTACAGCACTGTATATATTTACAAGGTTAGCAGTATTATAGCTATGGCATTCTTGAAGATTTTGTGTAATTTAGGATTGCTTTGCTACTTTAATTATGAGTGATACATTCCTTTAGTTTTAGTTACATGGATAAATATCAATGTGCTTGCTTCCTTTTGTTAACTTGAAATCACAGTATAGTTAGTAGCAGGTGTTAAGCAGTTTCATATGCATGACAGCAGTGGTAGGTCAGTGTTTGGTCACTGTTTTCGGCTTGCTGGCTCTTAGGATGCAAGGTTGTTTAGGAGTAAAACATTTTTTGTTGAAGTTTCACTCTTAGTTTGCCTTCACCTTAAACTAGAACAAACCAAACACTAGTAATAAATTGCAGAAGCAGTAGTCCATCCATCCATCCATCCACCCATCCATCCAATACTACCAAGCTGTAGTATTGCATGCAAATAGCAGTAGCATTCCTGAGCTAAACCTTTGACTCGACCAATAAAAACAATCAAATGTTTCTATATATGTATGTCCATCCATCCACCCATCATCCATCCATCCATCCATCCATCCATCTTTTACATCTCTCTACTTGACTACAATGATTGGACAGGAAAGATAATAAAAAATAACCAACTAATAACCATGGTTTATTAATTTCTGCCACTGTCCGCTTTTCCCCATTTTTTCCCATTCTGCAGAGAGGCCTACCCAATATAATGATGAGGACTTTCAGCATAATGACAGAGAACCTCTTTTAGCCAGATTTACAGTTTTCACACTTTTTCCCACCACACTTCAAGGTTTGTTCAGCTAAATTGGCTCAACACATAATTTTCTACCTTTCTCAAAGGACCTGAGAACATTTGTGTATTCATTTTCCACCCAAAATTCTGTTATAGTACCAGTTGTTCTGAGTTACTTCAATATCCAATTCATTTATGATTATTTAAAAGCCAGTCCAATCCAATATTGCCAATGATCCATGTATCCTGGAAGAGGCTGTGGGCCTGCTGCCACCTGTACTGGATAAGTGGAACAAGATGGATGGATGGATGGATGGAATCAAGGTGTTCAGAATAACTCATTACATTTTATTGAATATTAACTTATAATAATATTTTTTGGCCAAATTAATAGCTAATGATTTTACTTTGTGACTTTCTTACTGTGACCTAGTAATAGGTGATGAAAAACATATTGATGGATGGGTGATTTAACTTTATATTAGCACTAAAGAACTGGTCCCTAAATGCAGCTTTAACACATGTAAATTTCTCCTTTCTTTTGCAACAACACAGGCAAGCCTGAAAAATCACAGTGGGTCCAGGGCCAGCGTTGGAAGCCCCTGGCATAGAGCATAACAGGATTCCAGCTACTATGATTTTAGCAGACTTAATCACGCATGGAAATTCTGTAACCTGTTAAATTCCAAAAAATAGATTTTTGAGAAGATAAAAGTGCTGGTAATGAAGTATGTTGGGCAAGAAATGCACACAGTGAAAATTTTATTCATACGGCCTATGACAGAATTAAAACTGCATTATTTATCCGCTGATTGTTAAATGGCAGAAATTCACACTTTTAACGTGTGCATATCTAAATGCATTGTATTTCAAATCCATCCACATTCCAATTTTTTAGGGCTGCAGGAGGACCTGGCATGTATTCCAGACAGCACAGGGCAACGACTCAACATTATGGGCAATTTACAAATGACTGCATGCCTTTGGATTGGGAAGAAAACAGCCTACCAGGAAGTGACCTGTGCAACACAGGAAGAACATGGAAGGTCCACAAAGAGTTAAGGCAGAATCCAAACTCCCAATCTTGGATAGGAGAAGCACCAGCACTTCCCATTGTTCCAGGATGCCAAATACCTCCCCCCACATGCATTTCTCTTCTTATAAGCACCATGATTACCCAATAAAATACTCAATGGTACGATGAGGGAAGGGCACCTAGACAACCCACAGCGAATGTTTCTGCCTTGCTTACATGCAAGGGCTATAAAGATCAGAGAGTTACAAGTGGACATTAGTCCACAATGTAAGCCAACAGGACTCAGCATAAATATGGCATACAGAGCATAAAATGCACAATAAACTTTAACAAGACATTCTCACAAGGCAGGCATGTGTTTGCAGGAAGACACGAACGACTACGCAAAGAAACGTGCATTAAAAGTTCATAACAGGCCCAGTTCTTGCTTATATCCCCATAAAAAGATAATACATGTTTGCTGTTGTATGGTTCATTTTAAAATCCCATCAGGATGAGAACTCTATAAAACTTTCAGAGCCCTGAAAGTCTGCACTGGAAACACACAATGAGAATTTCCTTCTATCTTTATAGTATCTCTAAATGCAACCTGCTGAGGAGTGAACAGTCTGCCCCCCATCACCCTCAACCTTCTCAAATTCCACTCAAATTCCTCCCGACCTGGTCCCAGGAGATCTATACAATACGGGGACTCTGCTGCTTTTTCCCTCCACATTTACGAGTCGGTGGACCCCTGGCTCCCAACCGCTACATGGAAAGACGGCCTCTCAGCTGAGGTCGGATGAATCAATACGCTTTTCATCTTTGTCCAGTTGTGGCGTCTAATCCGCTTTGATGACTCTATATGACTCTCACCCTTTACAAATCTTTTACTTGCTTTCAAGGGAGCCGAGCATGATGCTTGAGCAGAAATACAGGCTTTGATCAACTGATCTTCTAAATATGGTATATAACAGTAATTCCTCTCTTTATACCCCCCCCCCCCCTTCACTAGCACATGTAAATCCTTTCAATGAAGCAGACCATCCTCCATTACTTTTAATAGATACTCAGATGAGCTACCTAAAAGTAAGCATCTGTATGATATATTTCCTTTTGGAGACCAGCATTGCAAACTGTATTAAAATGTCTAACTTTTATGGAGTAATTGCTCCTCCCCCAACAAGCAAAAAGAATTTAGCCTGAATTAAATCCTCGGCTTCAACAGTATCTGCTTGTAAATGTCTGCTTGACATTTGACAACACACACGAGTCACCCTTACTTCCAGCAAAACCTTCCCTACAAATCGCACTTTATTGTTAGCGCTGACAGGAAGGGTAATCCCACCATGCTATTATACTAGGATACAGTAAACCGCCTCACTACAGAGGATCACAAGCATCTTGTTAATTTACAAGCATTTTTATGGCACTTTCAGCTGAGATACAGCATGCAGAGACACCACAGTGGTCTCTTAAAATCCATATATCCATTCATTCCTGTAGCTAAACTATGTAGCTACATTCATTCCTGCTCTATGATTAGAAACATTAGCACTTAGCGACAACCTCACTGTTATAGTCTGTTCAGTCAGGATTTGTGCTTAATTGGCTTCTCTGTAAATCCTACGTCATTTTTGTTTTTTAAGAGAGCTATGGTGTAGCCTGTATCTGTATCTGGATATGTTCTAATGGACATCTACTGGATTACCGTCACCCAGATCTAAAGCTAGCAACACAATATTTCACTACTCTTCGAGCACCTTCTCTGTTGGTTGGAGCATGAATAAGTAAGTAAAGAGACTCACTCTGCATCTCTCTCGCTCATTAATTCGTGGTAATTGTCACACAGAACTGTTTCTTCTCCCTGCACGTTTGTTCTGCACGATTTGCACAGGGAGCCAGTGGAAAACATCTGGGGCTTCATTCATGGAAAACCGCAGCTGCGTCGTGCAGCACGAGCTACAACCAGCTTCACATAATCACACCAGAAATAGTCACGTGCACATCATCTGCAGGAAGCTCCAACTTTAGGACGGAGAAGACAGGATCGAGGCTGCCACTGCTAGATCCCCTGTCTTGTGACGATCATATTTAATTAACAAGTCAAGCTAAGGTTATACAACCCGACTGGCAGATTATTATAATTACCCAAAGTTAAAAAACAACACATTCCTACAGCTAAACAGTGAGGCTGAAGCCACATATACATTCAGTTTCTGTTTCCCATTATTCTGTATCAGCCATTATGTAACCAGACTGATAAATGTATCAATTTCCATCATCACAATATAAAATATTCCCAAGATACATGATGGAGACAATGGATTTCAAGTACAATAAGGAATAGTTGTTGAAAGAATGAATATATTGACCTGACACACTGTCAGCACGGCTTGCCTGATACCCAAAGAAGCAACCAGTGCATTTGTGTAATTACACTTATTTGGATGACTTAATCACTTTGTTCTCAAAATGAGCTCCATAAAACTGTGGTGTCACACCCCACTGCACAAGAGCCCCACCCAGGGACAGATGCGTCGCACAGAGAAATTCGGCTGTGAAAGATCTCAAACCATCGCATGTTAGAATACATCCTTTCTGCGAAACCTTGCCAAAGAGCTCATCGGGAAAGTTGAAAAAGGAACAGTGACACTATAAAACAATCACAGCACTGGGGTGAGAAGGAAAATTAACAGATTTTTTCCATTACCACAGTAAAAGACTGAAACAGTATTGTCTGAATAATTTGTTATATTCCTTCATAAGTCTGGGAAAAAGTTAGCAGGGGTACAGATAAGGCCTTGATTTGACCTTGAAGTCTGCTAGAAGTAAGAAAGTGGATATGTATTGTGATAATATACCTGCACAGCGATTAAAATGAAGAGCAATTTAAGCTGTTTTTCATGACCACAAGATGTAAACCTACTCTAAAAAGCCCAAGGGCATTAAACTTCACATTAATGCTTGCCCTTGAAAATCAGGATTTATCAAAAGGCCCCTGTTTCTATCTACATTGTGATTTATTTTATTTTGTCTATATTAAAAAAAAACAGTTGCATTGGCTGCTGGGAAATATACTTTTCCCATGGCTCAGATGATAAAAATGAATTGCCAGTTATTACAGAGTGTTTGCTGTTAAAAGCAATATAGCTCTTATTTCTTATTCTATGCATTTACAGTAATAACAAGTAAATAAACATAAATGATAAATACAATAATAATAATAATAATATGTGTTCTTTTGAGGTTATCTCAACATGATTTGGAAAAAAACCCTCACTTTCTATAGTGATAAAAATCTAATCAAATTACTTCACAATTCTAGTTGTTCTCTTCACCACTAGCCTGCCTTTTCAATTCAATTCAATTAAAAAAAAACTTTATTTGTCCCAGAGGGGCAATTAAGGGCACCCAGGGCAGTTATACATAATGACATAATGACAGTACAGTGCAACAATATTCACAAATATTTACAAATATTGCTGTGCATATATATATATATATATATATATACACACACACAAATATCAGATGAAGTGAGACTGACTGTTTTTATCCACTTTTAACTTTAATATTTGGTATGTCCACCTTATGCAGCAATTACAGCAGCACATCTCTCTGGCATAGTATCAATATATTTCCTGAGAACTTCAACACTAATGATATCCCATGCCTTCTGCAACTCAAGCCAAAGGCTTTCTTTTAAATGTACAATAGATCTGACCAGTTTATTTTCCAACTCGTCACAAATGTGCTTGAAGGGGTTGAGGTCTGGACTTAGCACAGTGATTCTCCTTTTGAAGGCTCTATTCTATCGTTTATAGAGCATAATGAACACTGTGTAGATATTTCATTTGTTTTATGGGTATTTTATTAATAAAAAAAAAAACAAACAACTGAAACCTTTTAAATATGCCTAAGTGTTCTAATAATTTTGGCCACCACTGTATATATAATTTTTTTGCAGATTTACTTATGAAAACCAGTACAGCGTCTCTATATAATTAGGGAATCAAGAGGTTATAGATGATTAGTAACTAGTAATAACTATTAGTAATTAGTAATCTCAGCAATTAACTTACCCTCCATTATAAAATAACAAATAATAAATAATTAACTTTGGAGAATCACGAGTGTTGAGAAAACTACCAGATTCAAACCAAAAAGCCCCACCACAAAGGAAATGATTTTTCATTGAAAACACAAATTTAACTTTAAAACAGTTCCTTTGTTCAATAAACCCTTTTATATACATAAGCAAAAACTTCAGTGGAGCATTTCAGTCTCAGATCAGTAAAACTCAATCACTCAGTTTAAATTTGATAAAGCACTAATACAGCTGATGGAAAGGACTCTGATGTAGTCAGGGAATTAACATCTGAAATTCTGTAAACATTAGAAATTCAATGTCACTTTAGATTCTGTTTCAGGTTTCAGTACTGGGACTCAGAATTACTCAGTTTACCTTCATGATGTAATAACACAATAAATTACACTAAAGTTGTATTTCAGAGATTCTCAACCCAGTCCTTGTGGACCCCCACACAGCACACATTTTTGCTCATTCCCAGCTCCCGGTGCACCTGTCGCAGGTATGTAATTGTTTGGTATGTTCTTGATTGTTTGTTTCAGGTGTTCTGGGGAGGAGTAAAAATGTCCTTGAGGAGTGGGTGGAGGAAAACGGTTGTAATTGAGCTGGTGGTGGTAATTTGGGGGGTGGAGGGATGCATGAATTTTCTGTCCAGTCGTATAAACGACAGGAAGCTCTATAGACCTCTAGTGAAGCCAGGCCAGACGGCGATGTAAGCAAAGTCGATGCCCATCAACTGGTGACCCTGCTCGTGTACTCACCGCAGCCACATCCGGGCTGGACTCCGGGGGCCCGGCAAGGTGCGGAAGCAGCAGCGGCCGGAAAGAATTCCATTATTGAATGTGCAGGGGAAGGCCGGTGATTGCGAAACATGGCAGGCCCATATGGAGTCAATGTGATAAGCAGAAGTAGGGGTACTGCTCGGAGATTCCTGCCAAGCTGAACAACTGTTAGGTGCATTTCAAGGGGTGGCGGGGGGCTGTTTTTGTAATAATGACGGGATGAATGATCTTAAGAGAATGAAATTGAAAGGACGATAACAATTTTCGGAAAATATGGGCACGGCGTAAAAAAAAAAAAACGACATTTTAAATACATCCATCCATATTCCCTGAACCACTCGCCAAGATCAAAGTCATGGTGAGCCTGGAATCTATCCTGCGAAGCATGGGTAGAGCTCACTGGGGTGCCAACCTGTAATAGGTCACAAACTCGCACGCTGGGGGGACATTTATAGACATCAATTCACTTATAGCATGTTTGGACGGAAACACACATGGACGTGTGCAGACGGAACATGCAAACCACACACAGGTGGGGCCCAAATGAATCATGCAACCCTGCAGGTATGAGGCAATGTACTCCCCTTCGCTTCCACTGTAATAGCAAAATTGAAAAAAAAAGCATCTGAATCATGGTGCTCAACTTCTTGTAAAAAAGGTAATTTACTCCAGCTCCAGCTGAATCATATATCCAGAAATGAATATTCCACGTAATACGTGCCCTAAATCACATTTAATATAACAGGTATATATGTTTTAGCATGACAAGAGTGTACTTGCACTGTAATGCTATAGATTTTATAGATTTATATTACAAAAAGTTATATAAAAGTTAGTATTCAGTACTGTAGCTGACAGATCATAGTCTGCCTCTATAAGTATGTTTACTCAATGCATCTTTTTTTTCCATTTTCCAAGATAAAAAAAAATCCTGGTGAGTTTAAAAGCCAAAACTGTATAAACCATTCATTCGGAGTAATGGATCTGCTAATATCAAAACAATAAGCCAATAAATATGCATTTTTTTACGATTGAAACAGAATAGGCTGGACAATTGCAAAACAACAAATTAGGCTGGCTACTCAGTATGAAAAATTATGGGCTATGATCAAACAAAATAAAGGGCTAAAATAAAAGAATGCAACCTTAAAGCACCCTCTTATGGTTTCTTACTGTTCTGGTTCCTTTACAGAGTAGTGAGTTGCTGGACCTCTCAGAGGTTTTGCGGATGGAGTAAATAGGAAGCTCTTTCCTCTCACGCCGATGTGGGCCAAATTGCCCAGAGCACCTCTAACCTGTGACAGAGATTTTTCCAGACTGCCAACTGAGCCAGACTCAAATCATAATCCACAGGTGACATATACCCCATTTGAAGGACATTAGAAATATTTCCTGCTCTGGACCTCATGCCAGAAATCACAGGCAAGGTAAATCAAACAAATGCATTTTAAAATTCTAAAGATTTAAAAGACAACCACGATGATTCATTTATCTTTTCCCACCCGTATTCTGGCGGAATATAAATGGTACTTTCCCATTCAGTTTTTTCCTGCTTTTTTTGGAAATTGGAATTAAATTCATGGAGAAGTCCCAGGTTCCCAGTTCCTGTATCCAAGCCTATAAGCATTTCCTCAACGGGCTATTTAGGTGAGTCATCCTAATAAGAAAGATATTCCCCTTGGATATCAAGGAATGCCTTTTTATCCAGTCATTTCTACTGAAACATGTTCAAGTGAGAGAAATCTCTTCAGGAAGGAGGAGATTTTAAGACTTGCTGTTCTGTAAATTACTTAAAATTAAATATGAAATGTACCCCATCATTAGAATTTGAATGCACATACCATTAACAAAAACAAGGTGGTATTAAAGCCATGAGTAAATTGTGTTTGCATTTGGTTAAGGCTTGCTAACAATAGAAAAGCATTCAATCAGGAGCATATACAGGGGCGGGGCCCCTGGGGCATTGGCAATCGTCAATACAGTTACTGAAGCTTTTCCATTTAAACTCAAACCTTCTCAAGCATTACTGAAGTTACTGTACTGGAACCTATATTTGAAATTTTCCCACTTTTTGAGTCATGTATAAATCAATTGAATGCTTATTATTCAGGAATCCTTTTTATTTACCATTAGCAAAAACAAGGTGGTATTAAAGCCATGGGTAAATTGTGTTTGCATTTGGTTGAGGCTTGCTAACAATGGAAAAGCATTCAATCAGGAGCATATTCAGGGGCGGGGCCACTAGCCCCAGCTGAAAGCTGATTGGCCACCTCCCCTGTCACTCAGCAATTCAAAACATTCAAATGCTAATGATAGTTGGCACATCTGTATGAATTATGGCTATACAGTAATATAGTAGTAGAGTATAGTATAGTATAGTAGTAGTATAGTAGTATAATCACCACTGTACCTCAGTATACTGTACCTCATAGGGTCTAAATAGCAGTCAGACAAAACTGGAAGGGGTGGCTGCAAAACTTCCAGTCACCTCCACCATAAACTACAAAGAACGTCCTTGAACAGGCCCATAGAAGCTCAGATTTTAGGGTAGGAACGTACATCACACTATGGCAATGAGATCCTAATGAGTCTGGCACCGGTATTATGTGAAGTCCTTCACTTTAGGGAAGCAGGTTCCACAATAAATGAAGACAGATTACAACAGTTATACCCTTAAGTTCGGTACTTAAATTAGCTGAGGAATGATTCAGCTAGTTTGACGTTAAATGTAGCAAGCTGCTACTAAAATATTTAAAAATAATAGTATCTCTGAATACAGAATGAGAAATTTTGCAAAAACAAATTTGGGGTTCAAGGTGGGTTAACAATGGACAGTCCTGTTTTTGGACAAATGATGTAGGGTTACCGTGGTAGGTTAGCACCCAATCCTGGGTTATTCCCTGCCTTTCGTCATAACTTCTAGTATAGGCTCCGGACCCCTGTGACCATGAATTAGACAAGCTGGCACCAAAGATGGATGGATGGATGGATGATGTGGGGTTAGCCTGCCTGAGCTATGATTGAGGTATGAGATATAGGGTTTCCTTTCTTGGGAAGAATAAGTAAGTTGTGCTAGTTTCCCTTTGAGAAATCCTCTTGGAATGGCTGACTACAGACGGCTACATTGAAGATGCGACCAAAATCATCTGAATATCATTAAAAAAAATATAGCGTTCACAACATAATTTTGCGTCTGAAATGCTGCAGATGTTGTATGTGATGCATAAGTCTTTGGAAATGAGTGTTACTAGACAACACTAATGAAATTAAATTAAACAAATGAAATTAAATGAATGAAATTAAACATTTAATTCTGGTAAGGCCACTCTATGGCTGTTTCCGGGAGACAAATGGCCGTATATTTGGGCTCGCAGACAAGATTTAAAGAGGACTGTTTCAAGAGGCTTCAGGGGGAGGGGCTCTCTTTTATTTGTTGGTCTGTTGTTGGGTGTCCCGCTCAGAGGTCATTAGTCTCAGTGTGTTAAAACCGCTAGAGTTAAGAGATTATTTGATTTGTTACTTTGGCTTAGACTTTCCCTGACAGGAGCCATCTCATTTTTTTGTTATTAGCAAAGAGCCTGTTGAGGAGAGCTGTCAACTTAAATAGTCCACTCACAATTCACTTAGTTTGCGGTCAGCCGTTCACTTGGGGACACCACAATGGATAATAGAAAAATGTAATTTGGAATTCTGTCCACATGACCTGTATTCTATTTAAACAATAATCCAATGAAACTGTGTAAACTTAACAGCAGGAACTTGCAAAGCATGCTGTGTAGTCAGACAGCCATAGAGAACTGCTGGACCAGACAATTCTGTTTGTAATATAAAAGATTGCAGCATTTGAAACAGAAAAAACTCTCTTTCTGCCAAAACTATATTTCTAAACCAAGCATCTGTATCTGTGGCAACTGAATTAAAGCAGCTACAAACTCTCTGAAAACAAAATCTTTTTTGAAAAAGCTTTTTTCATTATTAACACTAATAATAATAACATTGACAGGCCCTCACTAACAAAAGTGTCAATTGTCAATACAGTCACACAAGCTTTTCCATTTAAACTCAAACCTTCTCAAGCATTACTGAAGTTACTGAACTGGAACCTATATTTGAAATGATCCCACTTTTTTGAGTCGTGTATAAATCAACTGAATGCTTATTATTCAGGAATCCTTTTTATTTCTTATCTGTTCTCTCCTAAAGGCACTGATGTGAACGTGTGTCAAATATTATATGTAGTATATAACAGCTGCATTATGGAATATCAGTGCCCTCTCTCTTTTTTGTGGCTCTCCTTAAATCGTGATGTGAACACTGGAACACTTTTTTTTACGGATGTGCCTTAACTTCAGCCATGCTCTTTGACGGCTTACTGATTTTGGGATACACACCCATCGCCCTGCATCCGCCTCATGGCAGCTGTGTCATTAGAGGTAGCCAATAGTTGCTAGCTACTTTCTGGAGATGTTGTGTTTTTTTTCTGCAGTCTGGGAAACATTTACGTCAGCTGCACAGAGGAAGAACGCAATGCTGGTTTGGTCTTTAAATCTGTATGATGGTCTAAGAGAACCTTCAATTCAGTTTTTTCTTCCCCTCCGGACCAATAAAATCTTCCAGAGCAGCTGTTCTTCCCACACTTATGGCATCTGTCTCTGGTATTAAATAATCTTGTTCTGTTTGTCTAGCATAAATTGTTGCTGTTTCAATCTATAAAAGCAACCACTGTGTCAGTAACAATCACAGAGCACTGTTAGTATTCTTGCGAAAAAGGCTTCTGCGTAATTTAAGGAACACAGTCTGGGGCACTGGAGACTAAAATGTAAACAATAATACCAACGCTACTACTAGTAGATGAAAAAAGTATAAATATTCTATTCATCTACATTAATCTCTCATCCAGTAAATGTTTGCAGCATTAACCTGGATCCTAAGCTAGAAAAGACAAGGCAGGGGAACCCTCCGAATTGGGTGCCATTGCAGGGGACACACATGGTGTAGGATAGCAAATAGCCTGACTACGCATCTTTGGGCTGTAAGAAGCACCTTGTCCAACATGGAGAGAGCATGCAAGCTCCACCCACACTGAGCAGAGGCAGAATTCAAACCACTGACTCTGGATGTGTGATGCTGAAGTGCCACCCACTTATCCACCATGGCATCCCCACATAAAAATCCACATCTGTCAAATCTAGCTCTGGACGTGTCCTGTGCCGCGTCATTCAGAGTATTGTTGTTTTTAATTTGAATTTAAATGCTTTTTATTGTCACTATACACATGTATATTTAGATTAAAAGCTGCTCCTCCAGTGCAAACATATATTTAGAACACACAACAACAACAATAATAAACAAACAAGTAGTGAATAAAAAAAAAAAAAAAACATGAAAGACTTTCCTCTAATAGGAGAATAACGAATCTTCCTGCATTCCTGTCAAGGAGGACTTTCCTCTAATAGGAGAATAATGAATCTTCCTGCATATGCTCGGCACTATAAGGGAACAGAGCAAGTGCCAGGAAAATCAAGGCTCACCGCAGCCCTTTACTGACAGAACGAGGCACTTTGAACCATGTGCATGCAGTCTTCAGGAACAGGATGAAAAATGACTCACCAGACCACACTATACTCCTACACTGCCTGTAACTGTACTGCCATACATACTCGCACTACAGACCTATAAATGGCAACTTCCTGGTGTGATGAGCACAGCGACTCTTAAATGTGGTATCCAGCCCAGCGAAATTTACTTCTAACTGTCTCCACTGGGATGGCTGCAATCGATAATGAACTCTGTGCACGATTCGTCCCCTGTAGTTCTTCTGTTTCACATCATGGGCCAGACAAAACAGTTTTCGGGCCTGAGCGCCCGCCACATTTTCAGTTGCCGTTCATTAAATATTTATTACTCTCTTTTCCCAGGCTGACAAAAGGCCTGTAAAGAGTTCCTCCTAGCTAAGACATCAACTGCGAACACAGCACAAACGATTACACTCTGCCTGAAGTCACAGAGGGCTGGCAGAAAGTGGCCGACTGACTTAGCAGTTGTTCAGTAGGCAGGCTTTGAATGTTTGAGGTCCCGAGTTCAGTCATCAGTGTCTCCAAGACTTGCTTCCTTGTCTATTTTACATGCTGTAGACAACACTATGGTTAAAGAAGTAAAAAGGCGATTCTATGAACTCTGGCATGGGAAGCTGCAGTATCCAAAAAGAAAACCCATATACTATGCCTTATATGATAGCCATTTAATTTCAAGTGTTAACAAGTATATAAACATATACATTAAAATGTTTTTGAGGCCAAGAACCCCAATTCAAAGGGGCCATACCACATGCCACGTATTTTTACATTATTTTCTAATTAAATTTATTATTTATCAACTTCATTTTTCAGTTACTTTTTTTAGGATAACCTTGATTTGTTCATTTAAGTGGAAAGAATATGAGCTTAAGTAAATTGTTTCATTTGCAGTCATGTGGCTGGGTTATGAAGGAATGGTTACACTTTATAAAGACCTTTTCAAACAAGTGACCTCACAGAAAAAGAAAACGCAAACACATTTTACAGAAAGATTGTTTTTTCATCTCTGCTCCAACACTGACCCCTGCAGTTTCCAACACTGTACCTGTAATGTGTTTCTGTGTATATAACAAGGCCACCCAATATTAACAGAACCTTTTGGAGGAAAGCGTAAGCTTTGCAGAACTGTTAAAAGCCTAGTGTTTGCATCTAAAATAAACAATGTATTTAAACACTGTTCCCCAAGTTTCACCTAACCACGAACCAATCGCCATAAATTAAATCTCCTAGGACGTTGTAGAATTTCTGAGAACCGGACAGTTGACATTGGAACATAGGACTTTTCCCCAACCTCAAATCATAAACATTTATTTCCCATTCTTGCTTATGATCTGGTGGTTTCTCTAAGTGTATTTATATCGTTGCCTCCAGTGAAATATGTTGTCTTAAAGTTATTTTTCTTTGCCATTTGAAGGACAGCCACATGAGTTTTGGAGGGAAAAAGTGAGACTATTGACTCAGGACCTGATCACGCTCTGAATTTGGTGGTGGAACATGGTTAGTGTGTTTGTTTGGGCTTAAATGTTGCTCCTCTCGCACTCAAACCCTGCGAACACCGGCACCCATGCACAGAAAACATCAGGATTTCTCGTTTAATATTTGAATAAAAAAAAAACGCTTAAACGTTACTACTGTGGTTATGAAGTTGCATATAACCCTAGTTATAACCCTGGCAGTGAGTGTTCATCATGCAACTTCACATTTTCCTTTGTTAGTCTTTGCTCTTGGCTACAAAATTTATTTCAATGAATTTGAAATCTTATTTGAAGTCTTGGTCCAGTTTCTAAAGTGCAACATAAAACTGCTTCTGTCAGTATGTGTTACTTCATAACGTAAAATAAGTTTCATTAGCTGTTAAATACTGTGAATCAAGCCAAAGATAACTATATAACTTCTACAAACCCAAAGAGCTATAGATAGCTTTTTCCAGCTTAAACTTGTCATGTATGAAAATTAATTTGCTTCTCCTTTTCATAAGCCTTTATACCAAAAATGTATACAAATTTAAGTACTGCACCATAGGTTATTAAAGATAACTAATCACTATTTTTTTAAATGGCAGTGGCAGAACATTTTGGAAATACATGCATTTAAATGCCCTCAAGATTACATACAGCTTCCAAAATAACTCCAGGAAATGCACATTTCAGGAAAAGAGTGTAACAATACTTCAAAGCCATTAAATCTCCCTTTGGGCAGAATCCAATCAATCAATAAAAAGCAGAAAGTATACAGCACCACCCAGAATCTACTCAGGGTGACACAAAACAAGTTTTGATTTTTCCTTCAAAATCAAACGTTTATGCCAAGAAAGGTATTGGTCATAGGAGCTAGTGGGGGCTTGTACATGGGCGGGGCCACAGCTGACAGCTGATTGAGTGCTCCCTCCCATCACTCAACAATTCAAACATATCATTGGCTAATGTAAGGTTGGCCAAGAAAATTCTAGAATCACCCCTGGGAGCCACCATAATGCTATACTGGCATGGAAGATGGAATGGGTTGTCAGAGGAGCTGTCACTTAGACTAATAGCAAATGCCCACATAACCTACAATAGTAATAACCCACACACTTTCTTGACTGAAGAATAGCTCAGTTGTGTCAAAAATATGACCTAAATGTAAGAGTGGACAAAAAAACGTATGTATATTATGTTTTTTCCAGTTTACTCCATTTACGACCACTTTTGATTAACGCAAAATTACCCAATTGCAAAGCTTTATGTTTGGGTTAAAGTTCTGTCCCTAAAAGCATCACTACTGTGAGGTGTAGCATGGGCAGCATCAGGTCTTGTCTTGATGCTTCAGCTCAGCAGAAGCTGAGAAGTTTGTCAGGTCAAATACAGGTAAACCTACTCAAGAAGTGCACCACTTTGGAGTTTCTCAAAATATAAGAGACAGATCTTCCACTGGTGTGCATGACTTCACAAACAAAACTTGGTTTGTGTTACTGCAGCACCAGATAAAGAATGCTTATGGAGAGATCAGCATTTACTAGCACTCAGTTGCCTGGGGCTCCTGACGGAGGAGAAGAAATTCAAACCCCCAACTCAGTGGGACCACTGTGCTAACCACTAAGGCACTGCACCGCTATCTTGCAACATAGCCGATCTAAGCCCCTTTTTCTGACCGAAAGTTCGATGTACTTCAATGACAGGTCTTAGAGAAATTAATGAAACAAATGGATAGTGAGTTCAATAAATACATGAAATGTGCATCGTTATGAAGTATGAATTAAAAATGCAGAAATACCACGGTTTGCTCTTTATTTCTGCCATACCTGTTACTTGTCTGAAGACAAGTACTGGGCTGCCCTCCAAATCACAGTCCTTGGAGATGAAAAAGGTTGTTTTTTTTCTAAAGCAAAAGTACAGTAATAGCTAAGAGGGAAACAAAACTATTGCTTGTTTTAATTTTTAAATAAAAAAATAAATGGCATTACATCCTGCATTTCTGTATTAATTACATGATGAATAACAAAACATTAAATATAATTAATCTTTCATATATTCTTGCTATTTAGAACATACCACCAGTCATATTTGTTTTTATTAATTTATCAAGTTTGACAAATTAGAACATCCTGTTATTGAATTTCCCAGTTTTTGAATAGAATTACGTGATTAAATAATAACTCACAAAGCAAAAACGTATTTTTTTCTGGTGGCCTCGTCTGGGTCAGCTAAGGAATCTTTTAGCGAGTGGTTTTCATTAAAATGACATGAAAAAGCCACAAAGCTAAACAAAATCAGAGCTTTTGCTTTTCTTTGGATTTTTTGAGTTATCAGCGATCATCCTACAAACCAGCAGAAGATAACTGTATGCTTCACAGGGGTGAGTGTGTCGTCAGTGGGTTACGACACTGTACCTGTGATACGAAGGCTGCTGGTTCAAATCCCAGGATTGGCAGAATGATGTCCCCGTTGGGCCCTTAAGCAAGGCCCTTAACCCCCAGTTGCTGCAGAAATAGTCTGCTTTCTCAATATCGCATGTTGCTTTAGATAAAAGCGAAATGGTTCATGTGTTCTTATTAACCTAAAGGATAGTAGCTTCACGGGTTTTTAAATGCATCGAATAACTCGTCAAAGAGAAAAGACACAACAAAGCTTTACAGGGCTGACATTCACAGGGAAACAAGTCTGGAGTTTTTCAAATGTCTGACTCAGACACGACAGTGTTTTGCCACAAAATAGCCAGACTGGGCAATTAAGTGACCACTGGCTGCGGTGTAGGATGGTCACATGGTGTTCAACAAAAAAAAAACAAAACAAATCCATTAAAACAATCAGAGGGAAAATGTACAGAAGTGGAACAGGACAGGGGAAACTGATGAGCCAAATGCTGAAGTTCCAAAACTTAGGCCAATTCATAAGTAAGCATAATTTCTACGGACTTATTGAGTTTTGGCAAATTTAACGAAAGCTCTTCCCTTGATTACACAAAGATGGAGTGAGTTTAGGTTCCCAATACTGTAACTTATGATGAGGAAGCCTGACCTTAGGCCGTTTGCCGTCCCCTGTCAAAAACAACAAAAAGTGAGTAAGATGGAAATTTGCTCTTCAGTTGGGGTTCTAGGGAAGCTTGTCTGTGTTTTTTATACTGACAGGTGATGCAAAAGTGCAGGGAATAATGAGGTGTGGCACATTTTGTAAGAATTCCATCACATACAAGAATTAGACACGCTGCATTATATCGACAATGGGAATCACCAGCACCTGTGTTTTCCACTGTAGGTGAACACCATTCCTTATTATTAGGATCTGCTCTTATGGAACATCTTACAGTGTACTATAGCAACATAACAGCAACAGTAGCATGCAAATGATGTCTCTGGGAGCCTGAAAGTCGAGACGAAAGCCCTTGGGGGAGTTAAAATGCAGAAGGAATCGGCGCTGTCCCCGGTGTGTAAGGAAAAAAATGAAAGCGAGGCAGCAGCGGCAGCCTGACATGTGAGGGGCAGATGTGGGGAGGGTAGGCAGGAGCTGACCGTAAAGGCATTCAGAGGCCCGGGGAGCAGGCGGGGGGTGAATATCTGGGGTCAGCATCAAAAGCCGGCTTGAGCGGGCGTAGATAGCTAGCACGGCAAACGGGATGGCCAGGTGCACAAATACCAGTGCCGAGAGGGGTTTAAAATATAAACAAAAATTAATGCGACAGCATGCTTCTAGATCCTAGTGCAATCACATTACATTTTAATTATTCAGATTCACAGAACAACCGATAAAGCACTAAGCTCCCACTTTGACTGAGCGAAAAAGCCTAAGGTAGTGTAGCTGCTTTTTGTTATACTTGAGCAAACAATATCTGTAGAATTAACGCTACTTTTGTCTCATACTAAAACTTACACATGTAAACAGTATGACCTAAGCTAGGCTACTGTGTCGCACTTGTGGCTACTGTATTGTATAATCAGAATGTGTCAGTGTTTGAATGTGTCCAGTTACCACCCATTAAAGCACGCAATTTTCATTATTTTAAATTATTTTTATTGACACACTGGAGACGTAGTCTGGTGTTGTTCCTGACTGCCATTTAAAATAGAAACAAAAAAAGACTAAGCACAACGTTATATCACGTGTTCTCCCATGCAAATAACATATTAATGCGTGAGGGTTAACACAATAGAATGCTTCCGTATATGCCTCTGTGCAATTGCATTATATTCTAAGTATTTATGTAAATTATTCATCGCATCCAGGGAGTCCCCTGTCCAGTGCTTCCTGTGATGGACGGATGAATGGATGTTATTCTTTTTTTAATTTTCAGACTGACATAACCAGAAAAAAACAAGGTGTCATGGAAACCAATGGATATATAACAATTCTAAACTGATGTGTGTGTATATAACCTATACACGCACAAATAGACCAATACCAATGCATATAGAAAACAATGCAAAACCAAGAATATATAACAAAGGTTTTTAGCGTTACAATGATTTTACAAAACCCTGCACTATTACTCTGGGATTGTACCGCATAAAAGAGGTTACTTTAAGAGTAACATCCTCCATACTGAATGCATTCAACATAACGTTGCATTCATGGCAACCTGATACTATATTGGCACTGTATTAAAAGACACTGTCAAGAAGGAACCAAGCTGTGCAGATTAAATGTACATTAAATTCAAACAGCATGAATGGCAGGAACATGAATAGCAGTCTCCACCTTTGTAGCTAATCAACTCAAACGCCATATCACTTCAGTCAAACAGCAACGGCGAGGCATAGGTTGCACACAGCTGGGGCACTACGGGATTTTTTCTTAGCGAAATCTAGTAAGTACTTCAGATGTAAGTCATTCAGATTCACGGGTCACTGAACTACACAGAAAGTAATATACTTCTGCCATGATTGAATGAAAAAGGATGAGAGCAGGTGGTACAGTTTCTTTCCATCCCTTCAGAGGAAGCACACGTGACTTATTTCTGTTTTTGTCCCAAGTTAAAACATTATAATATATAGTATAACTTTCGCTACTGTAAGTTGTCTCTATAACCATTGCATGTGGTCCACCCAGAATGCTGCAGTGTTTAAATGTATCCTGTTACCATATTTTAAAGAATTCATTTTTATTTTTATTATTTTTATTGGAATCCCCTCAGGTTGTCACACTCCCCTTAGTCTGTTTTAAATGAAACGTTTTAAACGATCAGGCTGTAATAAACTGTGAATACAGTCTCAGTTTTAAAGCGTCGTTAGGTCTGACATGTTAGCACAATATAAAAACCAGATGACATGCTTTCCATTTCATTGAAGAAAAAAAAGCATATTTACTATGAAAATTAATGAGATCATCCTGTCCAGGGTGTCCCCTGGCTTGTGCCCTGACTTCAAGCTTATTGAAACCCCGCACCGGATAAGCAGTATGGAATAGGGACGGGCGGAGATTATCCAGATTTTATTCCTCTGATGAAGAATATTCCTGCAAAAACACCAGCCACTTATTATGCCATACCGCTAAAGATGCTATAATTCGACTGAAAGAATTGCAGCCCGATGTATCAATGCACAGGAAACAGATTGCGCATGACAATTTGCAGTAAGGAAAACATATATAATGCCCAACCTTTCCAGGGTTAGACTGGAACCACAGAAACATAATTTCAAAACAAGCAGACAAATTAAAAATCAAACAAATACAAGACTGATCCACTGGTGATGAACAATGCAAACAATGCCATAGGAAGACAATACGGTTCTTGCTGGGTGTGAAACAAGCCAGAAAACACCAATTCAACTTTGTTGTGAATGTTGGCCAGACTGAACTAATCAATGGGAATGAACCTGGTAACCTGACCCTCCCATCCTGAGATGGCCACACCTCCTTAACGCAAACTCCAACAATGTACTTACTTTAAACTGGAACTTGAGTCCTGAGTCCATTTCCTGTTTACTGTTGTTTAAAATGGGTAATCTGTGAACAGTGCCACCCCAGGCATTTTATAACAGCTTTGAATTTCTTTCAGGAATAGATTTATTTTACGATGAAAATCAATTCCAAAATCAAACAATTCCAATGTACCTGTACTTGTACTTCTGAAAATGGCAAAGCATCATTTCCCATAAGCACTTACCCAGTACAGCATCGCGATGAATTTGGAGCCCATGCCAGAATCGACAGGGCACAAAGCAGGAAACACTCTGGACAGGATGCTGGTCCATCATGTTCTTCTATTGCATGTCTGGTCATTGAATGCTCCTATTAGGTTCTTGCTTTGTTAGAAGTTGGTGTGCAGCTCCCACTCCTATACTGTTTACACTTGTACCTGGGCATTCATTGGAAGCTGAACTTACACCTAACTGACTCCTAGACAGCACATATGCTTGCAATGTGCCATGTGTCTCGCTTGTAAATTGCTTTGGACTAGAACATCTGCTAAATATGTAAAATGTAACGTAAATGTCCATCCATCGCAGGGATCACATTCACATACAATCACACTCTATGGGCAACTTAACTTAACACCATTCCAACTATTGGGATCTTTATAGATGGCAGGAGGAGACTACAGTACCCTGAAGGAGGCCATGCAAATACAGCATGAGCATGAAAACCCAACACACACAGAAGTGTGGGTAGGAATCAAGATCCCTATCCTGGAGGTGTGAGGCTACCATTTTACCCCCCATGGTGACCAATACATCCAAATAATCTCATTCTCACTGGAAATTCTGTTCATTTTAAACACCTTAAATGGAATAATCATCACATAAATGAATATTTATCATGTCTTTCCTCCAGAGAAAAATCGAACACAGTAGGTTGTTTTGGGTTCTTATTACTGACAAAACATGAACAAAAGTGGATTATGAGCTTTGTGTGGTCACTTCGCTGAAAATGATGAACAGTCTCTGGTGGTGATTTATGGTGTTGGCCTCAGAATGTGATTATCTCACACCAGTGGAGTTATTGTTGGCTGGAGTGTGGAACATCACTACCCTTTTCAGCAAAGTTGAAATGCAGTGTAATACAGCATCTTAACGGGTGATTGATTTGCTGGTGTGCAGTGAAACAAACTGTCCGTTGAGTTCCTTTTAAGCCATTCCTTCACATATTAAGATTTCATATTCCACAATGGATTTTTTCCAAGCATAACTTTCAGTATAACTTTGGCGTACAGTTGCATCACAGTCTGCAGGATCAGTTTAAGAAGATGTTCCCACATTTGCATGACCTCTGACAAGTCCCCCATAGAACTTTGGTTCATATAAACTTATCTTAATATCCTTCCAACGTAAAGCATACTGACCTGCAATGGGGAGAAACTCAAGGTGAGTAATTAGTAAGTGATGTATACCTGTAACAAGCTATTAAAAGTTACATTTTACTTCATTTGGGTGTGACAGGACTAGAATGCCCAATTGTAATTGCAAACAGCAACAAAAATGATTTTTCTGATTAAGTAACACAAATTAAATCCAGGTTAAATAAATTTATTCATTCATTTTATTAAGCGATTTATTGTTAAATAACAGTAAGCTGCCTTTATTTACGGTTTTTAGCATTAAAACTGAAAATTAAACTCAAAATGAAATCAAACCAAATATTTGCTAACACTTATAGCATTACTTATTACTGTATTTAGCACATTTTATCATATTTTGTTGTGAAACACCAGCGTGAAAATTGAAGGAAGTGAGGTCATTGCAGAATGGAAACCCAGATGTAGCACTCACTCCAAACCAAACAGCCCTCTGTCTGGAATGACAGAAGAAGTTATGAACTTTCATCTGCTGGTGACATTATCGTATTTCTGTTATAGCTTCCGTTAGGTTCTTAAATGTTAGTTCAGAAAATTAATTACAAAGACACATCCGGCATCAAAGTGCTTCGGGTCAAGAGGTAAAGATCCCAATTCCGATAAATTCTGAAGCTGCCCTTTTATGGAATTTATGTGCAGCCATTGGAGCCAATTTATCATATGGCTTTCTCAGATACGACGGTAGCAGACTGCTCCTGGGGTATTAAGCGGCCTACTCTTCACCACACATTGTTCTGAGATACTGTCCCCGCTTTCAGCAGCTGCTGTATAGTGTCATCGCTGTAACCCAGTAGGTCTCTCAGAATCTGCACCGTGTGCTGGCCAGTGAGAGGAGGCGGTGCTGGCATGTCGCTCTTAAAGTCGCTATACCGGACAGCTGGGCCTGTGAAAAGGAAAAACATATTACTATTATTATTATTATATATAAATTATATAATAATAATAATAATAATAATAATAATAATAATAATAATATAATATCTGGACATTGTCACATTAAAGTATCATTACATATAGGCATTTTAGAAACAGTTGCTGATTTTTTCAGTTTTATAAAACGCAAAAAAATTACAACAGAAAAAAAATCCTTGCAAAGTAAAGTAGTTCTAGTTTACTAAATATCAGTGGTGTTTGGGAGAATTTAATTTATGCAAGGAGATTACTGTATCCCTACCAACAACTGATTCCATCCAACAATTGTCCCCAACCCCTTTTGCTTTTATCTTCTTCTAGCATATTCTGTACAAACTTTATTTCTTCGATACCATTTTCAGCAGAAACCTAAGGGTCTCGTGGGAGCACATCTTATCTCAACAGCAGACAAACAAGCTCCCTTAACCACATTATGGACGGTTCTATAAAAATACGTACAGATTGTTTCCGTACAGCTTAACCAAACAAGGGAAACGTGTGATGATTTACCATGTAAACCAAGGGACTGCTCCCAAATACATTTGTTCACAGCAGGAACAACTCAAGAGCCCTCAGACGTCGAGAATATCTTGAGAAAATTCACGAAGAGAGGGCTTTGGGGGGGGGGGTGTAACTGGAACAGAACCTAAGAATGCTGAAACCATTTTCCACACTATATTCCTCTAACAAAGGAGATTTCTTCAAAGGCAGAGTCCATTTTTTTTTCTTTCTTAATCTGTCAATGCCATTTTACCCTTCTATCGCTACATCTGCAAAGCAGCTTATCTGTGAGCTACAAGTGTTTGATCGTTGATTATTATTATTAACCTGGGACAAAAGACAGGCACTAACTATGTTGATCTTAATTTTTCCTTTTTTTGTTTCTGTGCTGTTGCACTGCAAACGATTAAAAGTTTACAGACCAAATGTGATTCATTTCCTGGCATTAGGCCTCTCCAGGACTTTTCAGCGCAATTCATTATCCCTTTCAACTGTGTTTTTCTTCTGCCCTGCTAATTGTTGCACATTTTCAATACATTATTGAGGATGTGATGTAAATTTGGCAACTGCAGAAGAAGCACGGATAACACAGTGAGAGGAAAAAAACCTTCATTAGATCTGGTCACATGCATAATTCATTAACTTATATTAGAACCATCTTAACTATTGTGTCTTTAAAGGAGGCGATAGGTGAATAAGATGTGTGAGATGGGATATTCTAGACGCTGCAGAGACCAAACATAGCTAAAGTGGGGGACCTCGTCTTATTATTCTGTTACTTAATTACATACATACATCCACATTAATATTGAATAAAAAGCTTCTCTAAAATACACACATCACACATGCCATTTATGATGACTGAAATACCATCAGTCCACACTTTGTATTTTAACTCTAAATTTTATCTCTAAATCTTTTCAGCAATTTCCAACCACCCAACAATTTAGCTGGTTAATGATTCCCAAAGTTATTCTGCTAATGTAAGAATGCAATATGATAAATGCAATGTGCTGGGCCTATGACCAAGGCCCTTAAATCCAATTACTACAGGAATTGTCTAACCCTGCCCTTTCAATCGCATGTCACTTTGCATAAAAACATCCACAAAATAAATAAAATGAAACGTAAAAGCTACTCTCACCAGTATCATATTAACCTCTGCGGTTTGTTCACATACAGGGTACATCTACTGTAATCACAACATATTATACTGTATTTCCAGCAGCCGTGCTTTCCACCACTCAAACCAAATGTGAGGGGCCCCTTAGGTTTGGGGGGCCCCCTGTTGTTCATAAACAGTCACTACATGGGGGGTGGGTGATCCAGAAACAACCAGAAACTACCCCCGTGTATATATGATATAATATTATACATTACATAGAGAGCATGGAGTAAAACCAGAAAAAACATGCAAGAAATAAAAAAAATTATAATTCAACTAGCCCGAGTGTGTGTGTGTTATTTATATATTACATTGTGGGGACCAAATGTCCCCATAATGTGATCAAATTCTACTATTTTTGACGTTATGGGGACCATTTTTTTGGTTCCCACAAAAGGAAACTCCATCCATCCATCCATACCACTTTTCCGGGTCGGTTTTATAAAAAACTGTGACTGCAATCAAAAACCTAAAAATGCCGAAAACCTTGTGTTTTGTTTGTACAAAGGTTAGGTTAGGTTAGGTTAGGACTGTCATAGTTTAGATTAGGGTTTTTTTCCATTAGAAATGAATGGATGGTAAGGATACAAACATCTGTGTGTGAGAAAATGTTCATTTTTTAGGTGGCCACATCCTTGCTGGACAGTCATTCTTCTGAGGGGCTGGCCTCCATGTCTCCTGCACATCTGCTTCTCCTACGTTTAACCGCTGTTATCATATATGGCCTTCTTATCATAGTCACCCTCTGGCTTTACCCAACAAAGCCCTTTCTGTTCCATCCACCCTGCCTATATTTTAATCATATCTTCCCCCATCCTTAAATCAATGGCAGATTTGCAAGCCATTAAAACAGTGATTTATCTTGAGGAATTTCATCTTGACAAGCCAGTTGTGATCATAGGCTTCTCTAGCTGAGAAGTTATAAAGGCCCAGTATATTAGCAATCACTGGACGTTCGTTAGGATGTGCAGCTACATGTAAGCAATTAAAGAGACACGCGCAACATAATTAGGGTCGTTAACTTGCATAACAATGTCCTATGCAGAGCAACCCTAGGCCTTCATTTCACACAGCAAAAGCTTGCGTTCAACATACTAACAAATGAATATCCCACAGACTCGCAATGGTTTTGAATGAAGGATAAGGGTTGTTCGTTCTGTGTCAGGTTTTAATTATTTATCATATTTTGATCTTATAAAAAGAAAACTGGAGAGAGGCCCAGTGAAGCGCATCACAGAACAGAGTTTTATTTCAACCAGATGGATGATCCACTATAGTGACATTGCACGTGAAATAATTGGGGTGATGATCAAATAATAATTAGTTTAAATGCGTCACAATGTGAAAATAAACAGTGGCATAGCACACACGGCACAACTAAGCTAAAAAGATAAAAAATATATATATTAAAAATGAAAAACAGCCTCTGTCTTGATATTAGGTACAGATAACATGATATGCATTCCTGGTGACCGCATAGATGGCATTTCTCCAAATTATCATGTCTTCTTTATGGATCTTTAGGCTTACCAATGTCATGTTCATCGTGGTAAATGAGTTCAACCACTTTTTTTTGTTGGTCATCTTTTCTTGTTTACCTTCTCTAAACATTGAGGCCTTTCTCCAGAACCATGGATTTTTTCATAATATGCCAATAATGAGACAGCTTTTAGTTGGGTCATTTGTGCTTTGAGAGAAAAAGTCTTCAAAGGTGTCAACACTCTTCCTGTCCTGCATTTTCACTGTCCCGCGTTAACATACATAGAATCTCAAAAATATCATACTCTAAAGAGCTCTGATTTTAGTTCATAGAAACATGTCAGTACTCTTGAAGATTGTTCTTATGTCCAATTGCAGCTCTAGTCAGACACTGATATATGATATGATATATCATATATCATATCAGTGGCTGGCTAGAGCTACAACGGAATGTAAGACCAATGATCTGCAACCTATTTCTTTACTGCTGAATCCTTTATTGTTGATGATTATTTGGAGGAGACAAAAACTCTCTATGACTTCTGTGTCTTTGCTATCGGCATCTGTTTACATGCCATTTGCCTTTGTTTTCTTCATATTTAACTCTACTCCCATCTTTCCAGTTTTCCTCAACTTTCCTTATAAGTGTCTTCGCATCTTCATTTTCTTCTGTGTGATGTCATCAACAAGCATGGGCTATTGCTAATGTTTCTTTTAGTAATACCGAGTACAAAATTAGGTTTTGATCAATAATACTCAATAAAAATATTAAGGCTTAGCTGTGGTTAAATTCAGTGCAGTTGTTATGTTCTTAATATTATTCTAGATCATTGTCATGCCCAGCCCGTCAGATCCTCCTGTGTGCCACGCCCCCTCGTTCCCCTCGTGCCAATCCGCCTGTTCCCAGCTGTTTCGTGTTCGATAATCAGCGTTACCTGTATTTAGTCTGCCCCAGTCCTGTCTCCCTCGTCCGGTATTGTCTATGCAATGTTTAGGTGTATGCCTAGTTTGTTAGCGGTCACGCTCGCTCCTGTCTTGTGTTTACCTGGTTTCAACCCTGTGTACCTTAATAAACGCCCCTTTGAAGGGCTTTAACCCGACAGCCTACAAGTATGAGTCGTAAATCCCGATCCCGGCGTGACAATCATTAAAAAGGTTTTTATTTTTTTTGGAAAGCCAATAATGGCAAGAAAAATTAACACCACTCATAGCTAACCTTAGCTCATAGCTCATAGAACCAATAATGTCTACACTGTGAAAATCTTAATTTTAATTCTTAAAAGCTAAATTGTACTCATTTGGTTTGTACCAAATTTTTGCAATCATACTTTTTTACAAAGGCAGTTGCCATTTTCATTTTTTAACAGATGTTTAATCCTCTAAAATCTTTGTGCCTTCTAAATATAAACTGCAGGGGTGCTACTAAAAATCGATAAATCTTGCATTAAACTTTTAATTATAAAGTTTTATTTGAAAGGAGTCTTGCATAAGAATCAAAAGTGGATTTGATTTGATTGTTGATACCAATTACTTGCACTTAAAATCAGCAATTACTCTTTTAACACAAAATATCTACTTCAAAGCAAACAGCAAACTTTCAATGGTGATGTATCAAAATACATCAAAGGTCATTATAGCGAGAAAGACTTTAAGTTTCCCTTCAGATAGAGTCAACACAGTGGCCATGACTTTCCTCACAGTTTCTTTCTGGAAGGAGACCTACTTTTCCAGAAGATTTGATTGAACTGAACATTCAGGGGCTTTAGTGATCCATAAGGACACCTGACAAAGTCAGAAATGTCAAACAAGAACAGAGGGAGAACTTGCTATTTATGTGAGTCATGAGGATTGTCAAATACAAATCTTCAGGGATGCCACACTTACAGAAGTTTTGAGTAAGAGGGTCATTACCCCTACAGGTGACTTTCTACACAATGAAAGTTGGGATCTTTGTTGCTTGAGGAAGTAACCAGTTCTTTATCCATGCTACCTCTCCCAAGTATGAGCTATAGCATGTGAGCTGGATAAACTGTGAGAGTCTTTTAATATAAAAAGCAGTGCAACAGCACTAAGTTTTGTCATGGTAAGGGAATTCATTGTATTTACTAAGAGTTTATTTAATTTGCTTTATTTATTACGAGTTAACAGCATGAATGTCCATATGTGGGCAGGAGAAATAAAGAAAGAACAAAGGGGAAAAATATGTGGGTCTGAGTGTTGACATTTCACGTAACCTTAAAAACTTAAAAAAAACAGACATGCGAAAATGGACAACAGGCCCTCAGGATATTTCTTGAATACATCAACAATTCCTTTTTTTTTCTACATATGCTCAAGTAACAGACAATGAGAAGTTAGCGGTTCTTATCCTGTATATTTCACTTTGACTGACTTTGATTAACGTCACAAATAGCATCAAATTTCGCATGTAAGGATGATTAGGGTATAATTCACTTAATCATTTTTGGAATGCTAAGCTTTGACCACAATTTTCAAATGTACGATTAGTGTATCCAGCAGGTGTTTGTGTTTAGCACCCGCCTCACAACTTTTTATAATTATATTTCACATAAGTGCTTCGTCCACCCAGGATATTCCACACAGTTATTGCTGGTTGTATATCATCCAGATGACTCCTAAACCAAACATTGGCTCCACTTTTGTCTCCTGCTTGGCTAGGACCATCAGGACCACTGAATTTATGCCACACACTTTCTTGACGGCCAACCAAATGAAAATATGTTAAAGCACCATATAGTTCATATGAATTGACTATCTTCCTGAACAGAAGCCACACGGAGCAGGGGAGAATGCTTCATGTTTGTTAGCTAACAATATGCTAAAATATGTTTGCCCCTTCGTTAGTCGTGTATAAGAGTGCCTCCCAGTCCTGTGCTCCCCAGTCCGCTCATTAACATCAGCCCTCATGTGGATCACTCAAGCTGCTGCCTGTTTGCAAGTTCGTTAGTCTTATATAAGAGTGCCTCCCAGTCCTGTGCTCCCAGTCCGGTCACTGATGTCAGCCCCTGTTGTTCCCCTGTACCTTAGCTCCTGTGTTTTGGCCCTGTGAGGCCCCTTTGTTTTTCCTGTTTGCTTCCCTGAGCAATAAAGGCTCCGTTTTATTTACCCCATTTATGGCTCCCGTCCCTCGTTCGTTCCTGACGCTACAAATTGTACATTACAATAATTCAGAATTTTAACTTCTTTCATTTCATATTTAGCTTACTTAAGGTTAATTTTAATAATCTTGCAATTTATAATGTTTTTTGTCAGAACGTAAGGATTTCACCCCTTAAATCTTAAAAAGATTTCACCCTGTAATTATACTAAACGAATCATGAGATTGTTTTATATATTATTGGCAACATATGCTAAAGTTCTAGCCGTCATTGTTTATCAGCTTCTGTGAAGAAAGCTAAGGTCATATTTTATACTGAAGAACAATTCTGGGACCCGTGACTGGCGCTTTTGCACATGCATAAGCTTGACTTTTTAAGCATTTTATGCATCCACAAATTATACTGGCCTTAATGACATTACCCTGCTGCAAATTATTCAAGCTTTATATCTCTGTAAAACTCTTTTTCTCTTTTTCTTATACTCCAGGCCGAGTCATACACATCTGTTGCAACCTCTAGTCCTTTGAGTAACCCAGTTTTATCCAGTCACTGTTAATTTCACCCATTTATATTCTCTTTCCTAGTATCATGTCATTGGGATTATCATACACTCATTTCTAAGCAGCTTACTCTGCATTTATAGTTATCCATTCCTTATGAACAAGCAAATGAACCATCCTGTCTATGGGAATCATAAAAGGCAGTAATCAGATGCACTGCAATTATTTATTCTACACATGAAGGTGAGCAACTGAGCAGCATACCAAAATATGTCTTATGTCATTGTCAGGGCACTGAAATGAGGCCACACCTGCAAACACAGCAGAACCCGCACTGCCCACATCGGCAATAGTCTCAGCTCAGATTTCACCAATACTGGCACCAATAATATTTTATATTAGCGCCCATACACTATATTGTTCTAACAATTACTGCATACTTGTCAAGGCTTCAATAAAATTCAGCAATTAGATGGAAAAGTGTGCCCATGTCTTTGGGAGGTAAAGGCTCATTGTGGTGTCAGTTTCTTTTTCGTATGAGCGAATCCCCTTTTTCCCTCCACTTTCGATGAATTATTTCTCCCTTTCTTGGGGAGATAGCTGAGAATTTGTGGGGTTTTATTAGTGAGGGACAGATCACAGGGGAGCTTTACTAGATGAATTATGAAGTACTTCAGAGCCGCCAGCCTGCATGGGACTTCGATCTGCTCTCAGGTTCCTGCAGACCAGCCAGTGCCAAATGGAGGCCGACTCAAGCGTATCCCGCCTGCTCTGCTATGCGCCGGCTCGCTCCGCTCTGCTTCTCGTTATCTCCAAGTCAGTGGCCAGTCCTACATGAAAGATCTGGACTTAATTTGGGGCTCGTTTTAAACAAACAATGGTACCGTTCAGACATGTTCTGCTACTTTCAGGTCTACCTTTATGCACAGTAAACTTCACCTTTCCAAATCACACCCCCCCTATAGTTTCTAAGTTCCAAACCTCCCCAGCTTGGTAAATGACAGAGTATGTAGTTCCTCGATACTTCAGGAAGGTAACATTTCTAACAATCATAACCTGTAATAACCTAAAATATGGAATATCTGTAAGATGGAGCTGGAAATTCACAGAAATGGCTGGATGATGTCCTCCCTCAAACAAACACTTTTTCAGCCATCTTCTCACTATACACAGAATTTGGGCCTACTCAGTTATAGTGTCTTCACAGCATCTGTGTGCAGAATGGCTTCCCCTCCATAGCAGGAAACAGTCTATCTGCCCATGGCTGCACCATTGAATGCAGGAGTGTTGTCCTTCACGTCTTCTACCATGAGGGAAATGCAGATAAAAAAAAGGTGGATGCTTTTTGATGTGTTCTACATCAAGCAGATGCTGCCTGTCAGCGGTGCTGAAACCCAGCCGGAGATGCCTTCTGGTCAATGCTGTCTTCCGATTAGCAGAGATGGTGTTGAAAGGGCTCTCAGTGAAGGCCACGAAATGGGGTCTGTCACCATTCTCTATGAGATGGAAAGAGCTGCTCGTAAGGTGTTTGGAGTTTGGCTCAGGCATCCTCAGGCCTACAAGGCTTTTTGGTTTTGTGAGGTTGAAAGCTGTATCTTGAGACCAAGGACAACCAGTTCTGTTGGTGCATGATGGAATTACAGGGATAGCCAAACAGCAATGGACTGTCAGACAATTACAGAAGATGCCATTTGGACAGTTACCCCATCAAAGGCAAAAACTATTTCAGACACTTTTCTGTATGTGACTCCATTGTCTTTCACAGTAACTTGTCATAGCATAGAAGTTTCTGGGAGGATCTTGAAAACCCTTACAAACACAAATGCGTCTTGTTGAACTTAAAAATCTCCAAGCCCTCAGTATGTGAGGGGTAGTTTAGATGTGGCTTGGGAGCTCCTTTGATCGGCAGAAATCCCTCAAGGGTAAAAACCGTGTTTAGCATTATATGCATACCTAGATGTGCTCTTGAATTCTACTCTACTCGATCAATAAGCATTTACCCAAGGTGGGTGGATGGATGGCTGGATGGACGGATCAAGTTTTGTTTATGTTTTTACACAGGAAGTTAACATGTTCCTTGAACAAAATTGTCAGTAAGATCAGTTTTATGAATCACACACTGAAATCTTAAACCCTCCATCGGCTGTTTTAAACATAGGTTAGCGGAAACATTGCATTCCCTTGAATAAAAGCACATTTTAAATGTTTAGATGCCACATTTAAGCAGCATTTAAGCCATAACAAATTGTTGTCTGCTGATGTTATCTACCACTAGTTTCTGTATTTTACAATATTACACAGGATATGAAATTGTTGTCAAAGTACTGACTACAGGTAGTTACCATGATGTGACCTTAAGCGGAAAACAATGTGATACAATAGTAAACGCGGCAAGATGTCACGATAATGAAGTCACTCCTGCATGTGCACATGCAAGCAGTCGGACCCAGGTCACACATTTATCAAAGGCTGAGTTCAAAGCAAGTCTTTGTGTGTATACAATGCACTAGTACACTGCCTGGCCAAAAAAACATGTTGCACACTTTAATATTTCTTTGAACCTCCTTTAACTTAGATTATGGTACACATTCATTATAGCATTTCCATGTCCTTCCGTGTGCAACATCTGAACATTTCTTTTCCATTGAGATTTGCATTAATTTCACATCAAGATCTTGTACTGATTATAGGTGAATTGAATCGCTCTATGAAGTCTTCTTCAGCACATCTCAAAAATTTTCAGTGGGGTCAAGGTTAAGACTGTGGTGGCCAATTCATGTGTGAAAATGATTCCTCATGCTCCCTGAACCACTCTTTCACAATTCGAGCCCCATTCTCGTCCCAGAATATGCCCATGCCATTCAGTAGATTCAGCTGACTGTATTGCTGCATAACGTTGCTGAGCTGTAATAATGATCCAATCATTGGCTCATGAGTGCTTACTGAGGTAAATTCAAACCGCAACCTTTTTTTGGCCAGACACTGCATATTGACAATAACTGTCACAAGTGCCTTTGGTCTACTCTTGAATTTTACATTTTTAGCACATCCACCAAAATTCCACCAGAGACTACAAACTGACCACAGGTTACAGAAGTGTGGTGCTCATGGATACCTGTGTTCCATGACATTTGCTCTTAGGCCTGTCCTTGCATCTCTATGGGTTTGAAACGGGGTTTTCCTCGTAGTCGATAGTTATCATTAGCGCATGCGCGTTAGCTGTGTCCTTAGAGTCCTCCACTTTTAAAAACAGCAAAGGACTGCGATACTATCCACTGTTGGCAATCAAAAAGGGAAAGTAGCAGGGCTGGAAATATATAAATTACACTGTGAAGTATGTCTTTTAAATATATAAATATATAAGAAACGTCCTTGACGACATCAGTGTTATTTGTGGCCTCCGGTTGCATCACGTTAATTTACATACTGACATACGACGCATAATAATATTGGTCTCCATTAAGAGACGGCTTTATCTAGTTCACCTGCAAGAGTGAATATATTAGAAGGCTATTAAAAGCTGCTAAGCCAGAAGGAAGGTTGATATTCTAATTAAAAGGACAGGCAGCTATGACCCAAGCCAGAAGCACCATTACAAGAAGGCCAGCTGAATATATTCTGAGGGGCACGTAATTGGTTACACCTACTGGTGAACCTTTGGAGGGGACCACATGGAGAACACTATAGCCCGCTTAATGAGTCATTAAAAAATGCTAATCCAGGTTGTTTTCTATGAATAGCCATATTCTGTAATAGTGGAATGAGGTGGGGGTGGACACTGCATCATTAGAACAGGGAAACAAGTTACTTTTAAATGTAATTCATTTAAAAGCAGAATGTTAACCCTTTAAGCATTACACCTTTGCCACAAGTGACTTCCTATTTTGGTAGTAGTTTACATAAAGTGGAATGAAGCAAGTCATAGGCTACAGCTGACATAGACAAGGCCTTGTGCAAAGATGTCTTTTAATCCAGTAAACTGACAACTATGGATGGATGGATGGATGGATGGATAGATAGATACACTTGCTCATGGTACTCATGAGAAATATCTGATACAGATCTTCAGGATATGCCACATTTATACAAGTTCAGAGTAAAGCAGCCATTACTCATGAAGGAAGTTTCAAGTTTACAGTAGGTGAATACACCCATTAAGACTGTAAAGACATCTAGACATTAACAGACAGTAACAATGAATAACAGACAAAATGAAATAAGAAGGATGGTAGAAAACGTCTCCTGTGCTCAGCTTCAGAACACCTTCAATGACTAAATGATGTGGAAAAAAATGTATATTCCCAGAGTCTTGGTCTCCAAAATGCTTATTTAATTAGGTGTTAATTCTGAACACGCATTCATATTGAAGGACTTGCATTGTCTCAATTTATTTTTGCTTTGTCCTTGATCCAAAAATAAGATGCATGAAACATGACTTTCTGTAGTCATTTTTAAGTTAATATAAGAATGCATCAGTTATCCCGACTCCAGATCATTTATATGATCTAGCAAACACATTTCACGGTTTATAAACTTTGGTTCCCTGTGTGCAATGCACTGCCATGCGTGCATGATTATCATTGGAAAGCATAGGAAAAAGAGAACCACAGATGCACATTTTTCATATATTTTTAGCCAATGATAAACATTTGCAGCAGAAGGATTATTACACAAGATGTTATGGAAGTAAGTGGGTTTTTACTTTACAAAATTTTTATCATTGGCAGGATTCTGACAAAAACAATAAAATAATAATAATAAAAATAACAAAAATATATATTTAAATAAGCAATTTATGCACATTTTCCAAAAGCTGAAATGACAATTTTACTTAATGTACGGGATGCCCCAAGTGTTCCAAAGAAGCAAGTGCAATTTAGACTTGATATTTCTGGGGACTTGGAGCTTAGTGTCATATGAGCCTTGGGTACACATCACATACTCAAATTAAACAAGCTAATCAAGACAAGTTTACCATTTTCCTCTTGCTGATTGGGTTAGAGACCATGACGGAAGGTGATGTATAAACAGAGCGTAAATGTTACACCAAGTACAGAACATGAAAAGGGAGACTGGGAGTGCATTTCTGTGTCATATCTACCGTCTTTGGTCTTTTAACAGTGATTGCAAATTCTCGGCAACAAATTATAAGTGCTTCCTTACTCTGCTTAAATGTGGCATCTAAACATTTAAAATGTGCTTTTATTCAAGGGAATGCAATGTTTCCGCTAACCTTTGTTTAAAACAGCCGATGGAGGGTTTAAGATTTCAAACAGTGTGTGATTCATAAAACTGATTTTACTGACAATTTTGTTCAAAGAACATGTTAACTTCCTGTGTAAAAACAAACAAAACTTGATCCATCCATCCAGCCATCCATCCATCCACCTTATGTAAATGCTTATTGACCGAGTGGAGTAGAATTCAGGAGAACATCTAGGTATGCATGTAATGCACGGTTTTTACCCTTAAGGGATTTATGCCCATCAAAGGAGCACCCAAGCCACATCTAAACTACCCCTCACACACTGAGGGCTCGGAGATTGCTAAGTTCAACAAGACCCATTTGTGTTTGCAAGGGTTTTCAAGATCCTCCCATTTACTTCTATGGTACAATTCCAACCCTTTTCTAAGGCACTATAACTGCTTTCGATGTTGTGATTTAACATAATTACCTATGGGGGCGGCGTGGAGGTTAGCAGTGTTACCTCACACCTCTGGGTCCAGGGTTTGAGTTTCTGCCATGGCTATGAATGTGTGGAGTTTGCATGCCCTCCCCGCGTTGTTGTTGGGTCTCCTCTGGGTGCTCCGGTTTCCCTCACAGTCCAAACACATGAGGTGTGCCTGTGTGAGTAACTGGTGTGTGAGTGTGCCCTGTGATGGGTTGGTGCTCTGTCCTGGGTTGTTCCCTGCCTTGCACCAGTAGCTTCCGCGATACGTTCTGAACACCCCGTAACCCTGAATAGGACAAGCAGGTACAGAAAATGAATGGATATAATTATCTACAATTCTTCTGCTTTTAACACCCTGCATATATTTTTAAATAAATATCTAAAAATAAAATGGAATTACAATGTGATAAGCAGTTGCAATGTGTTGTGTTGTTCGTGGTTTTCTGTGCAGCAGTTTGATTCATTCCTTTTCCAGGAGTGTCTGGTCATACTCTAGGCCAGTGTTTCCCAAGCTGGTCCATGGGGACCCACAGACAGTCCACATTTTTGCTGGGCTGGGAAACACTACTCTAGGCACTGCATACCCTGGATAGGATGCCAGTCCATCGCCCAGCACACACACACTATCACATATTAGGGTCAATTCAACAGTGTCTTTGAACTGGGCTGTGGAAGGAAACCGGAGTACCCAGAGGAAACCCAAGTGAATTGGGGAGAACATGCAAACTTCAAATAGAGCGGAGATGGGATTTGAACCCCTTCACCTAGTGGTGTGATTTCTAATACTCGTTTTTGTCAAACACCAGTTAGCCACAAAACCTGCATTGAAGAACCAGGAAAATAATGTAAAATATTTTTTGTCAATTTTGGGAAATTCTTGAAACTAATATTTGGACTGCACCAAATATTAGACTGCACCATATACTGATACCATGGGTTAATGGGTAAGACTGTCACCTTGTACCTCTAGTGCTGGGCATTTTAATTTACTCTCCGGTCTTTGGAGTCTGCACATTCTCCCCTTTCCTTCTGAAGTTCAAAGATATACAGTCAGGTAAAAAATTTTTGGGATCTTATATGGAATTTGACTGTGTATATTTACTATGCAACACCCTGGCATCCTATTCAGGGTAGATCCAGCTTCATGCTGCCTGGGAGAGACTCCGCTCTGACAACCATGTGCTTGATATACTGACGACAACAGGCATCTCAACCTTCAATTGAAATCATCTTCAATCTCAAGTAACCTTATGGCAGCAAGATATTGTCAAAAATGAGCTGTATGACTCAAAACCTCCAGTACTGGACATTGTTACAATGTTTTTCTCCTATTTATATAATCAGAATCGCCTTTCAGGCCAACAGACAGAAAACCACTGACAAAAACAACAACAAAAAACCAACCACTAATAGCTAGGAAACCATTGGAAATTCCTCCCTATCAGGACAGTCATAAATAATAATAATAGAACAATGATTAAACAGAGCCCCTTCAAAGTACAGTGCTAATAAACCACCTGTCAGCTTTGACCATGAGATCGGCTTTCATGAAAAGTTCATTTCGTTCGTTTCTCTCCTCCCAAAATGTTGTACACCATTCCCAAAAAGCATGTTATCTAAAAGCTAGAAATGCTTTCATGCCATGGTATTTTGGATTACCGTTCACATTTGCCATGCACATTTTTCCATAAACCTCAAAGGCAAATAAAGAATGTGGAGCGCACTTCTCAAGCGCATGGACAACGTATGCCTGGCTTTGTTTACTGAGGAGTGTTATCATGGCCACTGGGAACTGGAACAACCGTTTATGCGCTTAGCAAAAACCACCTGAAATGAAACATTTGGGGCTTCTTGGGAAAACCTTGCATGATGACAACTCTGCAATGTGAGGCCAAGAAAAGGCAGGCCCACTCTTGCCGAGCTGACCTTGTAAGCGCCTGCCTAATTAGGCGCACCTCTTTGAAGGGGGAATCACTGCACTCAGGCGAATTGGGGGGGGGGGGGCGTGGTACACCAGATGGGTTTTTGTTCATCTGTTTCTTTCATCTCTCTCCATTGTGTTAAGCTCTAACTGGAGTCTAACTGGAGACAGTGAGATACGCAAGACTGAGTACACTATAATTTAGTATGAAACTAAACTGAATAGCAAATTTTCAAAACTCACTTAGTCCATTTTTTGTTATCTTTGAGATGACAGCGCCAGTGACCCAAAGTCAGGTTTCCTCATATGTTACAGTATTGGCAACCAAATCTCACACAGTTCTCCTGTAAATCAGTGAAGAACTGCGACTGAAAAATACTACTAGCTGAGTACACTAGACTATATGGATGTGCATGTGACTTTAGACAGGGGTCACAAATTAAATCACAAAGATAAAGGCAGGTAAGAGTGAAGAAAATGCTATTAGCTGAGTGCACTAAACAATTTGGATGCAAATGTTACTACAAGTAATCTAATATCCACAAGTGTCAAATGAAATCACTAACATAAATATAAATGCAAACAAGAATGACGTAAATACTATAAGATGAATACACTGCGACAGTAAATTCAAGCGTGGTACCGTGATAGGATACCACCTGTGCAATAAGTACATTTGTGAAATTTCCATGCTACTAAATATTTCACAGCAACTCAGCCACAAAGTAGTAGGCCACATAAAATCAGAGAGCGGGGACATCGCATGCTGAGGCGCACAGTGTGTAGAAGTTGGCAACTTTCTGCAGAATCAATAGCTACAGACCTCCAAACTTTGTGTGGCCTTCAGTTTAGCTCAAGAACAGTGCACAGAGAGCTTCATGGAATGGCTATCTATGGCTGAGCAGCTGCATCCAAGCCTTACATCACCAAGTACAATGCAAAGCGTCAGATGCAGTGGTGTAAAGCACACCACCACTGGACTCTAGGGCAGTGGAGACGTGTCCTCTGGAATGATAAATCACGCTTCTCTGTCTGGCAATCCAATGGACGAGCCTGGGTTTGACGGTTGCCAGGAGAATGATAATTGCCAGACGGCATTGTGCCAAGTGTAAAGTTTGGTGGAGGAGGGATTATGGTGTGGGGCTGTTTATCAGGGTTTGGGCTTAGTTCCATACATTTGTGGGAACAGTTTGGGGATGGCCCCTTCATGTTCCACCATAACTGTACACCAGTGCACAAAGCAAGGTCTATAAAGACATGGATGAGTGAGTTTGGTGTGGAGGAACTTGACTGGCCTGCACAG
>JAODKN010000001.1:23845693-23861700 GCA_026774425.1 Petrocephalus zakoni
GTCATTTACTGTGGATTTTCTAAGACTGGTCAAGGACTTTATTGCAGCGAATGCAAAACAATTTGCCCCCACTCTCGAGAAGAACCGAGGGATATTGTTTTGTTCGACCTTGGCGGTGATAAAAGATGGTAAATGGGACTAGATTATGGTAATAAGTGGTAAATAGAACAGTTGTGAATTTACATGATTTTCGGGTCATATTTGCGAATGTTACGCGATAGGATAGAAAATAGGCGGCATCGCGAAAATATGCGGTAAATTACTGATTTCGCGGGATTTGACGCCACCGCAAAATCGCGAAAAACTGGAGGGACTGATATACACGAATATGTTACTCTGGATAGCAGTTCAAATTAAATAGATAAAGGTACACAAAAAGAAAACATTTCACAAAATATGTTAAAGTTACTGACTTTTTTTCTGCCCTAGAGTGGTGTGTAGATTTCATCAGTCTGCACTAGCTGCCTTCTGCTATATCCAGCTGTTCAGAGAGTAAGCAAGGTAACAGAGCCATGCAGATATATTCCTAACAGCCATAAAATGTGTTCAGACAGCTCGGCTTTAACATGTCATTGGTGGGGGCTTGTGCACTTCCTTCATTTCAATGAAGCAAATCGACTTGTGGGGTGTCAATGAAACAATCACGGTGTTCAGGAAAGATTGCTTGTGATCATTCACATGGATAATCCCACTAACCTGGGACAGCAATCATTCCAGCTGTGGGATGGTCCATTTTCAAGACGAGGTCGTTGTGGGTAACCTGAAAAGAAGTACAGGAAGTATCAAGTCGTATTTGTTACATTTGGCACAAATGTACACTGTACATCTGCACAGTGTACATCTGCACAGTAAAATGCCTTTCTACCCACCTCCAGGATTGTGCTTAAAAGGAAAAGTGTGATACAATGACAAACATACAATATATATAAATAAAATAATAATGATAAAGGTGACAGTAAAAATAACGATAAAATAAGACAATAAAAATTCATGGCAAAGGTAACTGTGGTTATAAATGAGGATCGAAGTTGGTATTACAAAAGAATTATATTAAAAACACAGAGACGGTTTTGGTAATGTGGACATCAACACAAAAACAGAAGGCAAAAAGTCTGTGTAATGGAAGATCCATTTAGCTCCAAGTCCACAGGTCAAAAATGAAACGGCAATATTAATGGACAAGTGGCACACCATCCATTACGTGCAGATGGCAAATTCTGCAGGAAGTCTACTCACAAGTAGTAATTTATGAATGACAGCAGACATGGTGTACGTGGTGTACCTTTTATATGAATAACCCGAGCAATTCGGCCAAGACATGTCAAGGCTAGCTGCCTGTTAAAACGGTCATCAGAGTAGAAGCCAATGAATCATAGCCTGGTTGGACCATAAGATTTATACATGAACAATACTCATTGCTGTCCAACTGCCCCTTGAAGGCAATTTTCATTTCTACCCAAGACAGTAGAGTAACCAGGCTACACATATGGAACTTCTAAGGTACTTGAAGTCCATGACAATAGCATAATTTATTTGGAGACTAGGCAAATAAATGACTTCTACTCAATATAAGATAATTATGACTGGCTAATAAAAAAAGAGGTTGGCCATCATAACCAATTGACAGCTTTAGCTTTGATCTAGCTAAAGACATGTAGCAGTGACTATTATTAATTAAAAATCCATTCACATTCTTATAGCTGAGGTCTGACCCTGTCAATCTAAGGTTCCTCTGGCCAAAGCAGACCCAGGCAAAATCCAGGTTTATGTGATCATATTACATAGCCAGCCAATAAGAAATGGGTTAATTAGCTACTACTAGCTATTTGCAACTAAATAAAGTAAAACAGATACATGGAAAAGTGCTGGCGGGTTGCAGCGACCCTAGGTCACTCTAAAACCTCAATGGTAGATAAAAGCTCCACACAAAATGAATCAGCCTTAATTACTAACTGGAATGTTATGTAATGAAAAACGTAACCACATACTCCTGCTTGTATCATTAGCACCGGATAAAATCACCAGGCATGTTAACATTGTTGACAATGTTTGGCCGGTTTTACACCTACAAGGAGGGATAAATATCCCATGTTTTTAATCACTTATATTTATTTGCAAGGCTTTCAAACTTTAGCATATTCAGGGTACATGGGCTGACACAGCAGTAAATGGGCTGCTCACAGCAGTGCTTGTGAAGGACTATATTTTAATATCCAACAAAAATGAAATGACACCATCGTTTTTTTACCATCCGCACAAGTACATGCTTCTTTTTGCATATCCCATCTCGCTCTCCTTTGGGACATGTGCACACACAGTTGAGTGTGAAGTTTGAAGTCTGAGTGCAGGGTCAGCAATTTAGAACCCCTGGAGCATGTTAGGGGTTGAGGGCCTTGCTAAAGGGCCCAACAGAGATGTCATGATTCTGCCAAAGCTCAAACCAATGTCCTTCCAATCACAGGCACAGAAGCCTAACCCATAGAGTCACACACTACCCCCAGAGACTACCTAGATAAGTGAGCTTACTTCATAAAATGGCAGACAAAGGCTCATCCCTCTGCAATGTAACACTGATTTTGACAAGACCCCAACTAATCGCAGAATAAGTGCCACTTGCTGTTTGGGAACAGGGAGGCTAGCCGAACGAGCTAACGGCCCAGTGATAGACGACCATTCGGGTTAATAAATCTGCTTCTCCATCTGGCTTCATCCTCACAGAGCATTCAGAATGAATTATACTTGAAGTCTGCCCCTGAATACTAGATCACTAGCTGAGAAGAACATTACAAGTAAATAAAAAGGTTTTCTATCACAGGGTAGCTTTCTAAATGGTCCCACAGCTGAGGAGCCAAATCTGAAAAATAATTGCAGATTCTAAATCCGTGTGCTTATGACAGCAAGCAAGAAATATGACATTGGACATGCAATACTTAAATTTAAAAAGAGGAGAAGATTTGTCTTGCATTGCATTGCACCTGACAACATGCTGTATGCACAGTTGTGGTGAATTTTTCAAACTAAAGCAAGTAGCCTCCAAAATCTTTTATTTCATATGTATCTCAAACAGTTGCTCTGAATTCTTACTTTCACCATTATTTTAGGTCAACTATGGAAGTAGTACTCATTTGCCATTTCATTTTACTTGCAATGATATTAAAAACTGAGGACATCATGCAGCATAAAACAGTAGGTCACATATTTTTTGTATTATACATGCAATGGGACAGATAAGTTCAGTATGCTTGCTTCATTTGGAATGCTTCAGGCTCTTTGATGGTACTAGATAACATCCATCATACACTGTCCATTGCAATTCTGCGAAACGCTGACAGTAACACAAAAGGGGTCAAACCGTGGGCATTACTCATCGGTAACTCTCCCTGGTACTGATATAGCAGAGGCTTCTAAGCTTCTACTGACAGCTTACAGCTCATAACAGCAAGCAGAGCGTCCAGGAGAGCAGCACATCTGCACATTGTCTTATGGGCTGGATCATATACCTCTGGGGGTTGGATGATCATAAAGTCCTTTTTAGAAATTTCGTGTAACTTTTTTACTTATTTTAATTTGACAATTTTTCCTCCTGCGTGCGTGATGGAGATCCCAGGGCAAATTTGACCGGTGAAACTCCGAATCCCCACAGAGCTCCGATGGCCAATATACTTTTAGGGGGACCATCTGGGTTTTCAACACCGATGAAGGATTCTGGCTGAGCCAGTAATTCAGGAAAGAATACAAAAAAAAAAAGAATTCTTAACTGCCTGTTTGATGAGTCAAACGTTATTCTTGGTCAACACCAAAGACAGACCAGCATAACATTTCTGACAGATTTCCTTGAATTTACTGTCATTCCCTTGCACAACCCTGCACTGAAGCAGTTGTTCGAGAATCAAGATTTCTTTATTTGACACATACACAGTTATACAAGCACAATATGCAGTGAAATGCACCTGATAGAGTAATAGTTTTATCATTTGATTGATACTGAATTTCAAAAAATAGAGCAGAAAACATACAGCAGCATACCTTAGTATCTATTGCATTTCATTATACAGGTATCTCCCACTTCACAAATGTTCTTTATACCACTTCAATCTTACCAAATACAGGGAGTCCTCGGGGACAAGGTTCTCGACATGACGTTTCGAGTTTACGAAGCTAACTCCCATAAAAACTGTTTCGGCTTATGCCGATAGCGTCGCACTTACAAACTACGTGGGCGAGTTTGGTTGCGTGTGGCAACTTTTTTTACACTGATTCATGGTGGCATTTGTGCTATTGCTGCTTAAACGAACCCATTACACTGCCAGTCGTATAAAGGTATAGCACATACAACTATGTATAGTACACAATGCTAATAATATGATAATGTCTATGTTACTGATTTATACAGTTGCTTTACTGTACTTTATTATTATTATTTTGCTATTTTAGAATGTTTGTATGTATAAAAAAAGTTTACTTCAGCTGATGTTTGTAGTAGGCTATATTATCTAGGTTTGTATAAGTACATTCTATGATGTTCTCACAACAGCGAAAACACCTAATGGCATATCCCTGTCTTTAAAAGACACATAAGTATATTGATTAAGGTGAGTGAAACTACACTGTACAAACATTATTTCTACTTAACTGTATATATGTTGCATCTTTATCGTATCATTCTTGCTTTTACTATATGTTACTGTTATTTTAAGGTTTTATGTGTCATTTGGTAGGAGCCTATTCTATTCTATCCTATTCTATTCTATTAACAAATACAGCTGAATTATAATACTATGTATTTTAACTTAACAGAACTGTAAGTCTATTATAGATTGAAAACATTTTGCTCATGCGACCTTCAGAAAATATTCTGATATCGTTACAAGGCTTCCCTCTCCTTGCCCCCACCCCAGATTCAGAGGGTCTCACCAGGAGAGTGTCTGCAGTAGATCTGCATTTGCATGTCACCATATCATTTAATGATGAAAACTCTCAAAGACTGAGCTCATCCAACCCAACCTCCCCTTGACATCTCCATCTGTGCCAAAGGCATGACTGTCTCCACCTCTAATATCGGCTGTGTGAATGCATTTGACAAATAACTTTCCTACATCTAGCTGCAGTTACCTGGATTCTTCCTACTTATGAAGAATTCTTTTTCACAATCCTCTACACACAGCTCTGGGTTCAGGCCCTAGTCCTCCATCATCTAATGCACTTACAACCATAATGGTGCTTATCTTGTTTTAAGCACTGACCTGTATGGTTTTAACTCCCTTCACCTCCCAGAACGTCTGGATGACTTTGCTTAATCTGATCACTATTTTCTCTCTACCCCTAATTATAGCGCTTATAGCCTCTAGCCACTAACATACAGTCATAGATAATGTCAAGACACCAAGCAATAGTCATATTAGTCGACCTATCTCTAGTTAATGAAAGCATTGAAGAACATGTAAAAGTTACAGTAAGTGTCTTCATCATTGGTCAATGATCAGTGCCAGTCAGAACCAGGGGTGTCAGAGGAGCATGGGTACACTGGCAGATTCAGTGGGGGCAGTACTTGACAGGGGCCTAAAAGCATAAAAGCTAATTAAATGGCAAAAAAACAAAATAAAAAAATAATAAATCATGTTAATGGCCAGTTTCTTCATGGTCCCTGGAAACAGCATACACACATGACATGGTGACTATATGCAAGGTAAATTAAGTGTTTCCACAATAACATTCAATATTTTCATCAAACACAATAATCAATTGTGTGAATGAGTTTGCAGAAAAACACAGCCATTCATGTCCTGTAAAAGTATTTATTTCATAAGAATTGTTTGGTGCCACTAACTGGATGCTGCAAGGTTTCATTTTCATTTCAATACTCTTCATTATCTCTTCAACAAGAAGATACAGTATATACAGTAACCGTCAACAATCTGTACCCACCTTCTGCTACCTAGCACATTTGATGGTTTAGTAAATTTAAGAGTGATGCATATGAAAGTAGAGATTAGGCAAAGGGCTAGAAGATCTTCCGCCAAAAGCCGCTGAAAGGATGCTTTATTTGCCATTCGCAAGTGTGTAGGTACGTTGGAATGCTTCTTTTCATGTATCACATCATGCCCTCCTTTGAGAAACACATATATACAGTGGAGAGCTAAGCTTGGGGTCTGAGTGCAGGGTCAGGTGATTTATCCGCTACCCCTGGAGCTTTTTTGGGGAGTTAAAATGCCTTGCTGTGACTATATGGCAGAGGGACTCAAACCTGCGACCATAGCCATTGAGTCACCGCCTCAACCAGGAAGGACTCGACGCAAAGATCAGACCGAATCCAGTGCTCATGTGCAGAGTCGGGCTCTTGTCATTGTCCTTGGCGTTTCGGGACCTTGTAAGAAACGCACGTGAGCCAGATGCACCACGCTGACATGTTAATCGATTTCCCTCCTTACACTTGTGTCTGACCGAATTCCTATTTATTTGTGCTCATTGGAAACAGCTGCCGGTCTGCATGAGATACTCCCATCTGTCCCTGCTTTTCATGCCTCTACACACTTCACAGAGGAGCCTAAGGGGAGCTAGCATGGGGCAGAGGGCCGTGCAGGGGAGACACAGATACAAACCAATCTTCATATATGGTTCTCGTTAGAGCGTCCAGGTTGTTTAGCGGCCTCTCGTTTACATTCTGCTGCAGCAGGATGCGCAGGTAAAATCCGCTACAATCCACCCTGCGATGGTTGAAGAGTGATATTGGGCGTCCTACCTGGAAACTGGGATGGCAGAACATGACCATACCAGTGCAGGGCAATGTGCAGCTCAGTTGACCAGGCCTCTGTGTCTATGACTCAAAGGCCATTGGTTTAAATTCTGTCCAGGGCAAAAAATGTCTATTGAGAAATATAATATATATAAAAATATGTCTTGCCAGAAAAATGGCTCATCCTGTCCTCAGACCCCAAGCATCGCTGTCAACTGTATATCCAGAAACCGACTGTTACCCTCAATAGAGGACAGTCTATGTCTTTGTTAAGTCCTGTTGTTCCTTAAAGAGGGCAGTTAGAGCTTTAAGATTTTATCACATGCGTAGTGATGTGATTTTTATCAACCCTCAGGAGTATATATAGATCAGCCACAACATAAAACCACCTGCCTAACATTGTATAGGTCTCTATCCTGCTGCCAAAACAGCTCTGACCTGCTGAAGCATGGACTCCACAAGACCACTGAAGGTGTCCCTATGGTATCTGGCACCAATGTGAAGTCCTGCAAGTTGTGAGGTGAAGCCTCCATGGTTTGTCCAACACATCCCACAGAGCTAAATCGGACTGGGATCTGGGGAATTTTGGAGTCAACACCTTCAGCTGTTTTTCATGTTCCTCAAGCTATTCCTGAACCAATTTTTGCAGAATGGCAGGCGGATTATCCTGCTGAAAGAGGCCACTGCTATTAGGGAAAGCCATCACCATGAGGGGGAGTACGGTTTCTACAGCAATGTTTAGGTCAAAGGAACATCCACATAAATTCCAGGACCCAAGGTTTCCCAGCAGAACACTGCCCAGAGCATCACACTGTATCCACTGGCTTGCCTTCTTCTCATAGCATATCCTAGTGCCATCTCTTACCCAGGTAAACGACATATACTATATTGCCAAAAGTACTGGGATGCCTGCCTTTACACACACATGACCTTTAATGACATCCCATTCTTAATACATAGGCTTTCATATGGAGTCGACCCACCCTTGGAAGTTAAAACAGTTTCAACTCTTCTGGGAAGGCTTTCCACAAGGTTTAGGAGTGTGTTTATGGGAATTGTTGACCATTCTTCCAGGAGCATTTGTGAGAAGGCCTGGCTTACAGTCTCCGTTCTAATTTATCCCAGATTTGTTCTATCGGGTTGAGGTCAGGGCTCTGTGCAGGCCAGTCAAGTTCCTCCACAGCAAACTTGCTCATCCCTGTCTTTATAGACCTTGCTTTGTATACTGGTGCACAGTTATGGTGGAACAGGAAGGGGCCATCCCCAAACTGTTCCCACAAAGTTGGGAGCATGAAATTGTACAAAATGGCTTGGTATGCTGAAGCATTAAGAGTTCCTTAAAACCCCTGAAAAACAACCCCACACCATAATCCCCCCTCCACCAAACTTTAAACTTCGCACAATGCAGTCTGGCAAGTAGCATTCTCCTGGCAACCACCAAACCCAGACTCGTCTATTCGATTGCCTGATAGAGAAATGTGATTTGTCATTCCAGAGGACACGTCTGCACTGCTCTAGAGTCCAATGGCAGTGTGCTTTACATCACTGTATCTGACGCTTTCCATGTGCACCTGGTGATGTAAGGCTTGGATGCAGCTGCTCGGCCACGGAAACCCATTACATGAAGCTCTCTACGCACTTGAAGATCTGTAGCTATTGACACTGCAGAAAGTTGGCGACTTGTGCACACTGTGTGCTTCAGCATGTGCTGTCCCAGCTCTGTGATTTCACGTGGCCTACCACTTTGTGGCTGAGTTGCTGTTGTTCCCATTTGCTTCCACTTTGTTATAATACCACTAACAGTTGACCATGGAATATTTAGTAGCGAGGAAATTTCACAAATGGACTTATTGCACAGGTGGCATCCTATCACAGTACCATGCTTGAATTCACTGAGCTCCTGTGAGGGACCCATTATTTCACAAATGTTTGTAGAAGCAGTCTGCATGCCTAGGTGCTTGATTTTATACATCTGTGGCAATGGAAGTGATTGAAACACCTGAATTCAATGATTTGGAGGGGTGTCCCAATACTTTTGGCAATACAGTCTATATGCACCCAGCCACAGAAAATGTGACCCTTCAGACCAGACCACCTTCTTTCATTGCTCTATGGTGCAGTTCTAATGCTCAAATTCCCATTGCAGATGCTTTTTGCAGTAGAGAGGGGGTCAGTATGGTCACTATGACTGGTCTGAGGCTAACACAGCAAACAGTGATGCACTGTGTGTTCTGACACCTTTCCATCATAGTCAGCATTAACTTTTACAGCAGTTTGTGCTGCAGTAGCTCTCCTGTGGCATTGGACCAGACAGACTAGTTTTCACTCCCCATGCCCACCAATGAGCCTTGGGGACCCATCACCCCATCATAGGTTCACCTGTTGGCCTTCCTTGGATCACTATTGATAGGTACTGATCACTGCATACCAGGAACACACCACAAGACCTGCTGTTCTGGAGATGCTCTGACCAAGTTATTTAGCCATCACAATTTGACCCTTGTCAAAGTCGTTCAGATCCTTATGCCTGCCAGTTTTTCCTGCTTCCAACACATTCCAGCTTCAAGAGCCAACTGTTCACTTGTCTAATATATAATGGCACCCTTGACAAGTGCCACTGTAACGAGATAATCAATGTTATTCACTTCACCTGTCGGTGGATTTAATGTTATGGCAGATCAATGTATATGTTTGTACAGTATGATCAGTAGTTAATTATGGACCAGCACATAGCTCAGCAGGTAGGTACTCTGTGCCCATCTCTAGAAGGTCAGAGTTTCAAATCCTGTGGCCAGCAGAGTAAGCCCAACTATCATTAGATCTGGTGTGATGCAGTGAACTCTTGGATAACAGGAATTTTTTTTGGATGGATTCTAGGGACTCACAGTTACTCTGGATAAAGCATTAAGCCATGTTAAATCATGTTACTATTGTAATAAATTTTCAAATGTACATAGAGCAACACTGTGGCTTCAAATTACCAGGCTGTGGGTTCTCGTTCTGCTCCCTGGCATGTGGAGATTAGATGTTCCACACACGCTCCCTTCCTCCTGGTACTCCAATTTCCTCCCAAAGTTCAAAGACAGACGTTCTACGTGGATCGTCTCTATATTGTTCATAGCATGAATTACGGAGCCAGGAGGGGCACCCAGGCCTCCAAAATCCAAGGTATCAAGGTTTCATAGCGAGTGACTGTGTCGCAGGCACAGAGTGAACCTGCTTCGTATAAGCGGTTTTAGAAGACGGGTGTGCGCGTGTGCGTGCATGCGTGTCTGATCTACGCATGCTGTACTCATTTCCCCCCCCTCCCCCCGCAGTTGTGGACTGAGGTTATGCCGACTGGAAAACTGTTATTTGTCCAGCATGAAGCTTCCGGAACAACATGTTGCATTGCTCCTCTGCATAGGCTTTCACCATTTCGCCATTGTGCTCTTGAGCAAGGCCCGTAACCCTAATTACTCCAGGGACACCGGCTAACTTAGCTCTTTGATCCTCATTTGTAAGTCACTGTGGACAATAGTGTTCGCTAAATAAGTAAATGTGATTTTCCTGTGGCAGTTCTCATTGATGGTGTTCCTCCCTTTCTGCTTCTGGAGGTAGTTAAAGAATGGGGCATGTTTATACAAACCCATGTCCTTATAATAGGACCCTCTGGATTTTGGATTTCCCCATTATCTTTGTGGAGTGAAGCTTCATGCTTATCTGCAGGGATATGTGGTGTGTAGCTCAGTGGGTAAGGATGCTGTGTCTGTGATTTGAAGGGCAGTGATTCAAATCCTCTGACGCCGCAATAGGGCCCTTGAGCGAGGTCCGTAACACCCAATTCCTCCAGGGACCATATGCTCAGTCGCCAAGCCCTGCTTTTAACTGGTTGTGTTAAAAGACACAGGGATGCTTGCAAATGGAAAACAGCGGTGTAGCGGTGTAGTATCCGGCTATCAGTCTCACAGAAAAGCTAAAAGTTACAGTAAGTGATAAATATAATATGCCCTGAAGTGGGCTGTTATCGTATCCATTGTGCCTCATGAGACAGGCTTAAGGCTAACCATGGCCCTATATTGGATAAATAGATACGGAAGTATATGATAAACACTGCGCCATTTCCCCGAGCACTTCCTGACCTCATGTTTACTTACAGTTACATGACTAGTCAGCAAATTTGCCACCTTTTCCCTGAAGCCATACCGAGCGTGAGCATGTGTGACACAGCTCCCTGACGTCCGTTTGGTCTCGACGGAATTAAAGCCGGCAAACAAGCAGCACGAGGAATGCAAAACTCGCCACGGGCGTAACAAATAAGTGGGAAGGAGCTACTCAGTGTCTGTCCATAGGGTTCTGGTGTGCAGATGAAAAAAGCGGAACCGCGTGTAAATCAAAGGGCAGACCAGGAGCATAAAAACAAACAGCGCAATCCAAATTTTCCGTGTGGGAAAATTCCTTAGTGAGTGAAGTCCTGGATACATTTGTACAGAAGAGAACCTGTCCAGGCTACATTCCTAATTAAATCAAACATACTGAGAGATGACCCCACATTTCTTGCTCTTGAACACTCAATGTTGAGAAGCACAACATTCCACACAAACCCTTTACAAACCCTAACGAAGGTTCTGGCACCTCAACCAACTGCTTGAAACTTCAAAAGCAAATCTTTCCCCAGTATGACGCAGAAAGTCCAAAGTAACATATTTCACTGTGGCTGATATTCAATTTTTTATGTCATATTTACAAATGACCAATTTATTAAACACACACACACACACACACAATATTTATATATATATATATATATATATATCTACCTATCCATCAAACTGTTTACCCAGTAGAGCCTCGTGGGAATGTATTAGTAAAAATAATGTTATATTTTTCCCATGTGCAGGTAAACATAAAATAACTGCTTATAAAATTAAGAGATCTGTGATAAACAGGATAATCGACAGAGCACTCCATCAGTGTTTAATTACGCTAAATTACACGAATAAAACCACAAGTAGTTCAGATTAGCCCCCTATCATTTATCAGGTTTAATAAGCAGCTCTGTTGACAGCTGACACTTTTAGAGTTGTCACCTGTTATCCAGCTTTATTTAAACCAGTGTCCCCCAAAGTGCTCTGATAAACAGCGTCTGAAACCAAACACTACTATCTGCGCACTGAAACCTAAGTGAACACAGTCCTCGGCTTGCGCATAGTTTCCACCACAGTGGGACAGGACTGCCAAGGTTCAGTGAGCTATTGACATATTTATGAAATGTTTTGTGCCAATACGGAGCGGTAATGGAGAACACACTTGTCCAGGTTGCGACTACAGCGATCGGCTAGTCGCCGTGATATGTGAATTGAGGTAAAACAATGCAATATTGTCACATTATGATTAGATGAGTGCGGCTGCCCTAGGCGAAGTGCGGAGCGTGCGGGCAGGCTGGTGAGGTTGGAGTCTCCGACTCTTCGCCGGCTGGAGCTGCCAGCTGCAAGGCTTCGCGAACCGAAAGCCGAAGACGATCGCGCAGCGGCGGCGCCGCTTTCACGGTATAACATCCATCATGCCGTTAGCGATGAGCTCTCGGGAGGTCCCCAAAGGCTTGTCAGAAGACAATGGCTGTGGTCGCCCCTGCCAATATTCCGCACATTCTCCGTAAGCATCCATAAGGCAGGGGGACACTTATTAACGGGATTTGGCTAAATGAAAAGCGACTCCTTGACCATGTGCACTACAGCCCCGAAAGGCTATAGGGGAGACGGCTTCTCACTCGGTAAATTATGGCATGGATGTCGTATAAGCTTTAAAACGGCCACTCGGGCACCGTCCAGACAGCACTGATATATAGAAAGACACGAGTTATCAGTAAGCCGGGGGATCAGTGTATGGCAAGCGCTCATTCTTGCAAGCAACCATCTGGCAAAATTGCGCTCTAGGAGAGATAATGATGTGCACTTGGGACCTTAAGATGACTAGCCATATACTGCTTCAGTGAATTATCCAGCACCAACAACAACATTAGATAATAATAATAATAATAATAATAATAATAATAATAAACCTCCAGACATCTCTGCAACCATATCCTGAATAAACAGTTTGAAGTTGAATGGATGTTTAATAAGAACAAAATTAATACATAGCAAACAAACTGCACAACAGAATCAGTAATAAAGCCACAAGCCATAAAAATAAACAACTTTAATGACAAAGAAAAGTGGAACACTGAGGCAGACACAATTACAAGGTGTTAGGATTTTGAAAAATGGCTAATTGTGCATCTATCAGATGGGCTACTTTAATCAGTGACATGCTGTACAGCATTACCAGCGTTCCGTAGTAATGCTTTCAGTTAACTGTGGGTTTAATTAAAAATGAATAAATAAAATAAGTACCGACCAGAAGACACTACTAGTTAGCTAAGCCAGGTGACGTCCCCCAAAGTGCTTGGATGAGCCAGCGCTGCTTTATAACACTAAGCTAAGGCCCGGGCCGCACTGGATGGCGGTGTGTGCAGTGCGCAGCTGGTAAACAGTGAGCTTAGCTTTGATAATGGCCATCAGTAGTAGAATGTTTGATTTCGCTTCACTATAAATTTAAAGTAGCATGTGCTAAGTAGTAGCACTCTTGTAGCCTCTTTCTCCTTTAATACATCCAATTGCCAAGATAATGTCAAAATAATTAATATCTATATGATTTTCATTTCTATGATATGTAGCCTAGACACTGAAGCTATATTTAAAGGTATCAGTTACATAATTTTGCAGGAATGATGTCACTATGACTATCAACAGATCTTTTAAATGTCTATTATTGCAGAAAAGCACAAGTGTGAAAAACAGGCCCCAGCCTGACTCTAGACGAGGCACCGTGAGGTGTGAGACACACGCCCCCCACTGGCAGTGTGGCCACTCTAATCTGATTACATGGGCGCCAAAATCAAAATCAATACTCTCCGCAGCCGCAATGCACACGCCTCGCATCCAGTGCGGCCCGGGCCTGAGAGCTTCTGGTACACACAGTGTGCTCTTTCCAGGAGACTTACACACAAAACAAGGAGAGAGCCAAAAGCTGAAAGGATACCTAACTCCCATGCACTGACTTGGCAAACGCTGGCTGAGTATGATCATTTACGAAACAAAGCGCTCAGCCAAATCAAATGTTAAAAAACAACATGATATGTAGAATTACAGACTGAAGAAGCCATTGGATTTTTTGAATGAATCTTCCTGGTAATACGGATGAGTCCTTAATACCTTGATGACTTGTGAATTGAGTGAAGAAGAACCTGACTCCAAACCCACTGGTCAATAGCAAGTGTTACACTGTCAGAGTGGCTCCATTTAATTGAGGCCCCATTTACTTTGAACTGATGATCTGCTATAGGCAATTTTGGGACTACAGACAGGAACTGTGCTAATATGTCCTGCTGTCTGATGCTGGGAAAACCCTGGCTAGTCACTTTGGAGAATAAGGCCCCACAGGGTCAGCAGGGAGCCTCAGTATTAAGAAGTCATCATGGACTCATACCTTGATGGGCCCCTCTGTAACGTAATGGTGATGACAGTGATGATAAAATGATGATATATATTTATGCAGCATTTGGACAAGTATGAGTGCAGGTAGATAGGAATTCTTTGTTTTTTGGATATTCCCGCCTTGTTCTTCATGAAACAATGGTTGGGGTGTGGGTCAGCCATTCATCTGGCACCCCTGGAACAGTTTTTGGGGTTAAGAACCTTAATCAAAAACCAGACAGACATGATTACTTTTCCAGCCATGGGATTTGAACTGACAACCTTCTGGACAGAGACACACACTCCTGTGAGCTAGACTGAGTTTCATGGTAGTATTGATAACACACAACATGTGCGTCTGAAAACCACAATAGCAAAAATCCAATCACACTGGAGGTATATTTCTGTCTTTCTTTTCCAACCATATTTACAAGGATGCCACATGCTGGGCAGAAAGCACAGTCATTATGGGATGCCCATTAACAAAGCCCTAAGATTTTGAACTCTATGGATCCTCCACATGTATTCATGCTTTGATTTCAAAAAGAGATATTATTTATTATTTAACAACATAGAAATTCTATTTTCTGAATCAGTGAATATAAAAAAAAACAATATATTTGTAATCACAGAGGTTGCAGAAGATTACAAATTAAACTTCTATAACATTCTATAAAATTTCTATAACATGATACAATTAACCACTAAGATAAACTACCCTCTACTGGACACAGGGGAAAAATGTGAATTTATGCAACGGCCCCATACATGAGTAACATTCTGCAATGTACTGTGAATTGTTTTCTTCCATAAAATGAGATGGACAACCACAAACATGGCACTGTTGGGGATAGCCAACTATCTTTATGTAATGGAATGTCTACAGAATCTCATACAAGGACCACATGGCCTGGCAGAACATGAGAAAAGATGGGTTACTTCCTTGTTTAATAAATAAAGGGATTTGTAAGATAATATCTACGAGGAGCATAGGCCGATGATCTGACTTTTATTTACTGTAGCCGTGGTGCTTTATGTCCCTGTGTGGGAGGAAACTTCTTATTGGGTGTCTGCTGATGGCTAGTATGGCTAAAGAGAGCAGCGCAGAACAGTGAGGCAGATGTGAAGGACGTGGTTCCCGTGCAGCCAGCTGGCTCTGTTCCTCCCCGGATGCCCGTTACTTTCATGCTATTAGCCATCATTTAGGCAGTGTTTCCAACCCAGTCCTCAGGGACCCCCAACAGTCCATATTCTTGCTCCCAACACCTGTACCAGGTACTCCGTGTCCTCGATTGCTTGGTTCATTTCTGTGTTTGGTTCAGGTGTGCTGGGAGCTGGGAGGGATCAAGAACATGGACCGTCTGAGGCTCCCCGAAAACTGGGCTGAGAAACACTCCATTACAGAAATGTATCTCCCTAGATGCGGAGGAGGTCCGGGCCCAGGCTTATGTGCTTTCCGCACATTCTGCTCCTTTGGCCTAACGGTACTAAATCTCGCAAAAATGATTTGACGTCTGCATCAGCAGTGATACAGCACCACTGTGACTATAGTGGTTGAAAATATCGAGCAGGGGCGAATAAAGCCATTGAAGGAGCTGCACAAACAGTGGAAAGAAATGAATGATTTAAATGTACATTTGTTTTTATTTAGAAGATGCTTTTGTCCAGAGCGATGTACAGGTGAGGTATCTACAGCTTTACAAATACACTCACCTAAAGGATTATTAGGAACACCATACTAATACGGTGTTTGACCCCCTTTCGCCTTCAGAACTGCC
>JAODKN010000001.1:23870389-23880657 GCA_026774425.1 Petrocephalus zakoni
CAATGCCACGTAGAATTAAGGCAGTTCTGAAGGCGAAAGGGGGTCAAACACCATATTAGTATGGTGTTCCTAATAATGCTTTAGGTGAGTGTATTCCAGATACAAAAGCTGAAATTGAAAAGCTGAGTTACATATAGGAGAAACAGGAATTGTGTGCAAGCACCTTAATTAAATAAAACATTTCATGCAGGAAAAAAAAGACAAATCATGAAACAATTGTCTAAGAATGTCCACTGGGTGTCCTAAATAACTATTCTAAAATATCTTTGCAACAACATATGTGGTTTTCTCAAAAGGCCTGTAGCAACGAGTTATTTATTACACTTTATTTTAACAGTGAAGCCCTATCCATAGTCACCAATTAGACCATGCTGTTCAAATAATAATTTGGATGTTGATTCCAAATGTACAACGTTGATTCCAAATGTAAGCAACTAGTATATCTTGAGTCAACCAGTATATGCTCATATTGCACTATAAATCACCCCACAAATTACAATGGCTCACCTTTGCGTTGACAGATGCAAAGCATAGCAATCAAGAAAGAACAAACTGCACAGTGAACTGACCATGTGTTAACGTACGGACGGCATGGGAAATTTATATGCATGATGCAACTGCCATTGGTTTTTAAAGGTCCCCAACTGAAGAGCATGGCTGGAATGTTTGGGTTTTTAAGGTGAAACATTAAAACTCGCTTGGAAAAACTGTGCAATCCATAAGCCTGTTTTCATTATCTTTGGATTTGTTTTCCTCTGAATCTGAAATTCAACACTAGGGGGATCAAAACTGACATATGTTAACTATCCAAACAAGTAACACAGAGAAAAATTGATTTAACATGTAATACAAATGCACCTAGGTTCTCACAACGTTCGGTTCACAAAACCACAAATCCTTGAATTTCTGTTGCATGCCGGTCAATGCTTGTCCAAATGAATAGGAAGGAAAACTGGGGGGCAGAGTACCAGAACCAGCAGTAGAATAATGAACATACTGTAAAGTCCTATATTTAATGCTCTCAAATGAGCAGCTTTTAAAACATGCAAACAGAACATGTCTAAATTTCTCCTGCAATTTCCAGAGATTCACTAACTGCTCCAAAAAGCATCCTAATGGGCAATATGCATGCCCTAGGTTATTCTGAGCATGGTGTGACATCTGATACCGCACGTTGTGGTTCCAGTCACCATCTTAGGACTGTCATACATAGTATATTATCTAAAGCAGACCATGATGTGGACAGTCTAATTAATGGCAATTCTGAGGATCAGAAACACCTTGTTAATAAGAACGATCAGTGGACCAGACTCTTTAAAGACAAAAGTAAGGTGGCAAGAGCAAAAATGTTTCTTATCTGAAGTGACACATGACACACCTCAAAGAACTCAAACTGTTTTCCAGGTAAAAAGGGGTCCTACCCAGTACTTGGCAGGTGTACACGCTGAGTGTATATTCTGCTTATAGCGGAATTGTCTGTTACTATAAAAATCTTGAGCACTTGACGTCTTGACATCTGTATTCACACGTCCATTCTACTAAATGTTAGACTATGTCGTGCGTGGGCCACACGTTGACCCACACATTGGTCTCACAGTGTTTGTCATGCTCATTTCTGTGTTGAAAAGTGCTCTGAGTCATTCTGAAGGCAGCACTTATACTTTATATACTTTAATGGAGAAAAAGAAAACTTGGTCAGAATAAACTTGCACATATGGTAGTACTGGAGGAAGAATGGAAATGAATCCTCAGGGTTTCTAATCCTTATTGCACTGCTGTAAAACTTGACAGCAATGTCAGCTTTTTACAAACAAAATGCTATACAGACAGGTATGTTTAACGTCAGTGCTCAGTTTATGACAACTGGATCTCAGTTATGCAAATTGCAAGTGTAAATGCAGTAAGGAACCTTCCTTTCCCTAGGAAGGTTATAATAATAATAATAATAATAATAATAATAATAATAATAATAATAATAATAACAACACAATGATCTGCTCAGTGTGCATGTAACACACCTTATTTGTATCGTAGGAAATCACTACCAAAGATTTAGTAGATTTTTTTCTTTAAATCAAGATGCGCACAGAGCATTGCTTTATCAGTGGAATCAATGGAAAATGACCACAGTCTAACCCCGAGGTGTTACACTTTGATTGATAGAAACTCATATTGCTTCATAAGTAACTGCATTAAAAGATTTAGAATGGCACAGCCCCTGCACTGTGTTAGGGTTAGGGTTAGGTCTCTAGACTGCCCCCAGTGTGTGACTGTGTGTATGCCCTGTGTACTAGGCCATCCCATGCCCTGGGCTGTCTGGGATCAGCTCCAGGCCCCATGTGAACCCTCTGCTGGATACATGGTTGAAAGATGGATGGAAATAACTGCTTGTTGTTGATTGTCTTCCAGTTTCCTTTTTCAGGAAGCTGCGAGTTTGTATCTCTAACTGCCTAAATGGGGGCAGCTCTCATCTGTAATTATCATTACTAATTTCTGAACTAGCCAACTTGTACTATTTCAAAAACATTCATCCAACCAAAATCAATAAAAGAAACCAAAAATTACAATAAAAGAAAAACTAAAAATAAAAACAGGTTAGTGATATAGGGTCTCACTATTACAGTCAAAGCAAATCACAGTTAAATTACAAGTCTGAAAAAAGTAATACTGTTCCAAATTGAGTTGCGGGTTTGGTCACCTGCTGTATGATCTCAAATTAAATTTCTGTTTCCGATACATTACAAATTACATTAAAAAATGGGTGTTAAGTGTGACTTTGGCATCAGATTTTCAAGTTTGATGCCAAACAAAGCATTTATAAGACTATAAAACTATAAAAGACTAACAAGAATCATAGATAAATAAGACCCATATATGTTCATACTTAAATAAGTTTGCCATGGGTAATTAATGATGGGTAACCCCAGCTGCGCACATCTGGTGACCCATCATTTGCTGAACATGCCGGTAAATACCCTGCCTATTAACCATCACAAATGCATCCGGCACAGAAATCTAAAATACCTTTAGGAGGAAGGTAGCCAGGTAGTAAATTCACGAGTATGAACCCCCCCTAGAAATTTGCTTGGGCCCCCCAGTTGGTGCGATCTCCGGATAGAAACCTGGTTTTGATTACTATGAGAATGGGCAGTACGCTTGTTGCTCTGGGCCATAAGACACCTTTTAACTCCAATAACAAAATGACACAGTTTCTCTCAACAATGGTGCTACTATCACCTGTATACTAAACCATTAACAGGTCAGTATCACTGTAACCTGACACTCTAAAATACCAACTAAAAATATTGCAAGCTTGCAAGCATAGAAAAAAATACATTTGCACAATTTAAACGTTTACATTTGCATCAGTAAAGACCCCTGATGATCTGCTATGCTCATTGTAATTGCACATTGCATGTGTTGCATGTTATGTACAATGTGTATACATGCAAGTTGTTTGTATTGTGCTTATGTGAACATTCTGCATTGCACTACTTGAATTAGCAGAAACCTCTGCATTTATTGCATAGTACGCTTTATTCCTCTATGTTGTGTATCTTGTATTTATTCTGTCTATCGTGTGCCCTAATTGTTAGTTGACTATTGTCATGGTGTGTCTAACAGTAGCAAGCCGTGCCAACAAAAAGGCCATGGTCGTGTGGCAATAGAGATTCTGATTCTGAAATGCCAATCAAACTTTAAATAATAAATCCTGCTGTAATTTATTTTACGGTCGTGTCTCCATTCTTGGGTTCAGTGATGTATTATTCATCCAGGATATCCAAAGAAACATAAGGAACAAGGTTTTAACCATTTACACAGGTGGATGCTTCAGTTCCGTTCCTGCATTCCAGCATCTTGCTCAAGTCCACAAGATTAGTACTTCCCCAGAGATTTTAAAAAGAAAACATTTAGTTCCTTAACCTGTTGGTTTTCCCCCATTTCTACATGAATCCAAAAGAAATTTTATTACTAACTTTACCGTGAAAAGACCTCCTCTGGGTTTTCTAGGAAAAACCTAACCTGGTTACATCATTAAGAGCTTCGTTTTGCAATGTGTATCACAAGTAAATCCTAAATGTTATTCTGATTTCACTGTCAATATCTGATCCACGTATTCTCCATTGTTAGCTGGTATGTTGCCGATTTGTGCTGTTGGTGTTATGCATTGACTAGTTTGTTGTTTCTCTTGCTACTGCAGTGGCCCTCATTGGAAAGCGCATGGGCATGTGACCTATGCGGCATGACCCTAACAGTGTGAAGGTGCAGGTCGCTGCTTCTTCTACTATTTGACAAAGTGAACTACATGCTTTTTCTTATGGGTTCATACAACAGTAAATATAAGGACCGGCGCATCAAGAGCTGAGCTCCTATATTAACTACTAGGTTAAAGAAAAACCTGACTGTTAAACCTATTAGAAGAGGTGGAAAAGCCAGTTGATTCTGTGGTCAATCAGAGGCTTGAGGTAATATCACATCCTATGTCCTCAAAGAGTCCAAAGACTATTGCTGAGAATGATCACATGACTCATTTTATAATTGTGAACATGGAGAGCCTATTTCTCATCTTCAGTCAGAAGCCAGCATCAGTCGATACCTTCCTCAGTATTCCTGAGTCTCACGACAGCCAGCTGACCAAAGTTGGCAACCCTGGTCTTAACCCACTAAGCCACGCATAACCATGCAGATAAAAAGAATCGGCATTCAAGTGATGATATTATTAATTAACAGGCTCAAAGTTTGCCAAAAAATCATTCCCCACACCATTACACCTTCACCACCAGTGTTGATGGCAAGTTTGGTCTATGGATTCATGTTGTTGAGGCCAATTCTGACCCTAACAATTTGTGTGCTTTTGACTGAAAGGAGAGGAATCAGATTTGGTTGGCTTCTTTTCCCCATTCTGGTGTTTGATGTACATTAACTGAAGCTCCTGACCTGTATCTGCATGAGTTTACATGAGTGTACAAGCGTCCCTAAAAATGTCTTTCGAAACAGAACATCTAAAACACACTAATACACATTTGTATGTCAATACTGAACACATTAAGATCTGCTCTAATTTCACAATAAATTTATCTTTGACAGAAATAAAGATTACAGTTTACGTTCATATCAATACCCAACTCCCACACACTGAATCCAAAGGAGTTTCTTAATATGAAAAAGGCCACTCAACAACAAACTCATTCTGCCATTCTATTATAACTGGCATGTCTTATGCAATGATGTATGAGACTTAGATTTAACCTACAGTAATGGGATAAAACATCTAATGAAGGACAAAACTTTGAAACCTGCATTTAAATGAAATAGCTTGAACTGTTATCAGAAGCTTTGAATTCATTAATATGACTTCTTACAGAGCTGTTTCAGGTTCTCCATCAGCTCTTATATGCCCAAACGATGACAATGATTTACATAATAAAGTTCACCATGTCATGTTCTCCCTAGTCTGAAGGCTAACAAGAAAAAAAAAAACATGGTTTGTTGCCAGCCAGTGAAAAAGGAGGGAAAAAAGGCAGATGTTTGCAGTATGAGCCAGATATTTCCCAGGTGCCGCAGACAACAGTAATAAAAAATAATGAGCTCTGGTGAGGAAAGGATGAGGGACCTTAGGTCGTTCAAGGAGAGGATTCAAGGAAGTAGCAGCTAGACATGCTCCAACAGACAGCCAGCTCCGGTGAAGCTGCTGAGTGAAATACAACTCAGTGCAGCTTAGTTAAGTTCACCAGTCTCGGAAATTATGGAGAACACAATGGACCTCATATTTAAGTGCTGTTATGAGATATCTGCATTTGAGATATCTTCATTTCCAGCAGCTATTAATTTGCGCACCTTAAAATAATATATATATGTTGCCATATAGTGGAGCTGGTCTAACAGGTTAGATGTATGGAAGATGTATGGACATACAGTCAATCTGTGTGTTCAGGTCCCCAATTTTGTAAGAAGAATAGAACAGGTCCTGCTGGCCTTGGAGACAACTACTCTCCCTGCTTTTTGAAAAACAATTAGCGTCCCTAAAGGCAACTCTTCCAGAGAATTCCACTTAGCAGCCAGGTAACAAGCACACAACACAACGCAAGCACTTGCTCGGCTCAGATATAATAAGAAAGAAAAAGACTTGGGAACAACACACATGCAGCAATATACCAAGTAATATACCCAACAGCCGAATCCCCCTTGCTACTTAAGGGCAACCCCTCTTTCCAAAAATCGGTAAATACTTCTCCCCTTCCCACACACTGCCGGGCTTATTAAAGCTCCTGGATGTGAAACAGGAAGCCGCGCCGCCCGGGAGGACAGGCCAGCGGCTGGAAAGGGGGCCGGCAGCTGCCAGGAGAACAGCCACGCGGCGGTTGAGACTTTCCACCTGCGCATCATCCCGAAGGGCGCCTGTGTAGTAGATCATGGGAACCCCCCCACCGGCAGGAATGTCAAGGAGGAGGGGAAGACAGAGAGGCCGTCCGCTAGACCGCTAACCGAAACGCTCGGAGCAACGGGCATGTCCAGTGCCGCACTCTAAACCCAATACGGTGGTGATGATAATATTTTGGGGTAGGGGTAATATATGTTTTTTAAACTACACCCCAAAATGGTCTTATGACACAAAAGTCACCCAGTGACCCACCCAGGGGTGTAGAAAGAAGGGTATCCCTGCTCCTCTGACATGCTGGAACTCCCCAGGGACTCTAAACCTTTGCTTTCACCTAGATAGCCAATGCATGACATGTGCACTAGTACAGTATGTTTCAAAGTTTCTTCCCTGGCCCCCTGGAGGGCAGGAGGTTTGACGCGGTACGCGGACATGCGTTTCCTCTCCGAAATGAAGGCATAAATTATTCCAGGATGGAAAAGCGTCACAGGAATACGTCAGCCCCCCCGGCTCATCGTTGAGTCTTATTTTTAAAGGGAATAGCAGAAAAAGGATGCTTCTACTTCATAATTAAAAGACGTCATTGAAAAATCTCTTTGGTTCAAACCAGGCAATCAAAGTTGGAGGCAAAAGTAAATCTTATAATTTTTTAAAGGCCTTTCCCTGTGATTCATTCAGAAATCCATGCGGTTCCTGAAGGCTAGTTATGTGTAAGGGCAAAGATCTTATTCAAAAGTTAAATTTTATTGCATCTTTAGCAATAAATGTGTGACTCTGAGTTGGCCTTCACACTGTATCAACTTTACTGCAAATGTCAGAACTCTTTCCAAGTAAAACAGTTCAGATCTGCTAAATAACAAGGAAAAAAAATGTGCTACACTTCAACTGATTGATCATCTCTCCTATCTCCAGGGAAAAGGTTTTTTTTTGTGTGGAGTGGTAAAAAAGGGTAGAGCACCAACCTTGAAATTCTCCATCATAACTCATTCCCAGAGAAGCTGATACACCATTAAAGGGAAGCTCCAATCAGCACTGAGCCTGCCTTGCACAAGGATGGGGTAGATAGAGGGGTTAACTGGGTGTATCAAGAATTAGTCACCACTGTCATCTGTCTTATGTGGGATTGAAAACAAGACGACAGAGCAACAGATTACGAAATCCAGCGCAAGCGTTAAGAGATTCCATGCCCACCCAAATCCTTTCTCTTTTCCTCAATCCTATGTTTGCGAAACACTGGACAAATACATTCTTGAACCTGTCTTCTGGCTTTAGTTGAAGAAAGTGAGACATTTCCCATTTCTGTGTACTTTCAGAAAGGGAATACACAAAGGTGGAACAGCCCAGTTTTTGGTACCGATGGGAAGGGGTGATTTTTTTGCTGTAACATTATCTGCTCCAAATTTATGTAAACAGAATATTTTCATTTCAAAGTAGCTGTCGTTTTATTCTCAAGTCTATGTCTGAAACATTTTTATTAAATAACACTACAATAACACAACACAACACAATATTTAGTTATTTTGTTTTTTTGATTACTTATTATATATATTAACCTATTATTCACACACAGGAGTTTTTAACAATATCGGGAAGAGGCGGATTCAACAGCCACACAAATATAACATAAATAAAAAGTTCATTTTGAACCTCTTTGCGGCCACAAGGCTCATGCCATCATGAACCAGACACACTCCAGGACAGTTTCAGGGTTACACAGGGGTCAAACCCATTTTAAACCACAGGCTCTGGTACAAGGAAAGCAGTACCCAGCTAAGAGCAGGGAAAGGTCAGTTAGAAGAACTAAGTTGTTGTCTGAGGGCCACCTCATGTGTTCAGATTAAGTTTAAGCTATGGATTTATATATTTATTTACACCACTGACCACCTCCAAGTGGAGCAAATACTGTGTCGTGGAATTATTTGACGGTAAGCTATCATTTGGCACTTGTAGTTAACGTGTTAATTGCAGAAGACAGTGGCAGGGATAGAGACCTGGGTGACTCTAACAAGGGTCAAATAGTTATGGCTAGATGACTGTGGGAGAGAATCTTTGAAATGGCAAGGCTTATGGGGAGCTTGGTCTCAGTCACAGGTCATGGGTCCTGCAACAGGATAATAACCTAAAACACACAGCTTAAAACACCCAAGAATGACTAAGAAAAAACATTGGATTATTCTGAGGTGGCCTTGTATGAGTCCTGATCTAAATCCTATTCAACATCTTCGGAAGGAGCTGAAACATGCAGCCTGGAGAAGGCACATTTCAAACCTGAGACAGCTGGAAGTTTGCTCATGAGGAGTGGGTCAAAATACCTGTCTACAGGTGCAGAAGTCTCATTGAGATTTACAGAAATCGCCTGATTGCAGTGATTGCCTCAAAAGGTCGCACAACAAAAAATATTTTTGTCCAGGCCAGTTTCAATAGTTTGTTTTTTTAAAATGATTCTGTTGAACCACAATTCAAAAGCAATGTCTGATTTTTATTAGTTAATTTTACATACATTTTTATTCACTATTACTTTTGTCAGTTTCAAGTTATTTCAGTGACCATTGTGGGTTTTTCTTTCTTTAACAGAAGGGTACCAACAATTTTGTCCACGTGTGTACATATGTACAATTGTGGTTTTGACATTATTTTAAATAATTTTGAACTGTATCTGCAATAACTACATATTGGAAGGTTTCTCCAAACCATAGCATGGATGAATTCAGATCTCATTCTGCTACATATTAGTCTTTAACTTTATTTTCTTATAAGTGAACCTAAAGTTTACTTTTCCGGATACAGACATTATAGTGAGTGAAAATATTGGCCGTATAACCGTGAGAAAGCCAGTTCTGGGACTGTAAAATGTCCAGCTGCATAAATGTATAAAAACCACAAGGTCTTTTTGGTTTAAAAAATCATCAGTTATACAACTTAATGAAATTATAGTTATCCACCTGGGGAATTCTGTTTTTCTGTCATTGCGCTGTCATTATCAATGTTGTTTTTCCACTGTGGTATTTTTCAGTCAGTTTTAAGCCGTGGAAAGACGAAAACATACATTCACATATAATTTTAGAAGCTTGTCAATACAGTTACTGTATTATTGCAGATTCAACCACCCTGTCACTTTTTAACCATCATTATATGTCAACAAAGAATGGCTTCATCTGTACAAGCAAGATTGTTGTAAATGATTTTTTCTTGATCATTAAAAAAAGAAATGAATAAAAAACCTAAACTAGTTAATTATTTGCCCTCAGAGAGATACCTGAGATTTAACTGATCACGAAAAAAAAAAATCCATTCAAATGTACCACCTTATACACATACATAAGATTCAATAGAGTAGGCTGAGTAAATGACATTCTTGAATATCCAGTAATATCCCTTGCAATGTTTTTTTTTGCTGCTCCATTAAAGGTCACAGAGTTATTACAGTACACCTAGGATCCAACTCTCCTATCATTGCATTAATGCACCAGAATGCTCTCAATAATATCCTTATTTCTGCAACATTCTACTTATTTCCCCGCAATCCTGTGCTAGATAAGTATCTTGGTACAGAGAGCAGGCACTGAACTACTGAAACAGCCCAATGCTTTCTATTCCGCTAAATACATTATAATTGCCAGTGCTAAAGCAACGTACAATCCTTATAGTACTACAGCTTCTGCAAACTATCAGCGTACAATCCTTATAGCACTACAGCTTCTGCAAACTATCAACGTGCCATCCTTATAGCACTACAGCTTCTGCAAACTATCAACGTGCCATCCTTATAGTACTACAGCTTCTGCAAACTATCAACGTGCAATCCTTATAGCACTACAGCTTCTGCAAACTATCAACGTGCAATCCTTATAGCACTACAGCTTCTGCAAACTATCAACGTGCAATCCTT
>JAODKN010000001.1:23922080-23966345 GCA_026774425.1 Petrocephalus zakoni
TTAAAAGAAAGCCTTTGGCTTGAGTTGCAGAAGGCATGGGATATCATTAGTGTTGAAGTTCTCAGGAAATATATTGACACTACACCAGAGAGATGTGCTGCTGTAATTGCTGCAACATACAAATATTCAAATATTAAAGTTAAAAGTGGATCTGCATATTTCGTGAACATTATGAAATGAAATCATGTTTTGGAGACAAGAAAGTCAACATTTTCAGATCTGTCAGGTGTTCTAATAATTTTGGCCACCACTGTGTGTATATATAAAACTCATAAGGTAACTCCAAGAAAAAAAAAAACCACCTAGGACATGCTCACCTTTCTGCTCCTAAGTGGAGCTCTGACAGATCACTGGAGCCATCTGACTGGATGTTTGCTAGGACTGACAGCCAATAAAGCCAAACTCACTTGTGAAGACAGCAAGTTGCAGTCGATGTGGAGGCCTCTCCCAGTCTTCTGTCGCTGTAAAAGCCCAGCCATAACAGCACCTTGTGTGTACAGTCCTGTGGCCAGATCAGTCATGGCCACTCCGGGTCTAACTGGTTCTCCATCCTGACCCAGAAAGAGGGAGCACGGAACGTGAACTCCACTGATAGCGACATCTGCCTAATAGGCATTGACAGAGCTTCCAAAGACATGCAAATCTGTTCACATACACCCAGATATTTCACTCAGACAAACTATCTTTTTCCTCACCTCTGGGCCCGTTATATGCATCATGCCGGACACAGCAGAGGCAATGGAGTCATAACCAGGACTCTGAGACATCGGCCCCGTCTGTCCGTAACCTAGCAAGACACAAGGAAAACATTCAAGGGTTGACAACTTTGAGCAGCTGGCTGGCATGAGATTTTCAATTCAAGACAAGTCTGCACACACATGTACAAGCATTTATATGTATGTCAGTAAATTTATCATGTAAATAGTCTGTAGGTTTTGCAAATTGACCCAACGGTTTTGATGTAGCTAATTTTAGGTTTATTATGGAATAATATAGATTAGCCACGAGATTTCTTGTGTGAGCATGAGAGATGCGTGAGAGTTGGAAACCATGACGTCAATAAACTTCAATAATATATCTAAAATTATACTGTTTGTTTGATTTTTTTCTGCACTTGTCCTATCTACCTCTACATTAGATGTACATATGCAGCACTGCAGCCCTGTGGAACACTATTTCGTGTTACTGATTATGTTGGTGTGGTATGGTTGGCGTGACAGTGAAGCCCCACTTTAACTGACTTGACTTCTTTTAATTCCAATGTGTTGGTTTTTATCACATAGTCACTCTATTTGGCAGCAATACTAGCTATTGGAGGAAAATCTCAAATGAAGAAGTCTTAACTGAGCGGCGTTGTGGTGTTATTTGCACATGTTTATGATGCCTTTCTAAAATTTATGAGAGTGATGATGCTTGAAAATCCCATCACGGGTAGGATAACAGCATGTGGCTGATCTACAGCCCCACCTCTCGGTTAGCTAACTGATTGGCAGCAGACAGTAAAGGCTGTGCACTGTACTGGCAGGGTAACTTGTATCACCTCCCTGTCGGGTTTAACTTCACTTATCTGCAAGTTGGAAAAAAAATTATGCTATTTCACACATAACTCTTTGTCGGACTGTTGTTTTTTTCCCCCAACACAACTACTTTCTTCAGATCTATATTCCTTATTGAAAATTAAGTCAGAACTGTCATTTTCAATAAATTGACCCAAACTAGTTAATTATACATTAACCTGTAATTTACGTTAAACGATATCTTGCATTTGAAAATATTTTTATACTGGGCACAAATTGTGAATGACTGAAGACAGTTATCCATCCATCCATCCGTCTACTGGGTCAGGTCACAGGGGCAGTCGTCTAAGCAAGGAAACCCAGACTTCCCTCTGCCCGGCCACCTCGGCCAGCTCTTCTGGGGGAATCCCCAGGTGTTCCCATGCCAGCCGAGAGACATAGTCTCTCCAGCGTGTCCTGGGTCTTCCCCAGGGCCTCCTCCCAGTGAGATATGCCTGGAACACCTCACCAGGGAGGGGTCCAGGAGGCATCCTGACCAGATGCCTAAGCCACCTCATCTGACTCCTCTCGATTCGGAGGAGCAGCAGCACTACTCTGAGACCCCCCCCCCGAATGACTGAGCTTCTCACCATCTGAGCTTCATCTCGAAGGGACAGCCCAGCCACCCTGCGGAGGAAACTCATTTCGGCCGCTTGTATTTGCGAACCTACAGCCCATGACCATAGGTGAGGGTAGGAACGTAGATCGACTGGTAAATCGAGAGCTTTGCCTTTTGGCTCAGCTCCTTCTTCACCATGACAGACTAATGCAGCGCTCACATCACTGCTGACGCCGCACCAATCCGCCACCATCCTTCCCGCACTTGTGAACAAGACCCCGAAATACTTAAACTTCTCCACTTGGGAAAGGACCCCCTCCCCGACCCAGAGAGAGCACTCCACCCTTTTCCAGCTGAGGACCATGGTCTCTGATTTGGAGGTGCTGATTCTCATCTTAGCCGCTTCACACTCGGCTGCGAACTGCTCCAGTGAGAGCTGAAGGTCACGGTCTGATGAAGCTAACAGAACCACATCATCTGCAAAAAGACCTAATCCTGAGGTCACCAAACCGGACACTATCGACATCCTGGCTGTACCTATAAATTGTCCATAAAGGTTATGAACGGAATCGGTGACAAAGGGCAGCCCTGGCGGAGTCCAACCCTCACCGAAAACGAGTCCGACTTACTGCCGATAATGTGGACCAAGCTCTGACACCGGTCGTACAGGGACTGAACAGCCCTTATAAGAAGGTCCGACACCCCATACTCCCAGAGCACTTCCCACAGGACTTCCCAAGGGACACGGTTGAATGCCTTCTCCAATCCACAAAGCACATGTAGACTGGTTGGGCAAACTCCCACGCACCCCCCAGGACCCTGCTGAGAGTATAGAGCTGGTCCAGTGTTCCACGGCCAGGACACAAACCACACTGCTCCTCCTGAATCCAAGGTTCGATAATCCGACAGACCCTCCTCTCCAGGACCCCCGAATAGACCTTACTAGGGAAATGAGGAGTGTGATCCCCCTATAGTTGGAACACACCCTCCGGTCGCCCTTCTTAAAGTCGTTCTCCATGGCCCCACCGAACTCCTCCCACACCCAAGTTTTTGCCTCAGCAACCGCCGAAGCCGCGTTCTACTTGGGCCTCCAGTACCCATCAGCTGCCTCTGGAGTCCCACAAGCGAAAAAGGCCTGAGAGGACTCCTTCTTCAAAAAAAAGTCATCTGACAAAAGAACTAACACCTCCAACAACAGTCTAAAGAATGGGAAATATGTAACTGATTTCAATTATATTTAATGTGTAGATGAAATTGTAACATCAAATTGAAGATACACAATCATAAACTTGAAATTGCATCATGTCCCATTGTAGTAGTACTAGCCAAATTACAGTGTATGATATCAACTTCCCTAAAATGGATTAGGCCTCTTAAGTCAACAAAACGTGATACGCAGATGTTTTTAAAAGTCAATGGTCACATTTATTTAGACAAACAACACCACTTTAAGTAAAATACTGTAATCAAACAATATAAAGACATGGGCACATGTCACATGAATCAAATGCAAACTACATACCAATACAAACTGCACATCAAATTGTGCATTAATAAGAATAAGGACAAGTGCTTAAAAGATTCTGACATCTTGATGTCTGCAGTGGCATGTGATTACAGCACACTGCCAATGATATCAGGCCTGTTGTTCAGTAGGGCAAGAACAATAGAAGACAGACATTATGGACAAATGACAGATTGAAAAACTAATACAGTTAGATGAGATACTTAAAAATAGAGACAGGGAGAGAGAGAGCATCACTGTTAATACGCATATTTTCAGAGAGGAGGGAGAGAGAGAAAACAGATACTGTTGGCTCCAAATCTCCTGACCACTATGTCGATCTGAGACAGCAAGACCAAGACAAGACCGAGGGATCCGAGACCAAGACAAGACCAAGACCAAAGACAGTCAAGACCAAGACCAGTCTCGAGACATCCAACTCTATCAGCCACCTCCACAATGGAGGCACGGAACATGGCCCATTCGGACAAAGTCGTTCATCGAACTACGATGAGTGTCCTGGTGCCAAGTGCACATAAGTCCAATAACAAAACACCACTCGGTTCAGATCGGGGGGACCGTTCTTCCCAATCACGCCACTCCAGGTCTCACTGTCATTGCCCACGAGAGCACTGAAGTCCCCCTGCAGAACAAGAGAGTCCCCAGGAGGACCGCTCTCCAACACCCCTTCCAAGGACTCCAAAATGCACAAACAACAGTCAGGACCCGTCCCCCCACCTGAAGGCGAAGGGAGGCTACCCTCTCGTCTACCAGGGTAAATGTACACCAATGTACAGGCGCCCAGCCAGGGGGCAATAAGTATGCCCACTCCTGCTTGGCGCCTCTCACTGTGAGCAACACCAGAGTGGAAGAGGCTCCAACCTCCCTCAAGTAGACTAGTCCCAGAGCCCAAGCCATGCGTTGAGGTGAGCCCGACTATATCTAGCCGGAACCTCACAACCTTGCGCACCAGCTCAGGCTCCTTCCCCACCAGGAAGGTGACATTCCATGTCCCTAGAGCTATCTTCTGCAGCAGAGGATCAGACGCCAAGGTCCCCGCCTTTGGTCACCGCCCAGCTCACGTTGCATCTGACCCCCTTAGTCCCTCCAACAGGTGGTGAGCCCATTATAGAGGGGACCCAGGTTCCTTCATCGAACTGTGCCCAGCCAGGCCCCATGGGTGCAGGCCTGGCCACCAGGCGCTCGTCATTGAGCCACACCCCCAAGCCTGGCTCCAGAGGGGGGCTCCGGTGACCCGCATCCGGGTGAAGCCCTATAAGGGGTCCAATGAGCCGTACTTCGTCTGGTTCCTCACCGAGGACCTGTTTGCCTTAGGTGACCGTACCAGGGCATAAAGCCCTGGACAACTTAGCTCCTGGGATCATTGGAGCACGCAAACCCCTCCACCACAATAAGGTGTTGGTTGCAGGAGAGGAAAAACAGACAAACATAATTAAAGCAGAAAAAATTGCCACATCTGAGCACTTACCCACTTTGCAACCTCATACAGCCAAGAGTCAAAAGTCAGAGTTTGAAATCTCTTTTGAAAGGTTTGTCGTTAATCTCACACCAAATAACCATCCAAGATGTTCTTACAAAGTAAGGTCCACACTGGGTTTATGAAAATTATCTACAGGAAGAGTCAGGAATGGCTCTTCTATGCTCCATTCTGACAGCTATCACCAATACCAAGGTCAATGTAATACGTCAACATGTTTGACACAAAGGGAAAAAATATACAAACTGAAAGAGGGAGTCTAAAAACTGAATGTCCTCATAGAATTGAAGATACTGCAGGCTTCAGGTTCTGATTTTCAAACACACATGAGGCTTTCACTTCATTAGCTTGCCAGAGACGGAGAAGTTAATTTATTCTGACCACAACACCAAGTGCCAAATGGATTTTGAGCAAGCAACACAAACAGAGAACATAAATCAAGCCTTGAGAGTATGCTCAAAAGTACCCCCTAATTCACTGGTAAGGAATAAAAGTTGAATTAGAATCCTCAGCGCTTCTGCGGGGGATGTTTCCCCAGCAGGCAGACGAACCTCAAACGCTTTGTGGCTATGAGGCAAATGCCACTGGCACCACGCAAAGCTGATTCTTCTTAAGCGGTGCGTTAAACGGGGAGATGGTGAGCGTAAATCAGCTTTGATCTGTTTTTTTCTGCATTCTGTCAAACAAAATGTTTGTGAGATCAACTGTTCCAGTTACCATGTGTTCATAGTTTTCCTAACAAATGATTGATTTAAAATGATCCATCTATCCTTCCATCGTCTAAACACTTATCTGCTCAGGGTCACAGGTAGGTGGCATGTTCTTTTGAAACATATCCAAAGTCACTTATACAGCTTGTCATTTCTGAGTAAAACATTAAAATAAACTATGCTCAATCCCCACCAACATTTATGAACCATTAGGGTGAAGCCAGGCAACTATTTTGGCCACCAGGACTCCCACCACACATCAGTTTTTGGGTGAGAATGTGAGGATTCACCTAAGCAGCACTGGTTAGACAACCAATTCACAATGAATTTTAATACGACACACTAATTGGAAGTACAGCATTGGTTTCACATCATGACAAAAATAACAGAATTTCCATCCTTTCCATCTTTCTAAACCTAAGGTTAAATTATTTCAAAGCTACGAACAGGAACTGCGATTTCCATGACAGCACACAGAAGGATTTACAAGCTGGATGGGGGTAAAGATTAGCTAAATAATTAAATGGATCTGAATGGTAACATAAGATGTGGAGAGTCAACACACTGATGACAAAGCAATATTTTATAATTTATTACAAACCACTGAGCAACTGCTCAAAATTTATTACCAATAAATCCTGAATTATGTGTGCATTGTTCCCTTGTCAAATGTAAATGAACTATGTTACATCCTGATCAAATTTAATTGAATCGTTCACACGATATTTCAAGTCCAAGATATTTCACTTAATGGAGTTTGAGTTATACTATGGTGGGACAGGCTCCAGACTTACCCTGACCCTCTACTGCAGGGGTAGGGAACCTGATCCATGGAGAGCCGGTGTGGGTGTGGGTTTTTGGGATGACCTCTCAGTCAGCCAATTATAAAGCATTGGTTGTCAGCTCCTGTCCTGTCCTGGGGATCCAGTCTTATTGGCTGATTCAAAAGTCGTCCCAAAAGCCCGCAACCACACTAGCTCTCCATGGATCAGGTTCCCTATACCTGCTCTACTGGATAAATGATTACGGACAATAGGTTGGCAAAGGGTTCTGTACTGATTTTTTTTAACTGCATTGCAACTAATGGTAAGGACCTCATATCAGCATCACTTTCACATAGTACTGACAATATCTTCTGTATCTTTATAGGAAAATATGCGTGGCCCCATTTATCATTTTCTGCTGCCCATCAAAGTAGCACTACCTATTATTATATATACTGAGCAGACGCTTTTGTCCAAAGTTACATATGAATAAAGATCAAGGCAGGGCCAGCCAGACCCTGGAGCAATTGGCAGGACCTTACTCAAGGGCCAAGAGCTGACATCACTCTGCCAGCCATGGGATTTTAAATACCAACCTCCCGATTATGGGCATCTAATACGTTAGTGCTAACCTACGGAGCCACACACTGTCCAAGACCATACATTGTCTATGCGTTTTACCTTTTTAATCTGAATCTACCTGCCATTTATACAAGTACAGGGACACATACAAGTATGAGAGCAAAGCTTGGGCTCAAAGCACAAGGTCAACCATTCATCCAGCACTCCATAGCAGGGCACCCAGCAAAGATGCTGCTATTCTGTCGAGTACAGGATTCAAACCAATGACCTTCAGAGCACAGACACAGAAGCCAAACCCACTGAGCCACACAACAATTTCAGAACAACATTAAATGAGCAACATAGGTACTTTAACTTGTGGGGCTGTACATAAAATGGCAACAGCACGCTGAAACTGACACAAAGGGGACTAAAAAAAAGCTGTACCAAATGAAGGAAAGAAAACCTCTTTAAATCAAAACATGGACGGGACTTTTATAAACCGCCTACTCCGTAAATAGGGAAAGACAGAACATACCAAGAAACAGAACTGATTCAGGATGCTACAGTTCAACTATTCTGACATCTATTGCATGCAAAATATGTGATCCTGAGGGATATGCCAGAGTTCTTCCTAGAAAAAAAGTGGCAGTATAAATGTTTGTACAACACAAAAGAAGTTGCACTGTGAAAAATATAATAAATGTCAGTTCAGGCCATGTCAAAAAGTTACTACATAAAGCCCAGATGAATTATAATGTGGGGTGAGGGACAATACATGGCTTGGGACGCTGTGACAGTGATCGGAAGGTTGTCGGTTCAAATCCCAGGGCCGGCACTAGGCTGCCAAATGCTCCAGGGTCTGTCTGACCAAGCTGCCACAAGAAAGGCACATTGCTTTGGTTAAAAGCATCTGCTACATAAACTACAATGTAAATTCCTGCTTCTCTTAAAAGCTTATATTTGTGTTACATGGTTTTCTCTGCCCTGGCACAAGTTCAGTTTAACTGAAATTAATATTAAACATCAACAACCACAGGCAATATAAGCATCCTTGGAATACAGACGAGAACTGTAAATCATCCACTGCTTTCCAGATTAATGTTTTAAGGGGTTTCTTTTTCAGCTGCATGGTGTGAGGCACTTTACAATTTTTAAGAGTAACCACAATAAATTAACTAGTAACTCTACAGTAACTGTATAAATACATCAGACAGGTTGCTGTATCTGCATGACCTCTCCAAGCCAATCAGAATCATTTTCGTCTTTACTTCTGGACTCATAGACAGTGCGGTGCTTTTTTGAGAAATTTACCAAAATGAGTGAGATAGAGAAAAATGAAGAGATCACCAAAAGTCATCAGTCTTCCTCTGTATGGAAATATTTCTCTGCACCACTTTGTGTCTGTTGGCACAATCTGTGGGCAACACCACCAATTTATTTGATTATTTATGTCTCAGAATGCAGTCATTCCAGTTAACCTAAATGTGAATAAATTACTGACATGTCTTTTCCTCTTAAGACTCTGTTGGCACATAAGTACTATTTAGCTAGAGTTTATTTTGGGTAAATTTCAACTCCATTTTTGTTTTATAAACACTGCAATTTTCATCAGAAAAAGTTCAAATATTGCAATGAGAATTATTTTCAATATTGTTCAGGTGTAATGTCCAGGAAGTAACCAGGCATGTGACCTGTGCTAGCTAGGACAGGCACCGGGCCACTGTGACCCAGACTAGGATAAGAGGTAAAAAGAGGGATTAATGGTTTCCTGGAGAATTATAAATCGGTTAACTAAACATAAATAACTAGGCTAAGAACAACAAAATTTACTGTACATGAAAGCAGGGGTATATATGTGGGGGGCCACAAGGTCAGTGACTGCAGCTGATAGCTGATTGGCCTCTGGCCTGCCTCCTCCCCTGTTACTCGCTGATTCAGGACATGTCACTGACTAATGATAAGGTTGGATAAATGTATGTCCCCCACCTAGAATGGCCCATGCCTGAAAGACACCCACTGAGAAAATAAAACTGTTAAAAAAAAATAACAAATGCTATACAGAAGATTATCCAGGTGAATGAAATATGTCTAATTTAAGAATGCATAAACTGTACATAAACTCTCAGTCTGATTACTTTTTGATTCAGTCCTTTATACTTTTCTAAGCCCTGAATTATACATAATTATCCAGATGGAAGCATAATTTTTAATCAGCTCAGTGTGGGAAATTTCTTACATTTTACTATGAATAAGGTATAGCTTCATGTTACATATTCTACTTAGATTCTAGTTCAACTGCTGATTTTAAACCTATAAATGCATTTTTTCTGCACCAAAACTGAAAATGTCACATACATTTTAGTACTTCACGTATTACGTGCTGAGTTTTTCCACATTGTTCACGAATATCTTCAGCATTAAACACGATATAGACAGAAGTATTGGAACACACCACTTAATCATTGAATTAAGGAGTTTCATTCATTGACAAAGGGTATATATTCAGGCACAAAGATATGCAGTTGGGTTTAAAAACATTTGTGATAGAATGGGTTGTCCTTAGTGTCCTTAGTGTTTAGGAACAACAGAAACTCATCCACAAAGTGGCAGACCACGTAAAGTAGCAGAGCGGGGTTGGCGAGTGCTGTGGCACATAGTGTGTAAAAGTCGCCAACACTCCATTGATTCAATAACTTCCACTGGCATTAACCCCAGCACAAAAACTATGCACCAGAGGCTTCATGGAATAGGCTTCCATGCCCCAGCAGCTGCATGCCTCACATCACCAAGCGCAATGCCAAGTGTGGGATGGAGTGGTGTAAAGTACACCACCACTGGACTCTGGAACAGTAGAAATGTGATCTGTGGAGTGATGAATCATGCTTCTCCGTCTGGCAGTCTGATGGACAAGTCTGGATTTGGTGGATGTCAGGAGAATCTTACATGCCTGACTGCATTGTGCCAAGTATATAGTTTGGTGGAGGAGTATAGTTTTTCAGGGGTTGGACTAGGCCGCTCAGCTCCAGTGAAGAGAAATCTTCATGTTTTAGCCAATACATTTTGGACATTTCTATGCTTCCAACTTTGTGGGAATAGTTTGGGGAAGGCCCTTTTCTGTTGCATAATTAATGTGCCCCAGTGCACAAAGCAAGGTCCATAATGGCATGGTTGGAAGAGTTTGGTGTGGAAGACCTTGACTGACCTGCACAGAGCCCTGACCTCATCCCCATCAAACGCCTTTGGGATATAGAACTATATAGAACTAGAACGGAGATTGCGAGCCAGGCCTTCACATCCAACGTCAGTGCCAGACTTCACAAATGCTCTACTGGATGAATGGGCAAAAACTCCTATAGACACACTCCATATACCTGTGGAAATACTTCCTATGCCTATGAATGTAGAATGAGATGTCATAAAAGTTCCTGTAGACATAATGGCCTCCAATATTTTATATATATATATATATATATATATATACACACACACACACACACACACACACACACCAGGGTGTCTGTAGGTATCAGTAATTTTTTTTTCAGTGCCTTTTAATACCATTTTTAATACCTTTTCAAAATTCTTTAAGACCTCTGCATTACTTAAAACTCCAATTAGTGACACCTAGACCAGCGTTTCTCAAACTTCTTTGTCCTGGGACCCAGTCATATCAGGCGTTGGGGCTGCAAGGCCCTACACTGCATAGGCCTATGGCCCCAACAACAACCCATCTGTAACCCCAATTGATTCCTTGCACATCTACGCATACGCAGCATTACACTTTACTGCAGATGTTACAACGCTGCAATCTCCACCAGCTCATAACCGATTTTGGATTCTTTGTGTTCTCTGTCTGCCTAACAGAAGTTCTGCAAAGCGCCTGCATTTGTGTCTGAGTGTGTGTTTGTGGGTCTCATTAGGTACCCCAGTTACTGTGGGGTGACTATATGTTACTGACGATGGCCGCTATTATGCTGCAGCTAAGTGAGTAATTATGCCAATAGGACAAACAACAATAGAAATGCATGTTATTTATTTTTTCTTTTTTTCTGATCCCACTGATTAGAAGTGATATAAATATGGCTGAAACAAACATTAAATATGCCTCACTTCATATTTCAGTTCAGAGAGAATCAAAGTTATAGGTATACCAAAATAACATGTCACTGAATAGCGGCAATTTACAATGATAGAAACATGAATATGAAAACTTAACATTTAAGATGTGATATTTAGGTAATAGTGCATTTCGCACATATGTCATCCTACCCATCCATCTGCCCTACTTTAGGAAAACTCGCAAACGTTGGCTGATGCGACTGTTTGCATCACCATATGACAGTCGAATTATGCTTCCCTTAGATGTGTTCTGAATAATTAATAATTTAAATGTTGGACAGTTGCTTAAAGACTTGATGAAGGTGACTATTCAAATTGTTTGTTAGAATGTAAATATGTATGACTTAAATTATAAAAAAAAAACCTGAATAAGAACATCGCCAGAGGTGAGCATATTACGGGACATCTCAGCACTTGGTTCAGCTGCATTTCTCAGCAACGCTGCTAGTGTACAAGAACACAATGAGTTTACTTTTTATAACTGCCATTAATAATGTTTCACTTCATTTCATCATAAATTTTATTTATAATTACTTTAGACAACAGTTAGGAAGCATATGCTTAAATGCAATAATAATAAAATAATATAATAATAATAAAAAAATTGTAAATTATACAGCAATCCCTCTTCAATCGGCCTCATTGTTTGAAAGCCATTTATACGGTAGGTTTCTGTTGCACAGATTTCCAATAATGTGCTTATTGAGTAGGATGGCAGGACCTTAATTTACATTACAGTTGCCAAAGCAAGTAAAAAGCCGCTTCAGCAGATGTTCCGAGTAGTCTCCATTAAATCTGAAGTGGTGTGCGCGAGTCTTGGGACAATATCTTGCTTCAAGTTCAAGATTTTTTCCCTTCATATGGGAAATTATGCTCGTCTGTTATTTAAAAGAAATCTAAAACCGCATGTTGACTATATAGAAAATAGGTCAACTTCTGTTTTTAATATGTTATGTTAATTTAAGAGAGAGAATGCGCACCTGAAAACTGCTACGCTTCACCTAATGTTCTGTAACCTTACTGTTGAGAAGCGTATCTTTATTAATTATTATTATTATTATTATTACTATTATTATTATTATATGCAGCACTCCCTGCATATTTTTGTGGTTTTGCTCTCCCCTTGTTCAGAGCGAGCAAATGAGCACAGCATTATGGTAGCATTCTTCGGTAAGGTAGCACTGATCGATAGACATAACTGTCGGTTTGCACTATGGTAGCATGTTTTGAGCGGGCAGCACGACTCGGCAGAACAGGTTTGCTGTATGGTTTACCATAAAATGGCAGGATAAACAGATCAGGCAGTGCCAGAACATATCATTCGGTGCAGGTATGCTTGATAATGCTGCATAGATGTACAAGTGTGAGGCATAAATCAAGGAAGTGGTACAGATCGAGTAATAAATTCATGCCATTCGTTCCTACGCTATCAGGTTTTAGGTCTTCTGGGAAAAAATGTGGAGACTATAATGGGAAAAATAATGCCTCAAAATATCACTTAAGACTTTTTAATGCTTTTCAATGGCCTTAATTTTCACAAAATTGATTTATCACATTTCAGTGCTTCTTAATGACACGCGGATACCCTGTACATACAAATTTTCTTTTCCCATCAATCTAGGAGGCACAGGACACGAGGCAGGGAACATCCTGGAGCAGACGCCAGCCCATCACAGAGCACCCAGTCACACACTATAGACAATTCAGAGACACCAAGACACTCACAGTAACCACATGCTGTTGACTGTGGTAAGGAACTGGAGTGCTCCAATGAAACCCACATGAAAAGGCAAGAATAAGCAAATTCAATACATACTGAGAATCAAACCCAGAAGCCCAGAGGTGTGAGACAACAGTGTCACCCACTGAGCTAAATCCTAGTAAGATACCCTTAACAGCATGACTGCCACGCAAAGGCAAAACGCTGCACATTTTATCAAAACTGATTTATGTCCCTTGGGATCCTTTCTATCTTGCAAGAAAATGTCTTTGTTCAACAGTTTTGAATAAGTAAACAGTACAAGTCAAGATACACTTACTGAAAATCATTTGTTTTTCAACAAGATAACGACCCTAAACACACCTTTTACATAGTGGGCATTATCTTGTGAACACGGATAGAGATGGAATGTTGTCAGAGGTGACCCGGCCCCCACAACCCCCCGACCTAAACCCCATAGAGCTGGTTTGGGATGAATTGAATCAAAGAGCAGGGTAGCCAACTTGTAGAAACTCCTTGAGAACTCTTGGAGAAGCATTCCAGGTGGGTAACTTTGAAAGAGGTAGGTAAGTAAGGGGGCATGCGCTGATACAGCGCGTTGCTGCACACCACCACATGACAACAAACTACCTCACGCATGAGAACCTGAGTGCAGCTGGGCGGCCAGTGATACCTCAGCGCCACACTAATTCGAATGGAATGGAAGAGTAAGTGTGAAGTTTCTTCCAGTGGTTGGAGTGCCAATCCTTTCACCCACCCCCAAAATTTCCCTGAAGTTGTAGGACCTGCTTGCAGGGTTTGATGTAGGTTAACGTCATACCTAGGACAAAGCAATTACAGGTTAAAGGCCTTGCTCAAAGTCTCAATGGAATAGAATCACTTCTGGCATTCACAGGGTTCGAACGAGCAACCGTCCAATTGCCGACAGAGATACCTAGCCTCAGAGCCACCATTCCACACATCTGCACATCTGGAAGCTGGCTGAAAAAATGCTACAAGTCTGCAATGCTGTCATCAAAATTTGAGGATGCCGAACTCTTCTCTTGATTGATGCAATATTTACCTCGAGGCCTTTTACTATATGGTGAATAGTTTAAAAAGAGACAAATGCATTAAAAACGGGTGTGTCTATACCTTTCACGGGTACTCTCCCCATCTACTACACATACAGGTGGACAGTTTCAGTGTAAGTGCAGTTACTATGTTTTGCCTTTGTAGGGCTGATTTGCAGAAAGAAAAAAAAAAATAAACATCCTGTCTTCTAAATGAATATAATAAGACATAGGACATCATATAGAACCTTGGGAAACTTCAGGAATGTTGTGTAATTGATGGAGCGATATTTGTAATGGTAATTTTTATCTCATTTAGAGAGATTAGTACCAGAGATGGAGCAGTAGATGAGCTGGGGCGCCACCTTGCGAACATCCTCGTATCCCAGCCCCATCTGGCCAAGCTTGCCCGGGAGATAGTTTTCCATGAGGATGTCACAAACTTCCGCAAGCTGGAACAAAAAAGGACTGTTCCTGTACATTGACTAAGCAAAACACATGGCAAAAAATGGCAATGATTTGTTTTCAAAGTGTTTAACAACAGCAAGACAAACGGCAACCTTTACATCAATATTTCTTACAAAATATTTTAATGTTTACAAACTAATGGGTTATGAATTATTTTATGGCGATCGATGTACTCATATCTCAATGTCAAAGTATCTTGCATTGTCAGCTTCAGATCTATGACGCATGGAACCACACAGAAGTGAAATATCATTCTAATTTTTCATAAAACAAATTCGAAATAACAAATAATAGAACATAAATATTGAAACATACAAATATACTGTATAAGCATGACATTTTAAGATATGGATATTAAAACATATACAAAGAGATTCATTTAACCACCTGATTGGTGGGGAAAGTTTGTGTAGTTTGGCACAGAATTTTGGCACAGAAGCAGAATGTACAATAAATCGATTTAGCCTAAGAGTTATGAGTCCAAAGTTATTAGCCCTTTTAACAGACGAGTATTAGGCAGGGAAGGGCCATGTACTCTGAGGAAAAAAGCTGTGTTTAAACCTAACTGACTGGGTTTTGTGGCTAAAGAACCTCCTGCCAGACAGCACTGCAGCAAAGATAGATGAAGTGTATCTTGCTGCAAATGTTCTCCATTCATGGTTTAATAGCAAAAAATTATATGAAGCATTAATATAATTCATAAAAAATATACATATCCATTAGAGACAGCACCTTACCTCCAGTATTAACTTGGCTCCTCTAGGATCCTTCAAATTTACTGCGATGCTCTACAAATGAAACACTGCTGTAAATGTTTATTCATATTTTTTCGATTCTGTATTTTTCACCCTTAAGAACCGCAGTCATACAGCTCAGAATGTAAACATTCTGATTGCATCCATCATCCCGATGTTTAAACATTATGATTTAGGCTCTTCTCTCAGATTGTAAAGAAGCAGAATCATACACAACATTTTAATCAAGTACCGAGGGCTGTGCGCCACAAAGTACCACACATCCCTTCAAAATTAAAGCCTGTGGATGTTTTTATTACTTATGATCAAGCCCATATAGAAATGCAAAGCCATGGAGACTATAGATCACGAGGAAGCTGGGTAAATATACCTTTTTGTTGCGGTTGATACTAAGGAAATAAACACTTTCCTCTCCTATAAATGGCGGGCCCCATGTTCTTGTGTCATCTCCAAAACCTTCCAGAAAGACAGCCTGCTTACAACAACAGCATAACAAAGGAACACAATGGACTGACCATATTGCTAGTGAAATAAGACTAGTTAGCTTGTAGTATTATGATTTGATAGACAGATACTTTATTCATGTAAATACACATTAAGAGTAAATAACAGATGGCAATAAACAGTGACACTGTAAGGAATACCATGGAAAAAGCCTGAGTTATGATAATTATTAACAAAAAAAACACTGCAGAACAGAAATGGTGACGCGACACCTGTGATGTTCATACCAAGGTTACTCCTAGTGGCCCTCAGCCCCAAACTCACCTGGCCTCTCCACCTTTATCACTTCAGCACCCAGGTCCCCCAGTATCATACTAGCAAAGGGACCAGCAAGAACCCTGAAGATGAGGATGTTTTACAATGAGCTCTTCATCATCAAGACCCTACAACAGAAGTCTAATGGTACTGGCCCATGAGACGACCTTAAACAGATTGACCTTTCCAAATCAGTGTCTCATTTTAAAATTAATATTTCAATAAATAAATATTTCAATAATTAAATGTGTCCCTTTATTTCGAAACAATTCCATAAAAAGTACCGTATTTCATAATAACATTTGTTTTTCAATTGTATTTCGTAACACTGTGATTTTCATTAGACAGTCACTATTATAAAATATAATAATGCAAATGTGATTACTTAAATAATTAACTATATTTCATAATAAATTTCAACTTTTCACATTGATGTATTTCTGAATGGTGGTTTACTGAGCCAGCTTTTTATTTCATAATGCCTCTTTTGATGAAGGTGATGACAAAGGTGATAATTAATTAAGTAATTAATTGTTATTGTTGACACATCACAGCACACAGTGCACAACAATGAAATGTGTCCTCTGCATTTAACTCATAAGCAGGGATGGGTACCGAAACCCGATACTGGGGCTGAACGATTTATCGATTTCTAATCGAAATCTCAATTTTAAACAATGCGATTAGCAAATCGCAAAGGCTGCGATTTAGGATATGCATTGTTCAGCACGTCTAACCCAGGCTTTAAAACTATCGTGAGATTAGTTTTGCAAATTCATTCCGTCCTCCTTGTGTGACAGTCAGTCTCACCAATCAGAAGTGCCGTGCTCCTTGCGTGCCAATCATGCTCACCAATCAGAAGTGGCCCAAAGTGACTGAGTATACGCCCACAAACAACAGACACGTGAAACCCAAAGAGAAGGTTACATTTGCAGTGCAGAGAAATATCAATTCCACTGCTGAGCCGTAAGTGAATTACCTACCTATTTAATGGTCAGAGATTATTCACAGAAAGGTTCTATTATTAGGGGTCCAAGCAGCGTTAGCCCCAAGATCCCTAATGTTTTTATTACTGGAATTGTTTTATTTTCTTTACTTTATTTAACTTAAAACAATCACAGCTTTTGTGATAGTAGTTTTATTTGGCCCTTGTGTATATGGGACTTTCCGGTGTTACACCATTTTTGGGCGAATTATCATAAGAAGAGATTACAATCCTGGAAATAATTAATTGCTGAGACGTACAGTTTAGCGCTTGCAAAAGACGTTACATTATCTGACCCCAACAATACATCATTAATGACCCACTTGCACACCTGTAATGTTGTCTTTACATTATATCGTGCATTAGTTTTGTGTGACCACACATAGTACGTGGCATCGCACATTACAAAACTGGTTAAATAAACAGCCATATGAGGATCAGAACGTAAGGAAAATTGAAATAAGTATTATGTAGTTTTTAAGTGTACACGAGACAACAGACAAGACACCAAATGCCTTAAACTGAATCTCATAATACTCTAATTGAAAGGAGCGGCATCGGACACCATCAGGAGGAGCAACAGCTACTCCCTGAGTATGGCAGCCATCATAGCGACCAGACCAATAATAGGTGTACCCACCTACAGAGATTTGGCCAGTCCACAGTCTGTGTACTTTAGAGTGCCGGCATTGAAATGCAGAGTTTACAAAGCTCCCCTGACACCATGCAAGAGAGAGAAGACATTCCACACGCCTACCCGGATGGGCTGCCACTCTTAGCACCACACCAGATCCCCAACAGGCCTGACCCCACTGGCTTTCCTGCAGTTTCTGGGGATGAAGCTCCCAAGGCTTTCACCCATTCCCTTCATGATATGAGCAGCCTTCCTATGGGCAGCTGCAACAGAGCTACTCCCGCGGAGAGCAGAAGAGAGTCCCGTCTGCTTCATCAGAGCTGTAAGAAGTTTTTGCGGTGACTAGAGTGCCAATCCCGTCACTAACCCCCAATAATTTTCCCTGCAAATTGGAGGATCCCTTGTAGGGCTGAATGCAGTGAAATGCCGTACCCTGGACAGCCCAATATAAAATTGTATAGACAATTACACTATTATATGTTTCCATTAACACATTCATTATCTAGGCTATTGAACCAAATTCTTACCTACATGCTTTAATTTTAGGTTCATGTAATTTTTACAGGTACTTTTCACCAAAATTTAAAAAGCATTGAGCGGCTAAATAAGGAAGCTTCATCAAAGTACGCATTAAATATATGATCTGTGGAAATTGTGTAAAATATGTTTAATAAATCACTTCTTACACAATTCATTTTCCCAGTTTTGCACGAAACATGATGATGCACACTTTGACAACATTTCCAATTGGTGCTGTAGGGAAAAAGATGCATTGTTGTTCACAATGCAGTTTACTATATAGTCACTCATTCTGCACTGATATATGTTCCGACATTTGGTTCAGAAAATCATCATTCAGAACTACATCAGTGTGAAAAGCTGAACTTTCTTCTGAAATATAATTTGGATCATTTAAGTAATCATATTTTCTATATGTACAATAATATTTGTTAATAATGACTAATAAAAATCACAACAATATTTCTAAATTTAATCTTTACACTTTAAAGATTAAACAGAAGACAAATGATATTAGAAAATATAATACCTTTATTTAAAAATAAAAGGAAAAGTTAATTATTAATGAAATATCACTATATATTCTGGATAGTATTTGAATATGAATCACCATAATACTCAAAATGAAATAAATATATCTACAAATAAATTAATAAATACTTTAAGTCTGTCTTTTCTGGGAAACGGTCTTTTCACCTATCCCATCTTTCTCTCCATGAGAACCACAGACACATGTACAGGTGAGAACAAGCTTGAGGGTCACAGCACAGAATCAAGAGGAACTTTATGATGCCCAAAGGGAAAATATTTAGCATTGTTCACATCTAACATAACACAAGAGCAACATAACTTTCAATATCAACACAATACAATACAATAGATCAGGGGTCTCCAACTCTGGTCCTGGAGAGCTACTACCCAGGAGGTTTTCTGTCCTACTTGGCTTCTGATGTTTCTGGGATTTACCTGAGAACAGCTGTGGCTCATCATAAGCCAGGTAGAACAGAAAATCTCCTGGAGTTGGAGACCCCTGCAATAAATGCAATAAATGTGTCAGCTAAATGCCGTAAATATGAATTAAGAAAGGATAGGAAGTATGCCAGCATTTTTCCAGCAATGACTAAAATAACCTGATGGCCAAAAAGACGCTTCATGAACCATGTGCGATATTTTTTGAGCCTACGTGGCACTTCTTGTTTTCCCTTTTGGCATGCTTTAAGCCCTTTTTTGAACAGAGAGCTCCATCTAGTGGGGTCAGAAAATAGAGCACATGGTTCCGGAAGTGAAATTTTGGTCATCACTACTGTTTGGCAAGTGTCTGTCATGTTCTAACGATAAAGAATAGTTTATAACTATGTTTCAATTTTAACTAAGAAGTGCAAATCAGCCTTTAAACTGGAAAAAAAATAATGACATTCATCTCGATAATTATCAATTATCAATTGATATAAATTTGTGCCCATAGTCTCTGGGATAGGCTCCAGATCCCCTGCGACCCAGAACTGGATAGGTGGTTTTGTAAAATGGATGGATGGATGGATATTCAGTTTTCAAACGCGCCAAAATGGATTTTAATAATATCGCGATAGATGATATTATCGTCTGCATTACTTTAAAGAAGCGCCACTCGTTAACAAAGAATGCAGAATTTAGCTACAAAGGGGCATTTAGCTTATGTCATTCTTAAGCCCCATTCAGACATGCACCGCCACCCGGTACTTTTCTAAACATTACCCAGAGGGGCTGTATATGTGAACAGAAGTGGCCAAAACAGTTGTACCGGACATTTCACCTGACTTTACCCTATCCATTGAGTGGGCCTGTTAATGATATTTCTATCATGCCACTGGTGCAAAAAACAAAAGAATATGTAGCTGCTTCATGCCTGTATGTTACAGAAGGGTATTGCATTCATCTTGGAAAAAAAAATTGTTTTTCCTAATTAATGACATAGTTCTCCTGTTTTTAAGAATATTTTTCAGTTTTTCTGAATTAACGACATAATCATCCTGTTTTTACAAGTATTATATTCTTGTTTTTTTCTGAATTAACAAGACAACCTTTCTGTTTTTCATGATGCTCGATCTGCATAGTTCAAACTGAAATCTGTTATCGTATTCTTGAGTCAAAAAACCTTACATTAATTTAATATTTAAACATTAAATATAAATTATATTAAAATATATATATATATATATATAAAAAAAATACACTCAAGAGAAATACGAATAGAAAATGCGAGGAATTGAGGGGGGTCAGTGGGGGGGGCGCTACGGTGGGTTTGGCACAGACAAAAAGAGTAAACGTAAAGTAAAATATATGATGAAGGAATAGTTTTTTGTTTCTTTTTTCAATCCATCCATCCATTCATTATCCTAAAAGGGCCGCGGGGGGTCCGGAGCCTATCCTGGAAACCACGGGCACAAGGCAGCGAACAACCCAAGATGGGGGGCCAGCCCATCGATGGGCACACTCACACACCAGTCACACCTACAGGCAATCTAGCAACGCCAATCAGCCTCAGCATGTCTTTGGACTGTGGGGGGAAACCGGAAAACCCGGAGGAAACCCCACACCGGCCCGGGGGGAACATGCAAACTCCACAAACTCCTCCCAGAGGTGTGAGGCAGCAGTGCTAACCCCCGCACCACCATGCTGCCCTTCTTTTTTCAATTATAAGAAAAATTATGCATAGTTGTAATAAAATATTGACTTTTTCATCACTGTTGTGTTTTTTTAAAAGTAAACTCCTCATGTTTTGCAAAAAAACTGTACGTGATGGAGGGAAATGGAGATCATTTTTGGATTCAGCACCCTAAAAAACATTACCAAAAATATCCCATGCAGCAAAATTTTTTTTTTTGGCAGACCTGTAATTTAAATTACCATAGTACCTATGCACACTGCCTGTCCAAAAATAATTGCCATTTGAATTTACATAAGCAAATACGTAAGAGCCAATGATTGGATCATTATTACAGCTCAGCAACGTTATGCAACAAAGTGAATTTGGCTGAGTACCTGGATCTACTGAATGGCCCAGTTATGCCACCAGTGGATTTGTTCTTCCCTAATAGCATGGGCATCTTACAGGACGGGAATGCCAAGAATCATCGGGCTCCAGTTGTGGAAGAGTGGTGCAGAGAGCCTGAGGAATCATTTTCACACATGAATTGGCCACCACAGAGTCCAGACCTTAACCCCATTGAAAACCTTTGGGATGTGCTGAAGAAGACTTTACGGAGTGGGGCAACCCTTCCGTTGATACTCGATACAAGATCTCAGCAAAAATGCATGCAAATATGGATGAAAAAAAAGATGTTCCAAAAGCCTGTTCAAACAATGCCATGGCAAATGCATGCCATAAATCAAAGCATTTTTTGGCCAGGCAGAGTATATGGTGATTATATAAAATATTTCTTCAGAATCGATAGTGGTATAAACTGGTTGTGAGAGACTGAAAGTCATGTAGGTATTTTTATGAAGCATAACTCCAGAATAGTAATCTTCAATGATAAATAATTATTTTTTATTTCAGATAATTCTTTTTTTATTTCCTTGGAAAAGTGACCCTCACAAAAATATAAAAATACAAAACAGCAGGTTTGAATTTGTTATTTATATCTACACCAGTTTGTGACTTTATGTACTTTATACTTGTGCTCTAATCACAGACCTAAAGCACAACCTTTAAAATACTTTTTTCAGTTATGCACTTACAATAAAGGGCGGTTTGAGGATGATTACATGAATAAAGCTTTAACATTATTACATCTTTTACACCATCATGTAATGGATGTTAATATCACATCCATTCCACAACATGTAGTGTAACTAGTGTTGTCAGAGATGTTCCGATAGCTGCTACTAATGAACACTGTTAATTACCCTAAAAGGTAAACAGCTACATCATTTTTAGCCTGGCTATTTAAGCCAATGAATGACCATTGACGCATACCAGCATTCTAAGCAATCCTATGACTCTTGTGACTTTGTGACAATCCTATGACTTTTCCCAAAAGACGAGCTCTGTGCTGAGACCGGGTGGAGCCAAACCAGTGACCTGCACAGATGCTTAGTCTGACTTGCCAAACCCTCTGAAAATGGCACCTTTCGAAATGCACTGCTCCACTCATATAGCGACAGGCAAGGTGACTCTGATAATTACAGAACACATACATACCGTAAAATTATATGAGAGATGGTACGTGAAAAATTAAAAAAAGAAAGTTCATCACTAATATTTCCGTATTTGTGGAAAGACAGGGGGGTAAAAGTTATACTTTAATTCATTACCATGTTGTAGACCAAAAATGCCCCCACCTCCTTTCTTTTTTTGAAGGTATATTAATCTCTTTAAGAAGTACCATAATCCATAAGGATAAAGCTTTGCTGAAGGCACGCAAGCTCAGCAGAAGGAAACATAAGCATGATTAACAAGGGCGAGATAATTAAGAAGAGCTTACAAGGGAGTTTCCTGACGCGGACTCGGCATATGAACAGGACAGAGTCATTGTACCTTTCAAACCAAAATTACACAGAACAAAGAAGGCTCTGTGACTCATACGATTTCCATTTACAGCTTCCCCATGTTTCAAGAAATGCTAAAAGAAAATAATTCATGCTTTACGGCTTGGGTACTGTCCGCATTTATGACGGCGAACTGGGCAGAAATCGCTATGCGTGTGATCCTCCAGGCCGAATGAGCGAGGCTGGGAGTACAGCCGTGCCCCTGGAGTGCACGGACACTCCCACAAATTATCACACTGGCAAGAACCTGCCACGTCTTTACCCACAGGGTGACAGTTTGCACTGTCCAGCTGAAAGGAGGGAAGAATTCAGAAAGAAGGAGAGCGACGAAGGAGAAAGGCAAGCATGTGTGACAGCTAGCAGAGGCCCCGGGTACCTGCCCATGCAGTCCCCCCCCTCTCCAAATGTTTATCTTGGACCAGACTGGCGGCCAACTGTTTGCAATTGACCCTCTAAAGAGACGAGTGTAGGGAATGAACATGAGCCTTTCCCTTTAGGGAGGGGAAAAAGCCACCCGCACGCACACATACGCTGCCGGGACTCGCAGAGATGCACAAACAATGCTTACAGGTCTGCCCTGTAGGAGGAAATGTAGCAGGAGGGATCGAGTGAAACGAGGGTGGCCCTGCAGATAAGATCAGATCCCTGTGACGTGGCCCAAGGCGGTCTCAGAGCGCGTGAGGCGGCCTACTCTAGCAATGACAGTTCGTTAAGTACCCAAAGTACATAACTATGACACTTTGATGGCTATAATTTCCATTAGCAAAATTTTATACCAAAATTCCCCTTCCTGATCATATTTTTATTATATATTATTATAAAATAGCTAAATATGATGTTTTTGCTTGATTTTCAACCAAATGAACATTGGATTCCGGTTGCCACACAATCTTTGCTCACTCCTGTCTCACATAATATCTCATGAGACTATGAAACCATTATGAAATTAGCTTGATACTTTAAATTCTGCAAAGACTGTAAATTCTGCAAAGAATTTATGCTTTATGACATGATGATCAATTAGATTTTCATTTTAACCACCAATATACATCTCCCGGTGGAGTAAAGATAAAACAAAACAGTGCTAAAAGATTTACTGGATAAAACATAAATAACAAAAAAATGCTGTCCTAAAAAGAAAACGATAGCCTTGAAATCAAAATGTACTAATTTGCTGTTTATTTTGAGTACATTACTTTTCAAAGGGAGGAATTTTTTCAAAAGCTTCAGAACAATCATGTTCCAGACCTTCCTCATCTCCAGTCCCAGCCTCGTTAGCAAAGTGAGTCATCAGACTCAGTTACACAATTACGGCATCACACGGCTCGCCCGCCCCGTGCTCACCGATTCTCTGTGTTTGCCGGGGCTGAGATAAATCAGATGGTCACTCGACAGCGGCCTCATGTGCACTGGGGCCATTATACTGGGAAACAGAAAAAAAACACACCAGCAGTTCCACTCCGACAGCGGTTAAGCGCGTGGGATGGGCTAATCCGCCTCCTCTTTCACTCCCACATTGGCCACGGGAACCTACATCAGGACCGCATGAAGGCACAGAGGATGCCAACTGGAGGAGCCTTCCGCCCTGCACGCATGCAGGGTCACCCTCAGGAGGCTCAGGTTACACGCCACCACCGCCGTTTCCCCCGTCGGCACAATGTAATGACTTCTTCTGCTCACTCCATCTAACAGCAATAAAACGATGAAAATGTAAAAGCACCTAGAAGAGGCCCAGTCATGTAGACTAAATAAAACTTCCTAATCCTCATAAACTGCTCCATATGAGCATGACATCCTCATTCCATGCAAGACTCCCAGCAAATGGAACTCATTTCAGTGAAATATTACCAGGATTCAATCCACTGCCTTCCTCCATAATGGGGGCCGTGTTTCCTTAAGCCCCTGTGCCGATCCAGCCCCGGTGCTGCTGCCGGACCGATGACAGAATGCATTTATTATGAAAAATGTGCAGGAAAATGTAAATGAGGGAGCAGGCAAATGGGGGGGAGCGCGCGTGCGGACGAGACGCGGCACCCAGTCCGTGCCGGACACGAGGGAAATGAAAGGCAACCGGGAGGAAGTGGAGAATAGTGGGGCATTTTTCTTACTTTATTTACACAAACAAACTCATACATCATGCTGCACAGACACCCCCCCAACCCTGCTCGTCCACCTCCTGCAATAGGGGCCACGTTGGTCACATGACACACCTGAGCTTAAGAGGCAGAGCAGAAAGGGGGCCAGCTTGGCACTTGACTCCAGGGCAGTCATTACTCAGCATGTCACACAGTCCACAAACACAAAATACTGAATCATAACTGAGCCTGTATGCAAACAACTGCCCCCTGCCTCCCTCCCTTCCTCTAGTCCCTACTGCCCCTACTACCCCTAGGGCTAACGGGGGCACTTCCAGGGTGGACGTTTGTGGGTCAGCCTGGGTCAAACTGGGTCGAGTTATGTCAACAGGAGTTAGACGGACGACTGGGTTCCTCCACGCGAATCGAGTTTTCTGGGCGCTGAAACAATGGTACTGTGCCTGTGACCTTGTACAGTTTTTGAAGGCTCATCTTGGGGGCCCATCCTGGGTCGTTCCCCGCCATGTACTCGTAGCCTACAGGATAGGCTCCGGACCCCCTGCGACCCTGAATAGGACAAGCGAAAATGGATGGATGGAAGGGTATCTAAACTCAATGATCTGTACCGTCAGCCCGTCAATAAACAAGTATACACCTGGGATAAAATATCACCTCCCTCAGTCCCATGGTGATGCACAACATACCACAGCACACTAGGCTAACATTTACACACTCCCTTGACAATGCACTTCACACTGACTTGTGACAAGGCAACATACAGTGCAACAAAGTGAAAAGGGGGCACGAGGACGAGAGTGAGCAGTGAAAAACTGGGTGTAGATAATGGGGGAATGAGGAGGCATTCTGAAATGCAGCCAAAAAGCGGAGAAGCGGAGCATGGAAGGAGAGCTGGAATACAGCAGGGCAGTCCGCAGGATCCAGCGGCACAGGTAAGGGGGCCTCGTAGCCCTGCAATGGGATACGTATTACTACTAACCACAGTTTACTCTTTAACCGCACTGAGCCCCAGTGGGATGGAGCTGGAGGGAGCTCACAGCTGCTGGAAAACCTGGGAAATTTAAAACATGCACAAAAATGTCCTTCGGGTCTGCTTTATAAAGGACAAGAACGGACTTTGAGTGCACTCAAGAGCAACAAGATCCATGAAGCGGCATAAAACTAGTCAGGTCATTTCATTCATTTTAATGGCAATCACTGCTATACTGCTTTAAGAAAAGATTTTTTTATCACAGCATGACTAATATGGAAGAAACAACTGAATCGCGACACATCGTCCCCCGGAAGGGCTCAGTTGGGCCTTGAGGATCCATCAGGCAGTGCTGACATGGGACAGGCCGGTTTAAGAGTGGCCACAGAAGCGTTTCGTTTCACACTCTTCACACTGGAGCCTCCCTAAGGTTGGAGCAGGAAGGGACACGAGCAGGGTGGCCGCAGCGAGCTGGTCTGCACCCCCCCCCCCCCCATACAAGGAGGAATATGAGTCACCCCAGCGAAAACGTCTCCTCCGCAGGCTTAAACTAATACAGTCGCTGTGCTGCATGAATCAAACCGTCCTCAGTCCTCAATCAACTGGGACGGCTCATATCCCCATTCCAAGTGAGCACACGGCCAGCCCCAAGAGATGCCGGATGGCATAGTAGCTTTGCTCCCCCCCCCCCAGGGCAGAATCAGAGCCCCATCTGAGAGGGGGAAAGCCCGGCAATATCGTGCAGTTTCGTGTACCGACGGGTTACCGAATACCTATGTGATGGTTAGTCTTGAGAGGGATTCGGGGTTTGGCTATCAGTAACCTCCAGTGCCCATAGATCCCTGCCGTAATGAAGAAACAGAAACAGAAGACAGAAACACACTGGAAAAAACATCCGCACAGGCATCCGAAGCAAAGCAATCATCATAAAGCGCCTTAAAATAAATTCTTTAACCAGGAAAATCCCTTTTGCTTGACGCTGCTTAATGTTACAGATTGACTGTTTCCCCCCTCCCTTAGTCTGCATTTCCTTTTTTTTCCGTAGGAACTGTCTCTCTTTTATGGCTGGGGGGGTGATAATTTATTACATGCAGTAGACGTGAGGTCTGCGTTATCTGCAGGAGTGATCATGAGCAAATCATATCAGAAGAAGCCATGCTTAAATATAGTCATAATTACGGCAATCATCTCTTGCTGTGCCCCCCCCCGGTGCTTTCTGTGGCGTTTCCTCTTCGCATACCCACTTAATCCTCGCTCCTGGTGTGGCCTAAAGCTGACAGTCGCATGACAAGGAATGTTTCCCTTTGTAAAAGCCTACTTCCTCCTGTCTAAGTTTTAGCCTAATTGAAACATTTCCTATTGAGCTCAATCAAGAGGGCAATTACCTAATTATTCGCTTATGCCTCACTCAGCCTCATAAGGAAGAGAGAGAGAGAGAGAGAGAGAGAGAGAGATGCTGAGGGAGGGAGAGAGGAAGCTTTGCTCTTACTAATTTGGAAAGTAGGTTTCATTAAAAAGTCTTTAGGATGAAAAACACTGAACCTGAGACGATGCATCAGGCAGCGGCCAGGCAGCAATGAAATGACTTATTGCAGCGACATCAAAACGTCGTAACATTACACTTGCCTGCATCAATCAGGGGCCTTTCAGGATGTTTGGGAATACACAGTCAGCGGTCAGACCAATCAGCTGCAAAGCAGGTTGCATCAGTAAATCCCGCCGTGTTTAAACACACACACACACGCACGCATATACACGCAGAAAGACACACACACACACGCACACATATACACGCAGAAAGAAAGACACACACACACACACACGCATATACATGCAGAAAGACACACACACACGCACACATATACATGCAGAAAGAAAGACACACACACACGCATATACACGCAGAAAGACACACACACACAACACGCATATACACGCAGAAATACACACACGCACACATATACATGCAGAAAGAAAGACACACACACGCATATACACGCAGAAAGACACACACACACGCATACACACGCAGAAAGACACACACACGTATATACACGCAGAAAGACACACACACACACACGCATATACACGCAGAAAGACACACACACGTATATACATGCAGAAAAAGACACACACACACACAGGGCAAAGCTCAGGTTCGCTCCATCAAGCAAAAACCACTGTTTATGGGCTTGTGGGCCAAACCGATCAAACGGGGGGGTACAGGATGAAACAGAAGCAGTAAAAGCAGGAATGCTCGGCCTCACGGGGACTCGTCTTCAGCACACACTCAGCAATCGGCTCTGATAAAATATTACCGACTGACAGCGGGGGTCCTCATTTACTAGGAGGAGCTGCGACTTGTTACTTAATTGGGCAGACATCATATTTAGGGAGGTGGAGGGGGCTGCGAGGAACACGGATCAAACAGTCCACAGCTGTCAACGAAGAAAAAGGGAATATATTACCAACCTGTGGAAAGCCTGAATACTTTCATTTCGGGCTTCTCCCTCTCCCTCCCTCCCCCATCCAGCTTACTACAAGCGTGGCTTCAGCCTTAAATCAATCATTTAAATATATGAATAAATCAGCCTCCTGTCTTGGTCTAGGCACACATGCCGTAGTTTAATTCACCCGAGCAAACGGGCGGGGCCACCGTGTTCCAGGCCAACATGTGCACCACTGTTGTCTAAACAAGGGCTCCGTGACGGGCCGCGAGAGGCGGCCCCTGGCCTCGGCTTGAGGTCATGGAAAGCAGTCATAAAGCGGCCTTTCACCGTGGGAGAGGAGCAGGGGAACGGGCCGGCCCGGAGGCTCCTCTCCGTCCAAGCTGGGGCGGACACGCCCGCTAGCACACACACACGCGCTGGCACATGCGCACGCGCGCACGCACGTGACACTTTATGGTGCATGGACAGAAGAAAAATGACGTGGAGAATCCACACGAGTTGGGTGGGCCGCTCCTCTGGGCCGTAATGGACCTGGCGTGAGAGGATCTCCAGCCCGACACGCGGCCCATGTGCAAATCCCACAGCTGTCTCGAGGTCCCCCCTCCCTCTAAGCTCTCTGTAGGTCGCTAATTCAATTTAGTGACGGGTAACAGCAACCACTGAAAAATTATGTCCATCCTGCTGTACTTCAGAAAAACAGGCCGCCCCCCCCTCCCCCAACACCTATTATCTGGAGTCGACTTCCCATTCAGAAAAGTGCTCTGAACGTCACACTTGCTGCACGCGCTCCCCCTAAGTTGCTATCATGGTTTAGCTGCCGCTAAACATGCCAGCGATGTGAAAACCATGACGATGATAGCCGTGTGTAGCCAACCCCCCCCAACCCCCCCCCGCCATCGTTAAACTGACTACGCCTGATGTTAAAGGCAAGTTGCTGCAGATCAGAATGCTTTGTTTATGGGCACGTGCAGACAGTGCTGGGCACAAATTGAATTCTGACCTTCAAGAAACAGAACAGGGAGACCCATAGAGATAAGGGTACGGGAGGAGGATTGAGAGTGGGGGTATCCAAGGGGGTTCCCACACAACAATCCCATTTTGTTCAGAGCAGTAGAAACACGCAGTTGAGCACCTAAAAGTCACACAGATATGGTCCGCCAGACCCCCTTGATTGGGCCCCCCCTTGAGCAGCCAATTAAATATAACACAAAAAAAAGTTCTGAATGATTTAATGGTATCAAAAAAAAACCAGAAGACCTAGTTCCACCTAGAATGTCACACCACATACGAAAATATGTAAATTTCACGGCTCTAATTCCAGAGAGCACACCAGAGTTCAACAGCAACATGTCACATTCCGCATGATTGATGGCTGGGTATTTATTAAGTCAACAAGGTATCATCATTCAGAGAGAAGCTGACTGGGGAACCTTCTGAAAAGAGGCAGCACAACTGCCACCATCATGATACAGAGACTCGGAACACACCCAGAACAGAAGGCTGGCCAGTCTAGGGGAGAAAAAGCAGCAGAAATGTATGTTATATGCAACGCTTACCCCTTAAATCCTAAAATAACCAATTAAGCAAAAATGATTTCCCCTAATGGCTCACAGGTTGGGGTGTTTGTGTGCGCTTGTGTGTGTGTGCCCCCCTCCATTAGATTCCCATTAGCAGACTTGGGTGGTGACTTAGGGAGGGGGGTCTCGGGTCATTGCTCTTAGAGGACCAGGTGTCCTCCCTGACAAACAGTGTCAGGCTCCCCGGCCCCAACAAGCCCCATTTATCTGATGGCACTCCATTATAACCGGCCTGCCACCACACGGGAAGGCCACGAGTCATCTCAAAAGGCTGCAGTAGGCTACAAGCGCTCTAATACGTGCGGGAAAAATACCTATTTATAGGGCAATCCAGTATTATGGAGGTGACATTGGTACATAATATGTATTGGAGAGATAAACTTTGTATCAATGAGTCAGTTTGCATGCAGTTTGCATCTTTTCATGTAACCTTTCGGGTTGAATACAGATATATCCTCAAAATTCATATATTAATTTTCATGTTCCATAGCATTTTATCAGTATTATGAATGTGACATTAAATGGGCCTATGCGTGGAATTGCACAAGAACACAAGTTCTTGTGCTGCATTCAAGGTTAGCTGCAACAATAAGGAAGTAAACATTGCACATTGCCAGTGTATATATAAACAAATATGCTCACTAAGAGATGACAGTCTAAGAGATAATAATCTAGCTTGATGAATTGCTTCAGTAAAATACTACACCTGGGTAGTGGTCAGTTGTGCAGGTTATTTTGGGTAAGAGAGCCCGTTGACGAACGGAGGACTAACACGGAATGCTTAACTACATACTGCGCCTCCGTTTGCTTGGGGCGCCTAAGCTACTCAGTACCCCAGAAATCATGATGCCCCCTTCCACACACAGCGGATCTGGCAGAATCGGACGCAGTGTGCGTACAGTGAGGTTAATCAGGGGCAACAGAAACATAATTAACTCCTGCAGAAGAGAATTAATGACGGCCATTTATCATGCCGAAGATCTCGTTAGAGCATCAACATCGAGGACTTCATGGGAACAGGGTCTGCAGCTGGGCAGCTTGTGTAGAAAGGACTTTCTCAGGCAATGCATTCTGGGAAACAACCAGGAGGAAGGAGGAACTTCTTGCATGCAAATTTTAATTGCGGTTTGTTACAGTTGGACATTATTATTACCCCGAACCAACAGTATTATTGATGTGTTAGCATGATATTCTTGGGTAGTCCAGCTTTTTTAAAACTCTATTCACCCTAGTATGACACATCCTTGGTGATGTGTTTTTTGTTATATAGTTTTTTAAGGTACAGTGAAAAAAAACGATTTAGTATCAATCAGACTCATTCCTAAGAGGTGAGCATTAGGAGTTACTGTCATTTTGAAAGAATGTCTTCGATAACTATATCCCAACATCACAGAACAACACACACAGACACACACACATACCATGTATACCTATATTTATGGGGACACTCCATTCATTCCTATGGGCATAACCCTGATCCCAACTATGACACCCTTAACCCCTACCCAACCCTAACCTTAACCATAAGTAACCAAACAAAATATGAGACTTTTGGCATTTTTAGTTTTTTGATTGCAGACACAGATTTTTATAAAAATCAAGGTTATCCTTATGGGGACCAAAAAATGACTGACTGAATGACTGACTGACTGACTGACTGACTGACTGACAGACAGACAGACGGATAGACAGATAGACAGATAGATATATAGATAGATAGATAGATAGGTTTGCACAGGTGCAAGTCAGTACAGGTACATTGGAATTCTTGTGTGTACCTCCCAGAGTCATTTTTATAAATAGAGAGACAGGGGAGAGGAAACAAGTAAACAGAAAAGATATATAAAAATATCTAAGATAAAAATAAATAAGAGCAGCAAACACAGTAATTACAGGACAAATGTCCCCACAAGGTATAAAATTACTGGTTTTTACCACACTGTGGGCACATTGGGTCCCCACAACATAATATAAATATGTCCACACACACACACACACACACACAGGGAAATGGAATGGTGACACCAAAGGAACCCTAGAGGGTTTGTGTTTAAACAATGTAAAATTCAATTCTTTACCTCTAATTGTGAAATGTGCCCCATCTGCAGGGCGACGTCTAGCATCCTAAATATACACACATGACTGGAATGGCTTTCCCACCCCCCTCCCACACGGAGCGGGACTCAGTCCTGCGGTGCCAGGCATTCTCATCAGCCTGTTTGCCTTCTACGCCAAATGAATGGCAGATGCTGGGCGCGGGGAGGTTAGCGCTGCGGCGGGGCGATTGTGCGCGCGGAGAACAAAAGAACATGGGGGGGGGGAGTGGGGACACATCCTTCCACAAGATATATTACTACTACAATCCTCAGCTGATTAGGAGCAGCCCATCGTGGCTATAGTCACGCAGTGGAAGGACATGGCCAAGCTAATTGGATGGCTCCTATGGCTGCAGGTCTTCACGCTGGTCTCTCTCCACCAGGAAGGGAACTTCATTGGGTCGTCCTTCTGTCTCACAGGGGGATCACCCACAACCGTGACGAGCATTCAACGCAAACACCGTTTACCCAATGGCCAGGGCATAAATGTCACCACCCATATTTAGGTTTGGATGCCCAGAGTTCCATGCCCTTTCTATGCCCTTACTATGCCCTTACTATGCCCTTACTATGCCCTTACTATGCCCCTGCCCATGACTCATGGGTTGCAAGCACCAGGATGATCATAAACTTAATTTTGTTTTACAGAACTCATAGAAAGTCAGAAAAATAATAATAATCATGTCGAAACTTGATGAATAAAGGATGTCACGCAGATGAAGTAGTGCTTGATTAGGAAGCTAATTAAAAGCATAAAGCGGCCATGAATTCAAATAGTGAAATAGAAGCACTTGAGAATGAGGCAGGCGGAAGTAGTCTAGAGTAGCTGATGGCATAATGTGAGTTGAGGACTCTCTGGTGGCTGGCCTCTCTGCTCGGGCCATGGAGCACATCATACAGCAGGAGGTCAGTGCCGTAACCAGTAGTATCTGCGCCCTGCCTGATTTAATATCTTACTATGTGAAACTGCTCAAGAGGTGCACTGTGTTTTGTAGGTTCTATCCTCAGAGGCAGAGTCCTATTAGCCAAGCTGGGAGGTTTCCGTGCTGTCAGGCGCTCCGCTGTGCATCCAGCAGCCTGCCTGGATGAGAACAGCTGCAGCCCCTCCATCTGATTGCCTCTGATTTGGGTTAAGTGATCATTGCCCTGATGCAGTTTGGGAAGGACCATTCCTGGAGACTTGAAACAAGATAAAGATCTCTCTCTCTCTCTCGCTCTCTCTCATGCATAAACAGACACAGACACACTCACCAGCACCAACATGCACGCAGAACCATGTCTTCCCAGAACTGAGCTGGAAAAGTCAGCCGATATGTATAATTGGTCACTTGGGACAAAAAAAGGAAGAAGAAAAAAAGAGTGAGACAATATTTACAACCAGAAGTAAAACCCGTCAGATAGTGTTTCTTTATATTTGTTTTTTCGGGCAAGGGGAACAAAGTGTGTGTTGTGTTGGACGGTCATTTTGTCAGCTTTACATAAGCTTTTCTGATCTAGACTAAGTACAGTGCAGAACGTAATCCTGCAATGTAATGTTTCTCACCCACCGGAAAAAAAATCCAGGAAATGTGTTCATTATCAATCAGCTGTGTAAGGTCAGCTTACTTTGTGTGCCTGAGGTGGCCCAGTCAAAACAATCAAATGCTAAATAGGTTACTACTATAAGAATTAAGCTCGACATGGTATATGCTGAAAATTATTACTCATTATTTTTAACAGAACATGTTTTTCTGTGATATCGATAGAAATGTCTAGTTGAGCAACTCTTTAGCCAAGCTTACTAAAAATCCCACCTGTGAGTGGTAAGGGTAACACTTTAGTTGAGGGGCCACAAATCATAGCAATACCTCATTGACTACTGAAGTACTAATCATGAACATGAATTAGTTAATGAATAACTAATGAAGTAACTAATGAAGTTCCTGCAAAGAATGCATGAATTGTCATCATTGATTAATGATGAAGTAACGCATAGTTAATGGTTAATTAATGCAGTTACTAAGCAGGTATTACTGCATTATTTGTGGCCCCTCAACTGAAGTGTTACCGTAGTAAGTTATACAGCAGGAAGCACAGTTTTGCGACAAAATACCATGTACATAACCCTTTCCACTGACTTAATAAAAGTTCTGGAATTCCTTCCATGCCTTTTCAAAAATCTGAAAATCTGCTTTTCAGTAGGAGCATTCTTTCTGGGGACAAATTTATCAGCACAAAGATAAAGAAAGAAAATGTAAATACAGACACGCCCACCCACATGCAAAGCGCCAAGCTCCCGAAGAGTCAGAAGATCCTTAGTCCTTCTGCATTCCTTCCACGGAACCAGCACTTTTTGGAAAACAACACTGTGTGGGAACGATCTGGTGCATTTCAGAAGAGAATCCGTGCATCCATGTCTGAAATGTTCCAATAAAGACTTTTGGGAAAATACTGCCCTGCACCGCACTGAAATTAACAAGCCCTTTGGTGTTCAGCTGTGGTCTTCCCCATGCTGTCAGTGACGTTCTTACTAAGCCAGGGGACCTGGGCATCAGGCTTCTGTGTACAAGCAGTGAAACTACAAGGAGATATAAAATAATCCACAATGCAAATCTGAACACAGTTCAGGATTTGCCGAGGTCCATTGACATTTATTGGATCGTAAGGGTGCTATGAAAAGTTTAGCATTTCTCCGCAACTAAAGACTTTCATTAATTAATCACTGCAATATGTAATGTAATAAAAATCACGTTGTGCCATTGGCCGCATATGCCACCTTAACACAAAGCAGAGCTAAGCACTCTCACTGAATGAACAGATAGCCCGCGGTTGAGGCCTAGGGTGAGCGGGAGAGCGGCACACACGTGCACAGGACTCAACGTGGGCGGCTGTGTTCGTGACTGCCATCGGCAATCCTGAATGCTGATTGGGCAGCAGAGCAAAGGGGGGTTGTGCACAGACAGGAAGCGCTAAATGGTCTGACATGAGGACTGCAGACTACGGTCTTGCAGCAGGGAAAGGGCAGCCAGCCCTTTTAGTAGGATAACATGGATCCCTCTGTCACCCCTTTGAAATCCTGAAAGGTTTTTTTGATTCTTTGGTTCAACCTTAAGATCCTTAAGAGTTGCATTTATTGCAAGATTTCATACTGTCCAAAATTGCACACTGTGTGATTCTAATGATCTCTTAAGCATTTATAATTATCCAGTCAGAAAGATTATGCAGCTTTTTCACCTGTATAGTTACATTAGGACAGCCCTGGCTGGTTTGGCAAATGTCAGCTAAGTGGCAACAATACCAACGCACATACATTTCCATGGTTTTTACCGTTTGGGTCGTCTGTTATTCTTTCTTATTGCTTGCATTTCTCTATTTGCTTAAATGGCTCCATCTACCACGTTGACATAATTCACTCTGTGTATTCACTGGCTATCATATTCCAGGTTCATCTAATTAACTCCCAGCCACATTGCCTCGTACATAAAGGAAACCAAATTAATTGAGTATGACTAAGTACATAGAAGCAGCATATGCCAAAAAACACATTCTTTGCATAATGAATAAAATATATGGGTAGATATTTAATCAAGGTTTACTGAAAAGAAAGCAAAGCTCCTGGGCAGAGCAGGCAGGGTACCCTGTAATTACAGGATGGGAATTGCTCTATGTGTACAATGGCCTCTCTCAAAATCCCACCAAAGTCTCGCGTGACAGCTAGCGCAATGCCCACCGATGCGTCTGCTGCAGGCCAAAGCCGCCGGCAGCTCCCAGCACACAGCATGGCCAGGTAGCGTGCCTGTCTTCGGGAAGACCAGGGCTCGCGTACCATACTGAAAGCGCCCGGGGGAGACATAACGGAATAGCTTTCAGTCATGGCAGTTCTACACCTTAAAGTATAGTATCATCCGCCACTTAATCACAATACTGTGGTACCTGTTGGTTGACTCATTAGTTTTCACCACCACTACCATTACTACCCATAGCCATATTTATTAGCCTATAAGCCAGGATCCTCCACGAGGGAGAAAAAGAACCTTTAGTCTTGGAACCCGAAGACCACCAACATGATTCACTCTTCCATATTTATTTAAACTTTCACGGTTTGGCAAAGTCTTCCAGGGCCATCTGTCACTCTATGCACCCCCCAACATTCACACCCAAAACAGTACGAAACGGAAGGGCTTCCTAGCAACTGAGCCCGGTCAAACCAGGGTCATGCCCTTTCCACCACCCTTACTGCAACTCAGCTCTGCATCCAGGCTGACCCCTGGACGAAAGGGGAGGGTGCCCTACGGTCTCACCCGTACAGGATGACCCCCTTCTACGCAACCAACAGCTGTGGGGCTGAGGAACACAAAGGTTCCTCCACTACTGGTGGAATAGTATACATCAGGAGTTTGGAGCACTCAGGACCCGCATCTGGTCTCCTAATGGTCCACTGAAGGTTCCCAACCCATGCAGGAATGAACATTGTTGTTCTTTCATCCCCAGTGTTCCCTTGTTGTTGACGTACTGCACTAAATGATTTAAAAAAAAAACATATTTAGGTCATGATGTCATATACCACCAGCACAGAGGATCGTTTAACGGTGCTTGGAGTCTAAATACACCCTTATGCCCGCATGTGTGTATGGTAAAATCCCAAAACACTCGGTAAACGTTTATCCGCTCCACCTCCTGACACCCCAAGAACATCTTATACTTCGGAAACAAAGGTGGCGGATAGAAGATCATACATCTTTTTTTCCCCTACGATGGAAAATGGAGATGTATTTTATGATCCGTGCTCCCAGGCCTCGAATAAAATTCACACCAGCAAGCAACCTCGCTGACAAGAACAGCCAATGATAATACCAATCGCAGGAGAAGCTATCCAAACAAAAGCCAGCTTTCACGGAAATGCCTCGCTCATACTTTATACATCATCTCTTTCCACCCCCTACCAAGAGCAAAGCCCTAGTGATCCACCACACTTTCAAGCACAGCCCCCAACCCCCCAAAAAGCCGCCTGACTACTGCGACAGGAGCTTCTCACCTTCTCTCGAGCTTCTCGGCCTGGGGGAGGCCCACGTCCAGCCTGCTGCCCTGACCTCCAGCAGCTTCGACACATTCGTCAGGAGTAAGAAAAACAGACAATGCTTGTCCCTCATGTAGGAGTCAAAGTTTGGGCAAAGCTCACGGAAAACAGGCGCACAGCTAAGGACACACGTAAAAGCCATGGCAGTAAATCTTCACTTCACTAGGGAATTCCCAGACATGACAAATAGTAAAATGCAACACAATGGACAAAGCAAGTAGGAACTCCAGATACATTATCAAGAAACTAAAAAATTAAAAAATTAAACTAAAAAATTCAATCCATAATGCAGCTTGTGGGCTATTCCAGCATCATGGCTGTGACATTCAGACTCATATTGGCAAACACAATGCCTAAGAGCATGGATAAGTTTAGTAACAATTAGTACACTTTAGTACATTTAGTACACTTTCCACTTCATAAGGATTATGGATGCGATATCAAATGGACCTTTGCGTACAAAGATTCGCAATGACAATGTAGCAAGTACTGAAAGACGTGGTCTAATCTTTTGCACCTCGGAGTTGGCTGCTCAGTGACACGCCACAGTGGGTAAGATGGCAAGAAGCATACTGTGGATTGTGGATGAAGTTTAACTGGAAACAGTCTATGGGAGCATTGCTCAGATGCCACCGTCAGTACACAGCGAGGGCTGACTGTAGGGGAGCTAGGGGCACAGAACAAGATCCCGTGCTGTTTACTGTGCGCTGTGTTCAAGATAATTAAGAGGCCTAAATTAAAAACAAAAGTCTGTTACCAGACACTAATTAATGACAATCTGAAGCATTTAAATGGCTTTAATGTAAAACTTTGATCCACTTGGAAACTGTCCCCAACACAAATCAAAAGGAAAAAGAAAAAAGAATCGACGTGTATCAGGGTACAGATCCAAATCTAATCTGTAAACAACGATCACATTGCATAACCATAATTTGTCTTATTGATGAGAATTGCCGTTTCCATGGGTGGGCACTTTGCTCGCCTTCCTGGATACCAGAGAGGCTTCAATCACTGAAAAGCTGTACGGCTGTCCTACCACAATGCTCAGGATCAGCATCACTGAAGCTCAGCCGGGTCCCACAGCGCTGGAGCCCAGACCGCTCACGATGCGGCAGCCAAACCGCAGCGAGATATCAGTCTGTCTGAATCTTAAACAAGCAGTGATAACTTCTCTCCTCTGCCCAGCCCCTATGTCCCCTTCCTTTGCTTTCGGAGATCCTATCATCCTGGAAGCCTGGATTTCTTGGGTGACTTCAAAGCTTATTTACCAAAGTGTTTGGAAAAATGCAATGGAAACAGGAAAATAAATGTTCTGATTTTGTAAACATCACGGCATCTGCTCTTACTTAGTGCGACACTATAGAGTGGTTCCGTGATGCTCACTCACCCTACTGCACTTTCCCACAGTTTAAAAGTCACTTCACATACGGCTCCGAATGAAAACGCCGAACCTGAAACCAGCAACTTGCTCCTTGACACAACACAAAAAGGCAGTTCCACTAAATCGCTCTGGTTTGTTTTTATATGGAGTACCACTGTCTAATTAGAAATGCTACAGACCTTTAAACCGAGTCAACTGTACAGTGTACAGCAAATTGAGAGAGCAGAATAAAATGTGATTCAACATGATTAGCACTCATAAAACTTCATCTCATGACACACCAGTGTAAGTGTGTGCATTACAGGAAAATGCCCTGCTTTGAATTATTTTTTTTTTAAATCCCATTTTGAGCATCGTTTATACAACGGTAACAACATGATACAGGTTATAATGAATGAGTCACAACAAAGTCAAAATGTTCCATATCTTAATGCATTTCAAATGCAATACCCAGTTGTCTTTAATCCCAAACAGGGTGCCCAGAGTTAGAGACAGCCACAGCCATGTGGACCACCAGTCAACAGAGAGCGAGCTCCTTTCCAATTTGTATCGGAACTATAAGTGCATTACGGTCAGCCCTGTCTGTAAACATGTTGTCTGAATTTAGCCCCAAGGCTCCTGTGCCTTTCCCTAACTCAATCATGCTCATGTTTCACTCTCACCCATCCAAGCGGAATTCACTTCCTCCTCCGACCCCCCCCCCCCCCGGCTTATTCCCAACGGGCCAAATCACTGGACATTCATCCTGAGCATTGGCCAACCTCAGGTTGCCAAGCAGCAACTCTCAACCTCAACATCCTCTATAGCATTGCTTCCCAATCTGGTCCTCAGGGACTCACATGTTTTGCTAGGTGTGCTGGGAGGGAGCTAAAATGCAGACTGTATGGCAGGGAGCTTGTAGGGAGCAAAAATGTGTGCCGACTGTGGGTCCCCGAGGACCAGATTGGGGAACACTGCTCTATAGAACAGTTTTGCAACAAGTGGGTCACCACCAAAAAGCAGGTCCTGGGACCATTTTCATTGGGTTGAGGACTGCATGGTAAAAACAGTCAAATTACATTTTTTGTTTTTTGTTTTTTAACAGTACGTGAAGGCATTTTTACTATTACTGTACTATTTTTTTTGCTAAATAAATTTGGGCCTGCGACATTACATTGCAGAAAAGGGAATTTGATGATAAATAAATCATTCCAATCAGTTTTCACCAGGTTCAATGTTTCCAGCCAATGAGAAGCATTTTATTGACAATTAAACTACAAATAGAAAATCAATTACATACAAACCAACAAAACCAATAACACCGACGGAAAATTTTGCCATTAAGCGTTCTTGACCAGCTAAAAAGAAGTTATTTACAAGACAATTCGTTATGTGTCATTCATGTGCAGGGGAGCTCGTACTGACCAATTAAAAATTAGCATCATCACCTGGGTTCAAGGTAAGAGTCTGAGAGGGAAAATGACCTCTTGCCATTAAGTCACAATGATGACAGCAGAGGGTTCCCTCGTGGGGTCAGACCCGCGACTCACACTGTCTTCGACATCTGCCTGCTCTCCTCCTGGCTGTTGTCATCCTAATAACTTCACACACTTGGCTGAATAGAGGAGGGCTCAGCTCGTGTGCTGATTACATTACCTCCATGGAAATGCTAAGCTTAATGCTTTGCAGATGAGACACTTCCGGCAGCCCCCTGCTGAAATATAAATAGTGCAAAAGGAGGATTTAGATGCAGTGTGATCACCCCAGCGCCGCGACGCGGTTCACTGAAACGTGCCAAGTGTCGGGTGTTTAACACAAGGCAGTAACGGGCTGCGGTATGGGCCGGCAGAGATGGGCCTCACCGCACGTCCGCGTCGGATCTGCGTGAAAACAGAGCTCCCCCTTAAGGAAGACCGGCACTTCATCTGGAAGTGAAACCCCTGTGAACGGCGAGAGGGGGTCGAGCGAGCCCCCTATTCTCGGCTCGTCCGACGGGGATGGGAAGTGCTGTGTGCCTGGGAGCGGCTTAGGGGTCTAACCGTTTCAGAACCACATCTCCATGCACTTTACCAGAGGTTCCTGCAGCAGGAGCAACAGCGGAGGAAAAGAAACGGAGGGGGAAGGAGATCCAAAGATGGGAGTGAAATCAGAAGCAATGGAGAGCAGCCAGTCTGCATAGAGGCACACGCAAACGCGTTTTAGATGCAGATGCAGCCAACAGCAGCACAGTCCCTCACACTACTATCACAAGCCAATTCAATTCAACAAATCGCAACAATCGCATTCTCCAGTGTTCTTCTCCAGGGCAGTTAGTGCAGATGCATCTGCACAGGGCTTCCTTCCTCCTTCACCTCCTCCTCGTACTTCCCAGACGAGAACGTCTAAGTTGGGATAAAGTGGTGAGGGTCACTAATCTGTGTGAGGCTAGTCACTGGGTAAACATTAATTTCATGGCCTGTTGGGCTTGGGTTCTGTCTGTCCTAATCGCCATCACCCAAGCCCAGTTGATGCACCCCCTATCGACCTGCTCCCTAGCCCCCCCAGCCCCCCCATGGCTTCGCCCCTTTATTTCCGCCGCGCCTAAAATGATGATGAATGGCGCAAGCTCCATTCAATTACGGCCAAAGTGCGAAGAAGCAGGAACAATGCAAACTGGCTGAATGCGCCGCATTCTTCGCAACAATTTTAGCTAATTAGCATCAACTCCCGCCCCATCCATCATACTCCTTAAGAAATATAAACAAACTGTCAGCTCTAGCGTAACAAACAGATCACCCAGCTACTTAACACAAATTATTCTTACATGAAACGTTCCTTCTCAGGCAACGTCCACCCCCTCCCCGCTGCCCTCCCCAGGGGTATCTGGGAGAACTGAAAGCTATTAAAATTGAAGACATATGTTGCAGTCAAGTTCAACTCCCCAGGCTGCGGTGGCTGCTGTGGTGACAGTCTCCCGTTGGCGAGAGCACCGCGCTAGTGGCGGACGTTTCGGAAACGGCACTTTATAGCACTTGGAGGAGGAGGGGCCCCAAGCCCCAAACACGACGGCACCGATCACCCGACGGCAAACACTGTCATTAAAATACAGATTTAACTTATTGCAATTGTGCAGGGAGCAAGTACAATTACTATTCAAGCTTTGCATAACAATTACAATTCAAGATTTGCATATCCCATCCTAATCTCCTGTGTGACACGTGCTTGCACAGAAGAGAGTGAAGCCTGCAGTCAGACCACAAGGTCAGTCATTTGTCCGGTGACCCTGGAGTAAATGGGGTTAAGGGCCTTGCCCAGGACATTCCGGCAGAACACAGGGTTAGAACTGGCAACCGTCCAATTGTATGCAATATTACTATTGTTTTTTGCAGTGTCTCAATTGCGTGATGCTCCCTATTGTATGCATAGTTTGATGGCGGAATTACTCTCCGTGGGTGCTGTTGGCGTTTAGACTTGGGTATTTCGGGACCGTGTCTGTGCCTGTAAACACAGTTATTGCCACATTAATATGATTGCATTGTATTAGCGTGTCGGGCATTATTGTGGACTCAGTCTCAAAATGAAAAGAATTAAGAGCCGTTCCAGAAACCTATGGCTCCGGACAATCAGTAATGTAAGAAGTCAGGCCTCGTTTAATCAAGTTTTGTTTAATGCACCATTAAAACCTCCTTAACACTGCTACAGATGCTTAAGCAAAATGAAGAAGCCGAACAAAACTCCAAAACATCCAGAATCCTGTGGGCGAATTACATGATAATCAGTATAATGAAATTATAAAATAATCATATATAATATGCATAATATATAATATGATAGTATATTATACTATATTATTTTTGCAGGTCACAGCCATTTACTGACTTAATTGGCAAACCAAAAAAACCCAGTGGTGATAACGAAATCAGCAAATCACTCAAGGTGCATTTCAGCTACGGTGGTGAAATGAGGCCCTTCGCCAGCCTCAGACGCTCAGTTACACCTGAAAGGTCCCTGACCCTAACATGCAGCCGCCCGAGCTTTGGCTGGACTGCGCTTAATTTGTCGTTTTTTTTTCCCCATTTCCCTTCTGACCCTACCCAGTGTGAGCCCGCTAATTAACTAGGATGTTTGGCAGGGAGAGTTGTTGTTTTTAGAGAGCAATGGGAAACCTCAGGCGTCTGAAGCAGGGAAGAGCTGCACAAACTCACAGTGACAAACACGACCAAAACTACGGAACGGCTAACCTAAACAAGCCGCCAGGCGGTTTACCTTTCTGCGATGGCCTCATACCACATTAGAAACGCCACATAAAATGGCCTGAAATAGCCAGCGGCCCCTATTTCGGATTACGCGGAAATGGAGCGCTCCGCTACTGAGGCTAAATGCTCGCAATCGAGTTCATCTTCCCTCCACCTCAGCACACGAGTCCATGAGCCAGACCTGAGATAAGCTCGATGCTAATTTTCTTCCCGACATGAATGAAAATATAAGCCCCATTCAGCTGGAGCAGATGTGAAACAATGTCAAGCACTGGCCAAAATTAACACAATCTTTCCAGTTCACTGTCCTAACTGCTCCATTTAGGATGATTCTGGATTCGTCTACAAAGTGAATGCGTTACAGTTTCTTTGTGAATTCTCTTGTGACCCTGAAGTAACTCCATTTATATGTTTTTCTTATTCTTGATCAGCTTACTGGCAAATGAAACCAATGTGATGTTAAGCTTCCAAACAGTTCATCCCTGCCTCTATCCATATTGCATCCCGTCTGTGTCACATCCCTTCCATGTCACACCCAGTCTGTCTCATGCTGTCTATGTCTCATCCCGTCTATATCACATCCCATTCATGTCTCATCCCATCTGTCACATCCCGCCCATGTCTCATCCCATCTATGTCACATCCCATCCATGTCTCATCCCATCTATGTCACATCCCAACCATGTCTCATTCCATCTATATCACATCCCATCTATGTCACATCCCACCCATGTCTCATCCACTCATGTCTCATCCTGTCCATGTCACATCCCGTCCATGTCACATCCAGTCTTTGATGTGATTAAATAAACATGGATAAAATGAATAACAGAGAGGGTCAAGAACTAATTACAATTAATTAATTAAAAAAATCTTGAAATTACAGAGCCTAATATACATGAACAAACCGCTAAATGTAAATAAAAAATTGAAATGCATGCATTAATATTGTTTATGTTTATGAAGAAAGACTTCAACGTTTTAGATTTTTGTCATATCTATTAATAAAACAGCCTCTTAGGTACTTATGGTTAAAGTGTAGCCAAGGTAACGGAAGTCCCAAGGTAAAGAGGGTATGTTTAGAAATTGTTAATATAGTCAAATATAGTTTTTAATTAAAGGTTAAATACAAGTTAATGTCTGAATCACCTTAGCCAAACACAAGAAAATTAAACCAAGGTAAGTCAAAGTTTGGTCGTTTTCCTTCATTAATAAAAGACACATGAACAGCAAGTCCAAAATGAAACATCTGCTACTGTACATGTGAAACTCCTGATAATGGAATTCATCCTGGTGCCAGAGCCCAACGCATGCCCAGCTCGGCGCTTGCTGCTCTCAGGAACTTCTGGCTTTTACTTGCGAAGGAGTCACTTGGGTGGCAATAAAGTAAAAATGAGAGAACACCACACAGAATTTATTAGGGAAGGACTGGAGTGTTTAAGGCACACCCACTTAAACTCTGAGCCAAGGTCTCAGTCTAACACAGGTTGATGAGAGGCCAGTGGTGGTATGGCGGCCATTTCTGCAAAGGGGGAGGGGGGTGCTGCTTTGGCTCTGCAGGGGCTATAGTTCAGGTGCTGCTCATCTGGCAAAACTTTCAGAGGCAGCCTTCCTGCAAAGAAAACAAACCGCGATCTGCTTCCCCACAGACAGCTCTGGGAGGCCAGCCTCCAGCAGCCAGTATGAGCGGCAGGGCCCCGGGACCAGGATGTTTGGGTTAGAAAATGACTTT
>JAODKN010000001.1:23966445-23984432 GCA_026774425.1 Petrocephalus zakoni
CCTCATGTTTTGCAAAAAAACTGTACGTGATGGAGGGAAATGGAGATCATTTTTGGATTCAGCACCCTAAAAAACATAAGATTTACCAAAAATATCCCATGCAGCTGAATTTTTTTTTTTGCAGACTTATGTAATCGGCAAAATGCCTAATATCGGTCCCCAATAATCGGCCAGGCTGATAATCGGTAGACCCCTAATCTCTAGTTGTTGTAAACGCCTCTGATGTGGAAAATCTTTGGTTATGTGCTACATGTCTGGAAGGGCAACTCCTGAAAATGTCCGAACTTGAATAATTCATGCATGAACATAGCTTTAACTACAAGCTGCAAGGGTTGAGAACAAACAAGAAAACCATCTATCTTTTTTCTTCATGACCAGGGGCCTCATGTATAACGACGTGCGTAGAATTCACACTAAAACTTCGCGTACGGACAAAACCAGAAATCTGCGTACGCCAGATAAAATCCAGATGCATAAAACTGTGCGTATGTGAAGTTCTACGCTCTTTCCCTTCTTACATCCCAATCAGCGTGAAATGTTTCGGACGTGCAAGGGCCCACCGCCACGTCCCAACTCCTCCCATAATTCTACATATTTTAATATGCAAATCAAGATAAAGATCCCCTTCGATCAGGGTTTTGTTAAAAACAATGGCCAAGGCACGTGGGAAGAAGAAGAAGGTCTTGCTTAGCGAAATAGGGGCGAGAAAAAAAAATTATTTGGTGATTAAAGTAGTGGCTTCCCAACAAAAGAAAAGCACTTAAAAATGTAATTCCAGAAAGTCGCACAGTAATAAAAAGTAAAAAAAGAAATGGTCGGATATTAAAGTCAATGTACAAAAAGCGACTTTAATGAGATGCATTTTCACATCACAGATAATTTGCACATTAAGAGTGAAAATTCTTTCCATTTACAACTTAGATGGCCAGTCGTCATCATGAGCGAAGAGATCACTATGATCCCTAAATACGCACTCTCTTCTAATTCTTCCATTTGTGATGTCTTCTAATAACGCAAGAGTAGCCATGGTAGTTTGAATATTTTGGACTTCACTGCACCATTTTATTGTTACAAATTGATTACAATCAGGTGCTGTACATAAACTATGTACAATTAATTATAGTGTATTTTACACAGACCGCATCAGGAATGCGAGTATGAAACAGCAAAACTGCAGTAGCACTCTTGTGCCAGTGGCTGCCTCCAGTTTGCCAAATCGAGCAGAAACTTGCGTACGCCTTGTCTGGGGTTGCCGTGAGAATATGCGTGGCAGTACGCCAAGTTTAGTTTTTATACATCTCGACGTGAGCGTGGAAACGGGCGTGCGCAACATTCTTGTGCGTAAGCACCATTTATACATGAGGCCCCAGGTCAGCCATCTTTGTTTTCTTCAGTGTGAGTATAACATGTGTTTGACGGTAATTGTTTCAAACCAAAAGTTGAAATCATTAGTTAAGGCTGCCAACATCACCATGATAATATCGGCATATCGCCCAATGGTCAGTGACAGCATCTTTAATAACAGTAGGCAAAGTGCTTGGTTGTGGTTTCACTGGTTGTTGGCCAGTGACCAGTGCCTGCAGAACAAATGGTGGTTAAGGGCCTGCCTAGGACGATTCCAAAGGCCCCTGACTGACAGGGGTCCTAAAAAATTTGGAGCATAATTCAGTTTGGGGTTCCAATATGATATGCTTTAATGGGGCCCAATATCTCTATCAGCAGTAAATTATCTCCAGGAATAGTTCTTGCCTAATAATTCTGTGCACAGGGTATATGTGCGTGTGTGTCTCAACGGAGAGCATGATGGGATATGCGAACAGAAGCATTCCAATGTTCTTGTGCAAATGGCAAGCAAACCATTTCATTTTCAATTGATTTTGAGGTAGAAGAACCTAGAACATACCCCAGACACATATATGCAATGTCATACATATTTCATCATATTGTTCACATAAAACAGACAACAAATTTACCTATAATGCCAATAGAAACATATATGCCAAAACAAAACTACATTTGGGCTACTTAAATAATTAAAATATACTATTCACAGTGAGAAATAAAGAATAAAAGTTCTAACCCAATGGTATAACGGTCAAAATGAACAAAAGAGGACAAAATGAATGGATGATGTATATAACAGTTCAACTTACCTAGTCAGATCTAAGACTCTGATACCATCCAGTGGTTTTACAACCCCCTTTCCTGAGGCAAATGAATGAATAAAACGTGAATGCAGCAATAATGATACTTTATCTATATACTTTTCACTTCAGGTAAAGTCATGGTTTTCTTCCACGTGCCCATTTGCGAATGAAAGAATATATATATAATGAAAGAAACAAAAGATCCACAACAAAACGGCAACATGACTACGCCTCCGAACTATTTAGTCAAACAAAAAAGTCGCATCCTTTTCGCGGTATCTCACACGTATTACTTTGCAAACGCATTACTGGAGATAAGGTTATTTGTTTCCATTGATACCGCCGTTATTTAAGGCTGCTATTTCAGTACTTTGCGCTGTCTGACGAATCTTTTCGAACCCGCTAAAGTTAAATATTAACTTTAAAATTGTAGGAGCGGGGCAAGAGACAAAAACAAAAACCTGCGAACGCCTAAGCAATTTTTAAATGTCAGATATAAATATCAAATATAGCAAATAATAGCATTATACGCTTGAGCCAACACTATTCACGTCGTTATTCATGACTATACATTTAGTCATTTAGTAAGCAGCGTACGTAAGAAATGTAAGAAACGTGTTTGGCGCGTGGTTTAGAAGAATGAATCGTAATTTTAAGCAAGTCACCTAAAAAAGCAGACGGTAAAATGACTAGTTGATTGATTGATACCGGTGCCCGGTGACTTATACGAGGTAGCGAGCGCAGAGAGCAGCCGCTCGGTACCTGGCTGCGAGGATGCGCCCAGCCGCCGCGCCTGCGGGAGCCGCCCGGCACGGAGCGCTCCGAACCTCACGGCGCCGCGGGCCACCGCTGCCATTCCCAGCATTTTAATTCGCTGGTGGGGGGTGCGGGCTGCTGCCGCTAAACGCCGCCGTTTGCGGTGAGGGCGCCGGCAGAGGAGAGTCTCCGCGTCTACATCCGGGCGCGGCGTCCCTGGTGGCGTTGAGAGGCGTCAGGACGCGCAGACACCGCGGGCGCTCGCTCCGTACTGCGGCGCCAGGTACGCGGCAAGCGCTGCGCTGGCATGTTTCTCCGCTTTTCATATCAAAGCGCACATTTTATGAATGAACCACAGCCCTGTTTGGCTCAGGTAACTTCAGATAGATATATATAATCATTTTTATGCTTCTGCATTTCTACTGTAAATCTGATACTAACAATCAGCAGCCCATGCAGTGCCAAATAACGCTCGAATGTTGCGGTAATATTCGTCTCTCTGGATTTATCCAGTCCAGGGAGCGCATCTGTATCGTTCGCCTGGGAGCGACCCACTGGTGCGAATTTAGCCTTGTTTGCAGATTGTGGGGAGGTTGCCGATTCGGACACGTTTGGGCTACGGCTTCAGTTTATTGCCAAGTATTTCAATTTCATTGGATAATTCGACGAAATGCTCCCATTGCAAATAACCCTACTTTCAGACTCCTAGATATTTCTCGGCAATTAATATTGTCCTAAGTCCTATGACCGATGTATCATTTGCTAAGAATGCTACTGGACGGCCATGTCCAAAGGATAAAGTTGAATTTAAAAGCACTCATATTCATTCTCTAGTTATTGGTAGGGGGGATACCATCTTTCTAATACTCTGTTGGGGAAAATACTATTGTTGTTTTTTGTTTTGTTTTTTATTAAAAGAGTACAATGCCAAAAGTGCTAATCCAGGTATATCTGAATGAGGTAGGTCTTTAGTCATTGCTTGAAGACACCCAATGCCTCAGTTGTTTGGACATCTAGGGGGAGTTCATTCCACCAGCTAGGTGCCAAAACAGAGAAGAGCCTGTCTTCCTTATGCCTTGAGAGATGGTAGGGCCAGTCAGCAGTTCTGAAGGATTGGGGAGATCGTGGTGCAGCGCAGGGTGTGATGAGATCTTTTAAGTAGGAAGGTGCTGGACCATTTTTGGCTTTGTAGGCGAGCATCAGTGTTTTGAATCTGATGTGGGCAGGAAGCCAGTGGAGGGAGCATAACAAAGGAGTGGTGTAAGAGAACTTGGGAAGGTTGAAAACAAGTTGAGTAGCTTCACTCTGAATCAGCTGGGAGAGGACAAATGGCACTCAGCGGTAGACCCGTAGGAGTGAGTTACAGTCGTCGAGGCATGAGATAACAAGGGATTGAACAAGTATCTGAGTGGCCTGTGTGGAAAGAAATGGACAAATCCTTCTGATATTGAAGAGGAGAAATCAACATAAGTGGGAAAGATTAGCAGTATGAGGAAAAGGACAGGTGACGCGAGAACCGAAGGACAGATCAGTGAGTTGTCCAGAGAGATCACAAGATTCTGGTGTGGGGATGAATCAGCTGGGATGATAAGCAGTTCCGTTTTGCTAGGGCTTAGTCTTAGTTGATGAGCGGTCATCCAAGATATCTGCCAGACATTCAGAGATCCTAGTGGAGTCTCGAGTGTCTGAGGGAGAGATACTCAACTCTCCACACACACACACACACACCAGTACCGTCTCATTTTTCCCCTATTATCAAATGCATTACAATACATAGCGCCTTCCGTTTCCCAAAAGTACTTAATCCCATGTCTTTTTTTAAAACTCTTTTAGGATATTAACTAATAAACCAAGCAGACACCGTGCACTATGTAGCTACAGTGATGCATTTGGAGACTGACATATCTTGGATGGATGTGTATTTGAACTATTGGACTTCTGTTCTTGGCACCTCGAGCAGTGACAATATCTATGACGTAATGGGACAGCATTGTCCCGAAGTCAGACAAAATACTTGTTCTTCCAGTCATTCCTTTGCCGTGAAATATTTTACAGGTGTGCGCGGCCAGAATCCATTATGGGCCAGGCTCAGGGTGAGTCATGCATCTCGATCCTGTCAGTATCGTAGTCTGGGGCGGTTTGATATGTCACATATGGGAGAATAAAATATGATCATGTATCCCTGCACCAGACACACATAAGTCCGCAGTGCCATCTGCTGATAATTCCACCCAAAAGCACTTGCGCTTCGATGCATCAACTACACGTGGAGATTCATTAATTTCCACTTACCTTCATCGTTAATAAATAGCGGTTATAATGGGGCCTTGCCAGTGGAACGACGACGACAGCAAGATTCATCATATACCGAAGGTCAGGATGTGATGCTTGCTGTGTTACAACAATCTGTGCCGTGGTCTGTGAAACAGATGTGAACTGGGAACGTCAGTATAAACTGAATACACATTCAGATATAACCTTAAGTCAAAAAAAAAAAAAACTATAATTCTGACTATTTTTATGGGCCCTCATGAATTTGTAGGTATTTCTTTAATTGTCCAGCACTGTATTCTTAACGACTCCAAAAATGACCCCATGCACCTGTATATGTACCTGTGCTCTGCCTCCTGCTGGTGCTGTACAGAGCTGGAGATGGAGATCAGGCCAGTATCATTCTGACCCCGATCTACGTTTCTCAAAAATATAACTAGCAATTAAATCCATGCAACTGAATGAGTCCAACTATGTTAGCTGCTAACAGGATCTTTTCAGAAACACACCCCTGGTTGGCTAATGTCGCGCTCAGCAGGGGTGCACTGTGCCGATCCTCGCCCTACCTGAAGATCTTCGTTCATGGCCACGATGGTGCATGGCAAACCAGCCAAATCGTCATTTGAAAACTGCCAGACTGGGACACGGGCTCATCCGTTTCTTTATTAAACTTTTGCCTGAAAATCATCGTACAAAAAGCCACAAATGACATTAACAGCTTTTTGCGTTTTTTAACCTGATTATTTTTACCTGGGGGAAAAGGCAATGATCATAAAAGTAGCAGAATGGATACAGAAAGTTGTAGATCTATTCTTACAAAAAAAAAAAAACCTTTCAGGATTACCAATTAAAATCCCTAGGTGTCAAAATAATTCTGCAGAACCAAAACATGAAAACACTTGTTTTACTACAACTGGTCCAAGTGTAAGTTACCCATCATCCTCATTCCATATAAGTAGCTCACAGATTTAATATTACATTTTCCTTGAGGTTCAAAACCTGTTAATACTAATCCATAAGCGATAAACTTGTGTACAGGTAAAAAGAACAAAATGAAATACCTGACCAGGTAAATGTAAACTCAAAAACAGCAGTAAAACAGTTTAAAAACCTTACAAAAATCGGTAAGGGGAAGAGAAATTGCTCTCCCGTCCTTCCCTGGTTCACGTACATATTCTTCCCAGATACAGGGAATACTGCTTTATTCCATTAGGATTCATTATAATTTAACAAATCAAGTTTGTGTTTACTATGTTACGGAAACCTGAGTGCGCTTCGCTCGTGCTGATTGGACGCCTGGGCTTGACCTCGTCACTCACCCCTCCCAATCAGAACGGAAGGCCACGCCCCCTCAGCGCTGCAGCGTTTGTGCGTGGGAGGAAGCAAGGGGGGTAGGGGGGTGCCCCGCCCTGGGAAAGGGAGTCCCAGCCCGGTCTTAGGGGTGGGGGAGGACCTGGGAGAGGTCCTGGTGGCAGTACTGGAGGCAGCACTGGGGGAGGAGCCATGAGTGGAGCCGGCGGACAGAGCACACCATCCTGTTGGCTCGTACTGTGGTTGTAGAGCCCAATGCCGCCGGGGTGGGGAAGGCCTTCCATAGGCAGGGGGATGTGGTTGCAGTCGAAGCGGTGGTCTCGGTCGCCCGTGAACATCACGCTGTTACCCTTGCCGCCGCCAACAGGGGGCGTACCATGGGGGAAGGGGTCTCTGTAACCAGGCGGCACTGGTGGCCTCACAAAGGAGGGCGGTGGCATTGGTGCTGCATTGCCAAACAGCTCCCTCTGGGGGTGGGAGGGCACCCCTCCACCCAGGAAGCCCGGGGCAAAGTTTGGAGAGGGTATGGGCATGGGTGGGAGCGGTGGCAGGGGTGCGAATCCATCTGCCCGACCAAAACCGGTGAAGCTGGGAGCCTCTGGAGGTGGAGGAGCAGGGGGGGCCGGGTAATCGGGTTCAGGGGGGACTACTGAAGTGCCACTGCTGACCGGCTGCGGGATAGTCTTCGGCTGGCTGCCAGCATCGGAGGCTTGACTGTACTGTATGTCGCCACAAGGGGGCAGTGGTGGCTCCGGTGGCTCTGGAGGCCTCTGATCTGGAGGGAGGATCAGGGGCAGCTCGAGGGTGCTGGGTGGCTGATGTGGGGGAGCCGATACGCCACTGCCCTCAGACACTGTGGAATGAGCGGCAGAGATCAGACCGGTCCATGTGCATCATTTAAATTAGGTCACTGAAACAATTAAGGAAACCGTCAAGGCAGCTAACTCCCCAAGAGCAAAGTGTCAGATTTAATCATGTGCAACCAAGGGTGTCCAAATCTGACCAGGGGTCTTCTTTCAAGTCTCTCTGCTGAGCTCTGAAACACAGAAGACTGATTCCCTAATCTAACCCATTAACATTATGTTTAAAAGGAGCTTAAAGGTCTACAGGCACCTGAAGCATCCAGAACCTGAACTCTAATAAGTTGAGAAAAAAAATAACTAAATCAGTATATCTAGTTTCACAAAGGACAAACAGTCAAAACTGTAAGTAAGTAAAGTAAAGGCTAGACTGGTTATTCATGGTTATTCACGGAAACATTCGATTCATGGATATGCTTTGACACCATTCAAACTACACGTTGAATCTGGCGGCTCAGTGGCTAATTGAAAACAGGTGGACCAAAAATGAGACCCATACAAGGACTGCAGAGTTGAAGACCACTGGGTCTATAGCTAAAACCTTAAAGTCAGACAATGAGAAGCCAACAAGTATGTACTGATGCATCTGAACGAATCTGATATTCGTTTAGTAGGGAGCCATTTTTTTTTTTAAAAAGTGCTGGAAAACTTGCAGATGCTGTGGAGATGCAGAATCAAAGGTCATGTTTACGGGGGGGGGGTGTGCTCTGGTGTTTACCTGGTGAGACCGGGCTGGGCTCTGGAGGCGGCTCTGGGGCCCCAGCCGCAGCCTTGGATTCAGCAGAGCACTCTAGCGCCTCTCCTTGACTGGCAGAGTCTTTTGGCTGCTTCTGCTGGGTGTTCAGCAGCTGGGCCAGGAGCACGGCGAAGGCTGCCTGCGTGCCCACGCCGGCCTCCTCCCCCTCGGGCTTGGCCTGCCCAGGCACGGTGGCGGCGGTAGCCTCTGGAAGGTTCTCTGCCTTGCCCGGTGGCTTCTGAGCGAGCTGCTGAAGCGCGTCCAGGGTGACGGGCAGGCCGGTGAATTGGCCGGTGCCGGGTGCAGCCTTGGACTGGAGCAGGTTCAGCAGCAGGGCCAGCTGCTCCTGGGTCAGCTGGGAGCCCGAAGCCTTCGGGTCTGTGGGTGGACAGGGAAAAAGTAAAACATCCCTCCATCTCTATTCTGTGCCTCATTCATAACATTCATAAACAATAAAAAAAAGAGCTATATCCTCCGGAGATCCAGTAATTCATTTTTACCCTCTATAGTGGACATGATGTTCTGGCTTTTCTCATTCACGCTATATATGCATTCTGTTGTTTAGCACAGTTAGGGCTTTAAGGTGACATCATACATGTGGGGGTGTGGCTTTGCTAACTTCCTCTTCCTGTTAAATCAAATCAAAAATTTAAATCATTTCCTTTTTCCTCCTGGATCTCAGCAGGTTATAGTCAGGCAACTCCAATCGAGGCTGTGGTAATGTGACTAAATAAAGGGTTAATTTTACAATATGTTATACAGTTGTAAATAGGGTTGTAAATAGGGCACGAACTTGGATACTTGTGACCAAAACGGTTCAAGGTCCAGGTAGTAACCTACTGCATCTTCAGGCAAGGTGTCTAACTTTAAGCCTGTCAATAGACGGCCAACTGTGTCAGGTGTAAGTGAGGGTGCAGCCTCATACCCAGGGCCACAGCGGCTCCAGCAATTGGCTGCTTGAGCAACCCGGAGGCGGGGCAGCCCTGGGGAGTGCTGCTCCGGCTGTCGTCAGGCCCCAGCTGCTTGCGAGGGGCCTTTGGAACGGGCATCTCCTCGGACGCCTGCTTCTGCCGCCTGCGTTTTTTACTCCAGAGCTCGTGGCAGTCCTGCCAGAGGGGGAGGCTACGGGAAAGGGGGGGAGGGGGTGTCAGTATTAGGGTGCAGTTGTAAATATGTGCATGTAACAGGAAAAAAAGAGTCATCTTCCCAAATACTTAAGCCGAGTCTCATGTGTTTGGCTATTTGAGGATTTAATTCTGACCAAGATTTAGCTGCTTTTAAATATTTAAACATAAAATCAGCAGAAGTGGCTAAAGTCAGTGAGATGTACAGATGTAAAAAATAGTTAACACTCATAAACAGGATAATAAAGGCAAAAAAGGACTGAACAGACAAACATGCGATGCTAAAGCAAATGCTATTTTTAAATCATGACTTCAGACAAATCATCTCTATACAACAGGCGGCGACAAGACTCCATTACACAGAAAAAAAATATCCGAATGTGCTCCACAAACCGCTATTTTAATGCTAAAAAAAGATACACCGCTGTTACAATTTTGCAACTGCCCAATGATTTCAGTTTCCCATAAATGTCCATTCTTAATGTGATGCAAAGGCTCTTCAGTATATAACACGTTTGATTTATGAACTGCATTATATGCTGTATGCTGTATACATCCTTGCTGAATATTTATACGTACGGTTCACAACCATCTAAATCAACAATGTTTATATATGAAATCTGTAATGTTATTTTATTACAGATTCATAAATCCGTGGAGAAATCTCTCCCTGAGGTTTTGGTCAGGAGAATGACATCATTATTATCAGATTCTGCGTGGTCTGACGGCACAAGCCGGTTCGCCTCACGTACTCCGGAGGCGACATCTTGGCTGGGTCGATGTCCCTGAGGAACTCGCTGTTCAGGGCCTGCTGGGCCGTACAGCGCTTGCTGGGATCCAGTGCCAGCATGTGGTCAAAGAGATCCAGGGCGGAGCCGGGAATGCTGCCGGGGAAGTAGGGGCACAGACTTAGACACATCGGGACTACAGAGTTTCAGCTTCTTTTTTTTTTTTTTTTTTTGAGTGTCAACATTGTGTTCTTTTATATCTTGCATACTTCATATTGCCCCAGTATGAATAGCTCTTGTGGGGGTCTGATTGGCTGCTACCTTAACAACCCATCCACTATCCACTAGCTAATTATGATCTTATGGTCTTGTTTGTTGTAAACAGTTTCCTGCACTGTTGAAAGCATACATTGGTGATGGACTAGCGCTGCATCTATGGTGGATCTATAATAATAATAATAATAATAATAATAAAAACATAATCCTTCTGAGATGACACCCAATTTTTGCTATTTTGGTTATCAAATGTCAAAATGATTTGCTTAACGTTTAAGCCTAAAGACGTATTTCAGATCTTATACAGACAAACCTTATGACGGGAAAGCTAACCGTAATCCAGAAAGAAATAACTGAAGGTTAACTATCATACAAGAAGAGTCCAATTCCCATAAACATACAAATAGAGCAAAGCTGGAACTCAAACCCACAATCGTGACGGGATTTGGGCAACAGCCCTACTACTCACTGAGTCACAACTCTTAGTAGATTTTACAAAAGGCCACAACATCATAAATAATGAGAAGTATTCGGAACACGGCTGGCAGAGACTTACAATGCAAACTCCTCTCTGAGGCGCCGGCGATACTGTTTCTTTGGTTTCATAGTGTGGAAATATTGCAGTTTTATCACATCTGGCCACACAGCTGGGCACGGGCTCCCGCAGATACGGCTGGGGTCACAAAGCAAAGGGGTCAAGATGCCTGTCATTGGTCGTCTCGCTAAACTGTCACATGAGCTGTGTTTTACCAGTAAACCTGCTTTCTGAACAAGAGCCCAGCCGGGGAGTACTGGTCCATAGTTTACAAATCATAAATGACCCTACTTGGGTTAAGGGGACAATGAGACATTTGAGGTGTATTTTCCAACATTTAGGTTCAGAACTCACCTAATTAGCTCTAACTGGGCAAGTTCTTGGTTGGCCTGGAAGATGGGCTTCTTTGTAAACAGTTCTCCAAGAATGCATCTGTGGGAGAAAACAAGACATATGAACGCAACAGGTCAAGGGCGAACAAGGAATTGAGCCCAATAATAATAATACTGAGGAGAGGATTAGCTTAACAGCCTAAAAAACTAGCTCATCAGAACTTCAGAGCTTTACAGGCCCAAGGTAACAGCTACACCACTAGCCTATTCTCCAACAACCAGCATCCCCCCAGACATTAGAGGATTCGAATGCTAGTGACAGTAGGCTGAAACTACATCGTAAACAAGGCATTATGAAAAGTCAAGTAAGGCAAATGTTAAAACTCTGTTTTCACTTTTTCTCGTTAAATCATCACCTTATTTTGTGTTTCACAAGCGTGTCTGGTTACTACAAAAAAAGTTTCAGTTTCAAAACACAATGCCAGGCAATTATCACATTAACAGCAAGTCAGGCAAGCTTAAAAGCGAACTACATCTGGGTTCACCAAACTGATTATGTCAAGTATTTCAGTATGAGAGACAAGGTTCCATTTTATGACGTTTGCGTGACTGTGTAATGTCTTACATTGCTACAGGACAGTTTCTAACACCTGTCTTCACGCCTGCTTTGACTACAAATGCATATATGCTTATTTTAACTGTCAATGTAACCAAACAGTTACAATTACCATTTTGTGGATATGCTAGCACAGCTACTCTGAATTACAACTCAGCAAGTACTCAGTTTTTTTTTGTTCCTCTTTCCAAAATCCATCCTGTAAATTTAACCCGTGCATAATTTCTATCAACGGTATGCCACGCTAAGTTTAGAAATTTAGATAAGCAATCTCGCAAGTTCTCAAGTACTAATCTATGTACTTGAGAAATGGTCACAAGATTAAGTCATTTCAAGGTTCCCCACATCTTTTTCCATCATCAAAGGGTTCTTACCCGCAGCTCCAGACGTCAATGGATGGAGAGTACCTCTCTTCTCCGAGCAGTAGCTCAGGTGGTCGATACCACAAGGTGATCACCTTGTTGGTGTAGGGACGGCTGCAGGGAAGATCGTGCCGTGTTAGCATCGCACTGAGAATCTTCAGACCACCTAGGACATCTAGCAAATTGATCAGCAGATGCCCAGAAATAGAGACTTCAAAGTAAACCTATAATCTGATCCCTGACCTTAAACAAAAAAATAAAAAACAGGTGTCAAAAGAAGGCATTACCCATAGCAGTCTTGTAATATTACAGCAACCAAAACTCTGAAAGATTTAAAATTCACATATATCTCAGAATTTGCCATTGTTTGACTGTGTAAAAGACCTGACCGAGGAATTACACATGGCAACAAGATGCAGTACATGTGCTCTCTTATGACATCTAAACAAATCGCAGAAAATTTAAAAATGAGAACAAAACATGCATTGAAACTGCGCACTGACCTCTCCTCAGAGTTGTAGAAACGGGCCAAGCCGAAATCTGCAAGCTTAATCTGCCCCCTAGTGTAAAGAAGCAGACATTTAAAGGTCAACCTACAGGTGGTGCTCAACAGCGCCAGCCAGTGGCAGCTGACAAATGCAGATGACATTTCAGCTATAAATGAATACAACATAAAAAGTAACACCCAACCATTCAATCTACTGTTTTTTGTTTCTGCATATATACAAACAACAATCTATACACCAGATTAATGTTTTCATCATTTTGCCTATATACATAGAAACCTCTATCCAACTATCTATTAGCACACGCTTTTGTCTAAAGCAATATGCCATTTTCTTTTTTTGCCATAGATTTTGGCACGCATACACAATATACACACAGGCACAATATCATAGCTATTCCTACATTGAAATCACAGCTTGTTTTCCCTTTGCCTACACACACACATACAAACAAAACAAGACAGACTGCCGCCATCCTCGTTACTCATCACAGACGCCCTCCCACCTGTTGTTCAGCAGGATGTTGGAGCACTTGATGTCCCTGTGCAAGAAGTTCTTCTTGTGACAGTATTCCAGACCCTCCATCAGCTGCCGCATGAATGACTTGATGTGGTTCTCGTTGAAGTGGACCAGGCCCGACTCCAACAGCCCCATCAGGTCATGGTCCATGTACTCAAAGACCAGGTAGAATGCTCCTGGAGAAAGCATCTTGCGGTCAGCACTACACGGACTGATGTGACCAGCTACATCACAGTACCCTCTCTATACTGGATCATTTCCTAGACAACACCAGCCAGTTATGAAAACACCGCAATTAGAGGTTTACACAGTTGGGAGATGGATAGATGTACATCAGTTACCATTCGTTTAAGGAAAACAACATTTAAGCACAAGTCCAAGGCAGGAAATGACTCAGGACGGTGCACCAACCCACACACACAGGTTTGTATTCATATCTTTGTGGGAACTCCATTAATTTCTATGGGAAAACCATAACCATAATGTGACGACCTTAACTCATACCGAGCCCTAGCCATAAGCATGAGTAACCAAGCAAAACACAAGACTTTTGACATTTTTAGTTTTATGATTGCAGATTTTTGTGTGGAACTGAAAAATGTCCCCAACAGGTGTGAGGTAACAGTGCCACAAACTATGCCAACCCTGTCCTGTTTAGGGAGAAAAAACTGAAACCGATTCAAAGAGGCTGGGGCTTTATTTTACTGTAGCAGAAGCGCTAGAAATGCAATAGCAGCCGACGCAGCCCCAGCCTCCTGAATGGCAAGGGCCGCACCTTTGTCGTTCTTGAAATCGACCGCATCCTCCTTGTCCGTGACTATCTCCTTCATGTTGATGATGCTCCGGTGGTTGAGCTGACGGAGGATTTTAATCTCGCGGATAGCTGTGATGGGGAAGCCCTCCCTCTCGTTGTCCAGACGCACCTTCTTTAGGGCTACCATTTCAGCTGTGACAATTATAATTATATTAATTATGATTAACATCATCATCATCATCTGACATGACACCAATTTAATTAACAACTGTGTTAATCAGCTTTGTTTACATTGCACAGTATTAATTTTACACAATTAAGAAGAGTCTACCTAGTAATCAAAGGGTAATGATAGTGACAGTGGTTTTTTTTTTAATCTTCTAACTCAGTGGTTCTCAAATTGTGGCATTTCCAGCACCAGTGGCACTTAGAGCTCCCCCAAGTGGTACATGAGAAGACTGCAGTAGTCTGTTGTGTGCACTGTATAAAAAAGGGACTGAAAATAAAATTGAATTACTGGATAGAAGAAATAAATGTTCTTAAATCAGTTTGAGGTGAATTAAGATTTTTTTTATATAGTACCAACCCCATGTGGCATTTGGCCACTTTGGTTTGATACGAAGTGGTGCCTGGCCCAAAAAAGTCAAGGACAACTGCTCTGTTGTGTTTAGCCACCAGAATATCTTTGCAAGAACTAGATACAATGAAACAAACAGACGATTTGGCAGCCACCGGAGTGCAGGGCAGCCCCCACCTGTATCCCTGTCCTTGGCCTTGTAGACCTGCCCATAGGTGCCCTCCCCTGTAATGCCCAGGATCTCGAACTTGTCCACGCAGCGCTTCCCCCAGTCAATCCCGGCCTCCTTGATTTCGCCGTACCGGGGCCCGCATATCCTGGGGAGGTGGGGAGGGGTGCATTAAGGTGTCATGGAGGAGACCGTGCGGCAGAAGTGAGGGAGGGCCAATAACAACCTACTGTGAAGATCTGAGGGTGATCAGGGACAGGACCTACCTGGGCCTTTGGCGGCCACCGGAGGTCTTTCTGTCCTCAGAGGGACTTTCTGAGGCTCTGGGACTGGCTGCCGGGAGCTCAGGCGGCAGGGGCAGGGAGCTCAGGATACAAGGCTTCCGCTCGGCCTTCTTCTTGGTGGGACGGGTCTGCAGAACGTCCTTCACACTGATAGCCATGAAGAACAGAGTTATCGTCACAAATGAAAAAAACTATAAAAACATTTCCGTAGTCTGAAATGCAACATATAAAAAAACAACAAATATTTCTTTCGAAACCAACTAAAATAGAATAAAAACAAACAGTCTAAAACTTTGTTACCATTTTTTATACCGTTTAGCTCAAGTAATTTTTTCCTTTAAATGACCATTAACAATACCCGGATCACGCTTTTTGAGGACATTAGCACATAACCTGCACTGTCTTATTCATGTAGGATTCTCGAAAGGTGAGACGCACAAAATACATGTGCAACGGTCTACCCCAACTACTAAAACTAAGAATTAAATAGAAAGAGAATTAAATATAAAATTTAAATATAAATAGAAACTAAGAATTAAATAGAAAATTACCTATAAAACAAAAACTGGAAAAACTACACTGAAAACTAAAATGAGATTTTAGTATAAGATACTTTATGATTGCAACTCTAGCAAAAAATTTAAATCACTCATGATCACATTCAGCCGCGGTCACATTCAAATTGCATATATACTCCTCTGAATAAAATACTAAAATCAATAACTGCTGTACACAACGCCACTTAAATTTGCAATGACTAGCTGTCTTCTGCAAGGATTAACGAGAAATAGGCTGTTAGCCTGCTACCTTACTTAATCGGTTTTGATTTATGCTCCGCCTTGTCTCACCTATCAGTTCCATCAACATTTTCCAGGATGGCGGGGGGCATCGGCAGGGGGGTGGGCGTGGTGGTTGTTGCAGTGGCCAGTCGTTCTGCATCCTTGCTGTTTGCTGACATGAGGGGCGCCTTCTTGCTCTGGGGGATCGCAAGACAGATATCCCCCCCTGCTGCGTCTTTGTCAGGGAGCGGCAGCTCCGTCTCGGGGGTCCCATCGACAGGGGGCTGAGGCCGACTGGCATCAGAGGGCTTCGTTTCTCTCTCAGGGGGCGTAGAAGGTGGCTGGCTCTTCTTGGGGGCGTGGTTGGCACTGGGGCTGGGCTGGGGGCAGGAGCCCTTGGTGGGTGTGGAGGTGCTGCTGGAGCTCTTGGCCCGCACTGCCTCTGATGCCTTGATGCGCTTCTGCTTGCTAAGCTCAGCGGCCAGGCTGCTCTTGAAGGTTAGGGTGCTGGGGGAGAGGCTGGAGGGACGGCTGCGGGATCGAGATCGCCGTGACGATGGGTAAGGGCCTCGGCTGTGGGGGGGGTGGATTACACCGTCAGGGAAAGAGTACGTATAAATACGAGTGAAATGATTTACCAAGCATCCCTGTCTGTAATTTCCAGCATTTCTAGTGGTGCTCACACTCTTGCGATCTCACGTTACTTCACTTTGGACAGAAGGACCTGCTGAATCAGTGTTTCTCGGCCCGATTCTCTGGGGAAGCCCACACCTCTGCTTACTCCCAGCTCCAACCCACCTGGACCAGGCAGCCACCACACCACATATTATAATGAAGCCACAGGTTCTGCTAACCAGCTAGCTAGTTATCATCTTCTAACTCTACTTGCCATCTACAACTTGAAATAGCAAACCTGTCCCTGCATATCTAGTGCTTAAAAATTGTACCCCTTCAAAATAATTTTAATTACATCTCCAAATATTGAGATTCTACCACAAACAGAATTTCAAGAATTCATTTGAGTCATAACTAGGTGGCATTCAACTCCAAACATCTAACCAGTTGGTTTTCCAATCCCAATATAGCCTCTACCGGCTTTTCAGGTAGCCTGTGACTCACCTAGTGACTATGAACACAAATTTGCCAAATGAAAGATTCCAGTTTAACAAAAGGCAGAGACCTGGTACCTTTAATGGAAATAAAAACATCTCACTTACACAAAGATGAATTGCTTTGGATTCAAACAAGAGCTATAACACTATATAATAATTATACAAAACAATGGTTTTGTTAAAATTGTAACCAAACTAAACACTATAAAATGCCTTAAATTACAAAAGTAAGTTGCCATCTTAAAGTTGGTAACAGTAACTAACTCATATGGATATAGAACCGTTTACAGGCAGTTAAGCAATTAAGATGTTATTTATAATCACAAAGTCCGTATTGTACATTATACCAAGCTGACTTAATAAAAGTCCAGAATCAAATTAATTCAACAGTAGCTGCTTTTTCACGTCACATTCTCTCGCAAAAGTGATGAATTTGTACTACGCTCAACAATCAACTTAAGTGAGTGAACTGAAACCTGGCAACTCACTACACATTAATTCACATTCCAGGAATCCGAAATAAAAATTAAATTTTTGTGCTCAGTTTTCATTGTAAACTGTGGTTGTTTCAAAGCTTTTTTGTCACTATTGCCGTTTCCTCCCCCCCACTCAACGTTTTTACTTTTTTCAAGTATCACAAATGCAAAAGGGAACAGAAGACTGAATGGTAGAGGCAGGAAAACCGCAACTTACAACAGACAGTAATGTATGAAACTGGTGCTGACAGATCAGGCAATATTGTCCACAAATTTCCACAACAAATCAGAACAGTAACAACTAGGCAAAATCAGAGGGTGATCCTCTGTACCCAAAAATTTAAACTCCCAGAATTCAGACAAACTGATTTTGAAAAAGTGTGATTACAATAAAAAAAAAAACACAACTAACTAAAGCTTATTCTTAAACATAGTAAATCGGGATACGATAATGGATCAATTTAATGTCCCTTGAGCTTCCTGTCAGCGGGGTCAAGCTGCCTAGCAAAAATGTGGACTGTTTGGCAGGGAGCTGGGAGGGAGCAAAAATATGGACTGTTTGGCAGGGAGCAAAAATGGGGAGTGTGTGTCTGAGGAGCAGGTTGGGAAACACTGCCGAAAACCATTTCCACAATGCTGTATACAGTGGAGGAAATAAGTATTTGACCCCTCGCTGATTCTGTAAGTTTGTCCATTGACAAAGAAATGAAAAGTCTCAGAACAGTATCAATTTAATGGTAGGTTTATTTTAACAGTG
>JAODKN010000001.1:23985636-23996102 GCA_026774425.1 Petrocephalus zakoni
AATGAAATGCAAATCAGTTTCCATCTTTTATTTAAAGTTATTTTTTCAATTTTCCTTTTGATGTGCTATCTGTCACTTGTCACTGTTAAAATAAACCTACCATTCTGAGACTTTTCATTTCTTTGTCAACGGACAAACTTACAAAATCAGCGAGGGGTCAAATACTTATTTCCTCCACTGTACATGTGACCATTTCAGCACAAACATATGAAGCTTGTATACAAACAGCACTGCAATATGGCAGAGGTGTAGGAGATAAGCATTCAAATAACACAGCCAACCCCAAAACCACATGCATGTTCAAACACCAATATTTTTCTTTGAACTAATTTCAAACGGAAACTACGCATGGCAAACTTAACGACATTTAGGAAGGTTTTGTTGTCCTCAGTTTACTCAAATTCTATGCAAAATCCCTTAAAAATAATCCCTACATAGATGGATTTGCCACAGATGGCAAAATTCGTAAAATTTAGGCTGTGTTAATAAATTATCACTAAACTAGGAAGATTCTAGATCATGATTGGTCTTAGCATTAAAACATTACTACATGGCACTCTGCGACTTATGGTGGGGTTATGTTCCGATGAACACAACAGAAGTAGAAAAAATAGTAAGCAAAATATGAATATGATAAATAGATAAGTAAATGCTGTCACAAGTAAATAATTACTGTAACAAAATATGAGTAATTCAAAGCTTATATGGTAAAACCATACAAGCTGTTAAACACTATGAGATATTTATGCATACGAATGCTACAGATTCTCCAAATATGGCTGCGTAGATGCTGCCAACGCCCGGCTTCAGTAGAAAGAATCGTACGACAATGTTAGCCCAGGAACAGCTCAAAATTGAAAGTTTGATGACTACTGAAGGTGCATCACTATAGCAAATGCAGGAAGTCAAAAAATTGCAAGTTGTACAAGCTTAAAGCTGGGGGGCAGGGGGAATCTGTACTGGAAAATATCATTTCACCAGGTACATCTGCAAAAAGAGCTACAAAATTTAGAAGATTGTTTCTTCTGACACTGATTATGACAAAGGAGACTAAGCTGATAAGTGCATCACCTGTTAGTGTATCAGATCTATTTACATCAGTTGTGGTCTAATTATGGTTGGGATGAGAACTGCTAGAAGTTTAAATAAGCTAACAAACTTGTCTTATTTACAACAAATTCTGGCCCAGTCAAACTTATAACATAAAAAATTACACAAATTTTCCTTCATATTTCACTCTAATTACATCCGCAGCCAGCAGTGTCTGTTGTTCCAAATAATTTTCAGATGTTTTAGTGTGAAAACGAGGATTATACTCCACTTGAGGTTGTTATGGACACCAGATCAGATCTGCTTCCTGTTTAATGAGTCCCAGTAAAATGAGTGATGCGTCATTTATGAAACCCTATTACCTTTTCCCAGCAGTCGGTTTACGCTGCTGTCGAGTGCTTTAAACAACAGGACCGAGCGATTACTTAAAGATGAGTCATTAGTGAGTGAATGCTAACTGGAAATCGGTACGTTAGGCCAAACAAATCCAATCCCTGTCCAAAAAGAGAACTCCTCCCTAAAAACTTGCCATCTCAACAATGCTGATATAGCAGTTAACCGTATAGTCTTTTTAGTGTTAAGAATAATATTAAAATGACACAGTGGCACATAAATGGTAGCACTTTTGTTTCACTCCTATGTGATTTGTGGTTCAAATTCTACCCCGATGTGTGCGAAGTCTGTCTTGTTTGTAATGTGCTATCATGGATGAATGTGGCTTTGGGCAAAAGCATTTGCTCAATTAAGTACGTGTAGTGTCTGCCTGTTCTCTCCATGTTGTCTAGATTACCTCCTGTAGTATAAAGACACACATTCAGGCAAACTGAGCAAATAATGTAACAGTAATTGTAAATTCTAGTCATTGTAGTCTAATTGTACTTGCATGAAGTCAAAGCAGGCTATATACTACCGGCCCCACCTACCCAAAAACCACACAATTCAAGCAAAAATACAGCCTTAAGGTGAATCATATTACCACAGCATGCACAAGAACATAAGAACTATACAAACGAGAGGAGGCCATTGGGCCCATCAAGCTCGCTTGGGGAGAACTTAACTAATAGGTTAAGGTTTCAGTCTAACCCAGAGCACACCTAAAGCTCTGCAGAACAGGGGCAAAAAACCCTTAAAATATCATAAAGCATCTTCCTAGTGAATTTTTTCACTTTAGGTCAAATGAGTACCGTTTTATATATTGGCGTTACTCTCGAAGAGGACAGATTTGACTTGACGTTAATGCATGCCCCTGGAGGAGCTACCATGTTTACCTTTGTGTCTCGCCCAAGGTACAAGTTAATAAGTCTCCCAGCGCGGGTTGTACAGTCATCCATCTTGCATAAGCATCCACCTACCCGAGCATGCAACACCATCTCCCCCAGCAGCAAACCAACGCTGCCATTAAACATAGAAGTAAGCCCGCGCGAGCAGAGCAGCATCTGGCCAGATGCGTGCCCACTGCAGGTCACCACCGGGGCACCTTAGACCAGATCCGCCCCAAATGCCTGAACACCATGAGATGGTGAGGGCCGAGCTGGGGAGCCCCGAGCGATGCATGCTGCACGACTACCCAGATGCAGGCACACACGTGTTTCACACGCATGACACAACCGGGCCGGAACCTACAGCTATTTCACAAGCAAAACTGGGCCTTTTTTTTTACCTTGAATCCGGACTCGGACTGAAGGACTTTCTGTAGGGACTCCGCGATCTCCGTCGGCCGCTGTAGGGGCTGGAGCTGAACTCGCCCGCTTCGTACGGGCTGCGCCGGCTGTAGCTGGCCGACCTCCGCCGGCCGTAGGGGCTGCCGGGGGACTTGGTCCTCCGCCTGCCGTAGTACGAGCCGGGAGATTCGGCCACGTAGCCGCCCTGCGCCTCCGGGTCCCTGGCGTAGTAGTAGGGGCTCGGGGAGCGTCTCCCTCTGGGAGCGTACTGGCCGTAGCCGACGCCGGGGGACTGGTAGCCGTAGCCCTGCGAGTAGGGCGCCCTGTAGGGGCTTCCGTCCCGGGGCGCCGGGCTGCTCCTATAGGCCCGGAGTTCGTCGCGCTCTTCCCGGTACGCCTTGGCGCTGTTCTTGTACGCGGACGGCGGCTCCTTCCCCGGCTTCAGCTTGCTCCTGTGCCGGGGTGACTTTCTGCCCGGCGATGCGGGGGGCAGCGCAGCCCGCAAGCCGTCGGCGCCGCGCCGGTTCCCCGCGCCGCCGTCCGGCGCCTTCGAGGGCAGCTCCCCGCCTGGGCCGGCGCGCTCCCTCCTCGGCTTATCGTGCCGGTCCCCCCGAGGACGCGACGAGGGCCGCTCCTTCCTCGGCCGCCGGCCCGGCGACGCGGGGCTGCCGCCGTCCGGCGCGCCCGCTTCGGCCATCCGCCGCGGGGCGGCCGGCTCGCAGCGCGGCTCCGGCGAGGGGCTCTCGGAGAAGCGCTCGGACTGGGAGCTGACATCGTCGTACTCCACCAGAGTGCGGATCTCGCCGTCCCTCTCGAACACGCTCCTCCGGCCGCCGGGCGGCTCCTCGTCCGCTCGCCGCTCTCTCCCCTTCGCATGCCGGCGCTTCTTCCGCCGGGAGGACGACGAGCGCCGCTTCCCCCGGCGCTCGTCGTCCTGGCTCGGAGCCGCTTTACCTCTACGCCGGGGATCCTCATGCTCGGACGGGCTCCTTCTCCGACCGCCTTGGACCGCCGCGGAGTTCGGCATTTATTACCAAACTAAAGGCGCCGCTCGCTGTCGGCGGCAGTACTTAACGCTTTTGTTTCTAAATGCCCATACAGCGAGGCTGCTAGCTAAACAAAGCGAAACGACGCCGCGGCGCGACCCGGCCGAGGGTTCATCACTTTCACGCCGCTACAACTTGATAATCAATTATTTAAGCAGATAATAAGCAGCCAGTGGGCTGAGGCATGTTCGCGGCGCTGGTGTGCGCACTAAAGCCGCCTAGTCTTTCGGGGGACTTAGCGTCCACTTCATGGTGGGCATCAGGCCTGTGGGGTATCACACGTGCGAAATGTAATGCATTATAGATTCGAAATCAAGAGAGTCCCGGAAAAAAGGAACGACAACAACAAAAAAAAAGGAAAAAAAAAAAGCTGAAACTATGTGCGCACTCGCAGTTCTAAAAGTTCCCGACGCCTGCCGTCTCTCTCATCTCAGTGAGGAAGTCGGCTGCCCCCGCCGGCCATGTCTCGGCGGAGTTTCCCCCTAAACTCAACCGCGGCAGATTCAATAAAACGCCAAAAGCGAGGGCAAGAGTATCCAGGTCAGGTTTAATTAGAGTGTTACAGGTCCGGCGTCGCGGCTACTCGCGGCCACAGCTGGGGGCCGGGGAGCCGGCTGGGCGCGCTACAGCCGCGTCCTTTTGTGACCGAGCGTAAGGAGAGCCCATGTCCAGGCCGGCCGCAGATTGTTGTTGGTTACGGAACGTTCCGTCTACTCCTCTGTGACGTCACGGACGCGGAGGAAACCCTTGACACCGGCCCACAAGTTCCACCCCCCCAAAAAATAAAACGAAACGCTGTCATCCAGATTCACACGAAAAAATAGTCCGAGGATTCGGACCTATTTCTCTCTCTTTTGTCTCTTTTACTAATGCCGGGCGGCTTGTCTTTTGTTGTTGCTTTTTGGCTACGCAGAGCGTAACGTTGGCACCAGTGCTAGCGGAGGTAGAAGATCGGGAGAGACACGCGAACGAATGAGAGACGCTGTACGCCCGTTTCCGTTCAATGGTGGGAACGTCCGCGTCGGATTTAGGGAGGGTCGCTGAATAGTGCGAGTTTGTCTATACGGTGTAGTGCGGCTAGGTGAACGTACGGCAGAGAAACTGCCCTCAAAACGGCAGTGTCTTGCATATAATTGTCATTTAATGAAAGTATCGCTTATAAATAAATCAGAAAGTTGTATTATTATTATTATTATTCTGTAAGGATTTAAATGTGAAACAATGTTATATAGATGACGCTCCCTAGACCGTTTATTTCGATTGGCTATTTGGTAGTTGCGTATCAGCATTAAAGACGGGGCAAGTGCGCAAAGTACGTAAGCAAGTGTTACTCTGAGGTTCACGGGGTCAAACAATTTTGAACATGAAAAGAAATTATTTTGTGAAAACATCAAATATGCGGATGTTACATTTGTGGTCAAAAACGTAGTTTAAAAAGTTTTGCGTTGTAGCTGTTTTGAACGTTCACATTTCTGATTCTGATGACAATAGTGCATTACACACTCATGCGTAAAAGCAAATTTGGCAAGGTATGTATCTCGATTTTATCATCACTGCTCTGACTTTTACTTAACTTTACGTAGATACACAATTTCAAACTATTTAAATAAGCCTTTGAATAAAAACACACACATACGCACATATATAACTACCAGCTACAGAGTTTGCAGATTTTTATTGGGAGTCGTATGAATCTGTGATACATTTTGTCTACGTTGTCTGAGTCTGGGGAAAATTTAAGTTTGGGGATTACACCTGAGAAAATTATTAAGAAGGAATAATTTGAAAAATTCTTTGAGTAAGATGGGTTTTCATAGAACTAAAGATGACTGATACATACCGAAAAAAGAATAGAACAAATTATAATATGAGGAGACCCTTCTAAATACTTAAATATACTTGGAAATAATCAAAGATTTCTTTTTATTCTTATTACAAAAATCATATCTGGATACACATTTCTGTATTTAATTTTACTAATTACATGAAAATAAATGCCAGTTGAAAACACATCTAAAACATCTTGTTTAATTTTGAGTGATTATTCTACAAATCATTATCTATAGATGTAAATTTTGGGTGTTGGGCAAGGCTGTGGACTTCAACAGTTGCAGGCCATCTGTTGGTGAGAAAAGATTTACTGATCTTGACTTTCTCTGCCGATGCTGTGATCTTCACAGAATCAATGGAGGGTCTCAAGAGACTTAACGAGGAGTATGAGTGTCTGAGTTTGTGAGTGTCCTGGATGAAAACCAAAATCCAGACCTTTAATGACGTCTTGGGCACAGCCACCAGCACTGTGTCTGTCTGTGGAGAGAACGTTGAACGCAGAGGTTCACGTACCTCGGCTGCGACATGTCTCTGGTGATTCTTCCTGTGAAGTCAGTAATCGGATTGGGAGAGCATGGGGGGCGGTCACTGGAATGGGGTGTGTGGTGGCTTCAATAGGACGATGGTCCAAGTATTTAGCGTCCTGGTGGTCCCTGTATTGCTGTATGATTGCGAGACATGAATGTTATCCAGTGACCTGAGGCAAAGACTGAACTCTTTTGGTACTGTGTTTCTTTGGAGAGTCCTAGAGTACCGCTGGTTTGACTTGGTGTGGAAAGAGCGGTTGCTCAGGGAGTCCTGAATGAGGCACATTACCTGCATTGTCAGGGAGCGTCAGTTACAGCACTGTAACCATGTGGCATGATTCCCTGAGGGTGATCCGGCTCGCAGGATCCTCATTGCTGTGGCCCAAGCAGCTGGACCAGGCCAAGGGGTCACCCACGTAACACCTGGCCGTGGTAGATAGATGGCCATTTATAGAGAGTGGGACTCGACCACATGTCAGCCTGGGGAGTTTCCAAAGTGTTTCATCGTGCGGTGGGAGTGGTTACGCACTGTACCAGTGCATGCCCCGCAACCTAACATGATCTGATTTAAAATTTTGTTCTTTCCCTCAAAGTTTTGGTAGAAGGGACATTAGCTTTGAATGTGTTTACTAAACATTACTAAAGAACATTATTAGTCTTTTGACAATTGCCAACTGACCTGAATATGAAAAAGAATCTTTTAGAATAAGGTTTCTTTCTACTTTCCATCCTCTAATACTATAACGTCTGTCTCGATACAGTAAAGTAGTGTAAAATAAAACTTTAGTACTGAATTGGGGATGGCTGAACCTCTCTGCCTGTGATCAGAAGACATGCTGCACGCTGCATTGTACAACCCCCCCCCCCCCCCAAACTTGCTCTCACTTGTATGAGTGTGTCATGCAAGGTGGAGCAGGCAAAGAGAAGCATTCCAGTGTAGCTGTACTCATACTTGTGCAAATGGCAAATAAGGGATCACTTAATTTCCTAATTCTTTCCTCATTCCAATCATAAATGTCGTGTACATTCGGTCCTTCTTAAAGTTAAAACTGTTTCCCCTGCAAAAGCAACAACCAAGTGCATGCTGTGGTTAATATCACAATACGACTGACAGCTTGTCATGAGCACTTGTCAGGGTACTGTAAGGATGGGAATCAGACACATGAATTTGCTTAAACATCTGCAAGAGCAGCATGGTGGCTTGTCCTCCTCAATAACACTATGTCTTTTGGAATTAAATGCTTTATTTGTAGTTGAAACATTCCAGAAAGGAAGACCCACATATGAACTGCCTTCTCTGGACTTACTGAGTTGGTTTAACTGAAATAGTCCTACTAGTTAGGTGAAATACATTTATTTAAATATGACTTGGGAGAGGTAATAGTTAGGCATGACATATGGCAACACAGAAGAAAATAAAGTAGATAGATATATATTCAAAGTAGTTTAATATGTTTTTATTTTTGTGTGTAATTTCTACCTAAATTATTTAAATTATATAGCCTCAAGCTTCCACATTATGCTAAATCAGGGGTGCCCAACTCCAGTCCTGAAGGGCCAGAATCCAATACAGTTTGCATATTTCCCTGCTGAACACATCTTAATCAGCTAATTACAAGGTTTAATAGGCACGTTTGAGCAGGGAAATCTGCAAACTGTGATGGATTATGGCCCTTCAGGACTGGAGTTGGGCACCCCTATGCTAAATCATCAGTAGACAAATGGGGAGTGCCGTGACCCCCCGTGAAACACACGTGTCTTGGATAATCCGATTTAAACTTCCGGAATATCACTTGCATAGGTGGTTTAGGGATCAATTAAGCACACACCTCTCGAAAATGGAGTCAAAGCATAGGGGTATGACATGTATAATGTATGATCGGCCTAAATAAACAATAGTAAAGTTGGACACGATTTTTTCCTGTATGGAAGCGATCTGTAGTTCTGTTTACTCGTACGTTAATTCGTTCTGCAGTGTTGTTTTTTCTTTTTCGATGCATCTCTTTGCAGTTGGCGATAAAGCCGTAATTTCTGAGCTGCGATCTAAGTACGCGGAGAGACCATGGAGTGAGACACAGCAGCTTGTCCGTAGGTGCTTGGTGAGTGCTGGGCGCACATCCCTTAGAAAATGCCGGAACCCGACTATAGGCTTATTTCATGTTACTGTAATCAGTGTAATGGGAGCCAAGTGATTTTATCTTTCGGTAATGGCTTTTAACGATTTTTATATCTTATTTTCTGGGATCTGGTAAGCTCTTGGAGTTTCTGATTTATATTAGAATCTGTAAGTATTAAAGGACTAAACAACAGTTAGTTTTTAAAAAAAAAAATGTAGCTGAACAGCTTGGGCCGACTTAAGAAGTTGAACGTCCAAAAGCAACAGTGGAAAAATCTGTTTTCCTAGTTCTGGTTATGTGGATTAGGCTCCTCCTCAAATCGTTTATCTGCGTCTTTTTGCCATGTAGGCCCATATATTAGCCCGGTCTTTAAAAATGTGTAGTAAGTATACATAATTGTAATAATTATCAGCAAGGACCTATATGATGTGTATTGCATTCCTTTTGGCTTCTTGGTAGTTGTCTGTCAATCAAATGTATATGGTCTTTCCAGCTGGGTTGAAGTCAACAATAACCTCAGGATTTTACAGTCTGCCTCTTCCCCTTCATAGGAAAATTGTACTTTGTCTTCAGGCTTGATTTGTATTTATTAAAAAAAATTAATCCATTATTTTCTTGTTATAGAATAAGTCATTATAGAGAAGGGTCTCTTTTTTCTACTGTACTTCCAGTAACCATAAGTTCTTAAACCAGTATTTTAAAAGGACTCGACATTTTACAGGACAAAGCCAAAAGAGATGCCACTCCCAGCCCACTGCTTCTGAGCTGTCTAGCAAAACTGTATGAAGCGATGAACGGTAAGAAACTATGCTTATCTTCGCAGAAAATATGGGTATAATTAATATAACATCCTTTAATCATAATTTCTTCTTGCACTTTAAAATGCATGCTGATTGCAGCTTATTGTGGGCATATCATTTTTCTCATTTCTTTTCCAGAATGTTCAGTGAGCACTGTGATATCCAGATTGGAGACAATTGCTATGCAGAGAGGGTTTGTGTACAGGGATGGTACAGCACACAATTGTGACACACTGTTTTTTTTTTTTTGCTTTGCAAGTTGTTTACATAAAACACATCAAAGTGGGTTGCTGGATATGCCAGGTACACCGTCATACGGTAACCTGTGGTGAAATGAAAGGGGGTTATCTCAGCCATTGTAAAAATGGTGAACACTAGAAAAACATAAAAAGTAACAATACAATAAGTAATAAACATAGTTACTCTGGAAAAAAGGCCAGAGTTATGCAACACGGTTCAAATGAAGTGCAATGTGCATAAGTAAGGAGTAAATATTGAATTATAATAGTTGGTTTAAGTATTAAGTAATCGGATGGCCTGAGGGTAGAAGCGCCTTCTGAGCCTCACGGTTCTCACTCGATTCATTTTGGTTTCTCCTCTCCTGCATCGTCTGTTTGCCGTTGTTGCATCTGAGCAGTGAGTCCAGTCTCCATTTCAAATGCAAAGAGACCTTGGAGCATACTTATGGCTGTCCATACATTGAGCCTGTAGAAATGCAGTTTCATTCAGCTATGCACTCCTTGCTGTTTGGTCTGAATTACAATAAAGTAAAATTTCAGTTCAAAAACTGCACCTGATTTCAAATATTTTAATCACCTCAGGACAAAATGTGGATGAAGGTTTTTAACTGTGTACTAGCTACTGAGTGCTGGACAAACTAAACCAGAACTAGTTTTGTCGTGGTATAGATTCTTATTAAAATGTTACTTGTATACAATTTATGTACGATTTTTGTGAATTGTCTGAGAGAAAAAAAATATGGCGCACAGGTTAGGGTCCCACCGGAGCCCCACTGAGTCAACATGCTACCTGACCTCTGACATGTTCTACGTAGAGGTCCTGCTCTCTGGAGATGGGGTGGAAGATGTCAAGTTGGCCCAGAATGGAGAGGCCCCAGAGGTAAGTGTTTTGTCTACAAAAGGGGTGGGCAATCTTATCCGAAAAGGGCCGCTGTGTATGCAGGTTTTCTGGATAACCCGAAGGTCAGCTGTTCAAACCCAGGTGTGAGGACTCTTCGGCCAATCAACCCTCTAATTAGTAACCTAATTAGGGAGTTACAGCGAAAACCGGCATACACACCGGCCCTTTGCGGATAAGATTGCCCACCCCTGGTCTACACTCTAGTACAGGGGTGGGCAATTCCGGTCCTGGAGGGCCATGGTCCAGCACGTTTTGCTGATGTGCTGGGCCACGGCCCAGCAGGACTGGAATTGCC
>JAODKN010000001.1:23996202-24008789 GCA_026774425.1 Petrocephalus zakoni
GTCCTGGAGGGCCATGGTCCAGCACGTTTTGCTGATGTGCTGGACCACGGCCCTGCAGGACCGGAATTGCCCACCCCTGCTCTAGTAGGTTCTTCTGTAAACTCAATTTCCCACAAACCCTAGTGGTAAGAACAACGGCGACGGGAAGCCAGATAGCCCAAAATACAGTACTACTGTTTGCAGTTTAATATGTAACTATAAGGATGATCCAGCTCAGGTTTTTGGTTAGGCCTGGCCAAGAGAAGCCCCACTGGTAAGGATGACCCAGGCAAACCTGTATGTATTGTTCATAACATCATCACTGTCATTTGTATAACTGGAATAAATATTGCTTATTTTAAAGGCTTTATAGTCCTGCTTAAGTGCATCTAGGTAACTGCTAGTAAATAATTAGCTGTGTAAATGAGAGGGGAGTCTATTTCATTTGAACTAATACAGATTTTGTGAAATTAATGGTACAGTAGCAGAGCTAATTCTATAACAGTTCTCTTTATGCACACATAAACCTTAATGTCCATGACCAATAACATCTTCAAAATGTCGCTGGCAGATGCTTCAATCATGTGGGTCATTTGTCCTTGTTTTTTTTTTTTTTTTTTTTTTTCCTTCCCCCCCAGTCTTCTGAAACTCTCCTTAAACTTCTACGGTAAGACAAATTGTGCGTGTGTGCAATCCTTTAGAGTTAGACTTGAAGGAGCGAATGATTTGGTGAAAATCCAAAGTGACTGTTGACTGTATTTATTGCTCAGGTTAAAGAAGTATGAAGAGTTTTCAGCAAAGTTGGACTGCCTGAGTTCCTTCTACAACATACCTGGAGACAAGTACTGACTCATGATTTACTTTAAATGTAAATCATTTATAGCTGTAATAATTCTTTTCCCTGCCTTGCAGTGAAATTAAGATTAAAGTCTATAATGCTCTTCAGTGCCTGGAGAAAGATCTGCTAAAGATATCTAACTTGCCCAGGTAAGAGAGTACATCTGATTCAATGCATGCAATATCACTTACAATTTGGGCTTTTTTTTAATTGAAAGATTTAAGTCTCCCTTTGTGATTTTGCAGTTATTTTTCATTTTTCCAAATGATTAAACTGCTATGATAAATTGCAGATATATTGAAGCCAGCTGGAAGCGCCTCTGCCAAATATTCTCTTCTAAATTACAACTTAAATTTGATCAAAAGATGGGAAAACCAAGCATGGAAGAATTTTTTAAAGTAAGCTTGGCCTTCGCTTTCAGATCGTTGGAGGTCTGTGACGTCCATGTGGACACAGTTCTCAATGGAAGAGTTGGCTATATTGTTCCCCGGAGAGAAGGTATTTAAATAAGAGTCAAAATATTTGTTGGACAGAATCAAGAGTGCATTTGTTTGAACATTCTGCTGTCTGTACAGGAAACCCAATGACTATTGAATACTATCTGAGCCCATATGATGTTCTCATGCAGAGCCAAAATTCAGGTACGGCTAATAATCCATGCTGAAATTGAGAAAATTAGCATATTCATTAAATTGATGGGTGAAGCCATTGCTGTACTGAATCAATTTGTGAGAGAGGGCAGTTGTAGGTGGGGGCATAAGAGAGCCTTTAATTCATACAGGGGCCAGCCATATTGGCCAGTGATGATTTTGAATAGGTGAGCGGCAGGGTGGTGAGCGGCTCTGTACAGCCCTGTTCATGGGTATCAGTTCCAACATTCTAGAGCAGACCACCGGAGGTCATTTGGCTTTGGTTACGGCTGGGACCTTCGACTGTATACAGAGGCTCCCGACATCATCCTTGATCCCACAGCCTCCTCAGATCGACTGGCAGGGGTAAGTAGCACCTACTCTTGCTTGTGTAACCTGTGCCATGGTGCCAGGGTCCGCCCAAGGTAGGAGTGAGCTGAATGGCAGCATGGGGCCCAGCGGCCACCAGGGAGCCCAACTATTTGATCACCCTCTCAGAATTGGAAGGAAGGTGATGTATGATGACTAGGTTAATCATAGTTTGCTTATTGCACCAAAAAGCGTTTGGGTGGGCCCTGCATGGTGGCCATCAAGAAGATATTGCTGAAGCTTGCAAGTATTAATATTTGGATGGTTACTTAAAGTCCTGCTGCATATTTCAATGATGGGACAATATTTCTCAGGTGTCTTTTAATAGAAATAGGCCTATGCAGAGTGAGTGTGGTTTTCCAGGTTTACTTCTCATAATGGTAGAAAGGGAAACGATAAGTGCCTTTAAAGCCAATAAATGTCATTTACCGTTGTTAGCAATTAGCAGTGGCTATGTGTGGCGTCCCTTCACTGGCCTCTCTCTCCACAGGCTTCCAGTGTTTGTTCCCCTGGAGGAGGGGAACAGTGAGGAGCTTTCCTCCTGCTTCCTGCTCAGGCTCCAACCTCCTTTGCCAATGATGGCCTCATTTGTGCTCAGGGTTCAGAAAATCACAGGTGGAGACCAGGCACATGTGCTTTTGTGCACAGAGTAGTGGTTTATACCTTTTGAAGCTCGTCGCTAACCAGAATAAAACTAACACTTGGTGTTCTGTTGTTGGTCTGTTGTAGGACTGACCCTCAGCAACAGGGACCTAAAGTGGATGCCTTTCCCCCAGCTGCTACTGGGGAGCATTTTGAAAGAAAAAGGCTGCAGTGGCTCTTGGGAAAATGGGGATGCTCACTTTGTGGTTTGTATATGCGGGAGAAAGTACTATCCCTAAGTGTGTGGGATGAAGGGATTGGTAACACTTTCTATGAAGCCTATATCCATAAAGCCTAATAACTGTTCTTATAATTCATTGTGCCACGTTCGTAAAGTATTATAAAAATGGCTATAAATATTTATAAAAAGGCATAATAAGTCATAGCCATATTTCTCATGCATAATGAATGCTCTATGAAGGTCTCATCTATAATGCACTATAAACACCTTCGTAACACATTATGGTCAGTATAAGAATTAAGGATACTTTGTGCTGCATCATAAAGGTGTTTATAGTGCATTATAGATGAGAGCTTCATAGAGCATTCACAATGCATGAGAAACATGGCTATGACTTATGTATTTTTATAAATATTTATAGCTGGGTTTGTAATACATTATGAATGCATTATGATGGTATATGTAATGCGGTATAATGACTGCTTTAAGTTAAGTGATACCAAGTGTTTTTCAGTGTTTATATAGCGTATGTTTTCGCGTAATGAATTGACCCATATGAGGATACAGACTGCTATACTGTGTATAGCAGTCATCTCAGCATAAGTGCTCATCAGTGCACATCAGATATACCAACATTTTTGGTTTAGGAAATGGCCAGTATTGCAGACAGGATAACTGAAATAATGACTGAATTACACCACTCACTTATCAGAAGCTAAAAGACTAGAAGGAACATTTATGGGGGGGAAAGTGAGAAGAGCAAAAAAAGTAACTGATCTGTTACACCAGCTGGTGGGAAGACATTTGACCTGGGAGAGGTTCAACTTCAAGGAGGGCTAAAGTAGAGCGTTTATTAAACTAGATGAAATATGGCCCAAATGTGAGGACTTAACATGGATTACCAAATGTATTCGGGGACTACAACAATATGTGCCTTTAATTGTAACTTGCTGATACTGAAATGGCATCAATGGCAGGTATTCTGAGGGTTAAGTATACTGTGAATTAGGGTTTTAAAGCCTGTGGTTTTATTGGGGGATTGAAACAAAGCCTTCATGATCGTAAAGTGATTGCCTGAGAGTGGGCAGAGACTTCTGGTAGCAGATTTTTGAAGTCTCTTAAATTTGATTGGATTGCAGAGGAAAGAAGCTCTCTAAAGACCCTATGAAGGCCCTGCAGTAGTCTGATCAATTACACGTTAAACCTCTCATTTGAACAGTAGAATGTTGCCTTTGATAGCCAGTAAATATTAGATGGTTGTCATCCTGTATTCCTTATAAAATGGGGATCTTTATACATGCTGCTGACTTAATCAATATGGCTTTGGAAAACTAAAGGTCAAGTTTATTATACAGCTGTAAATATCTTCATGCAAGGCTCTTTTATTGAAACAGCCTTTCCACAAAAGTGTTTCTGTATTTAATTCTGAAATGCTGCCAAGCGTCTACCATTTAAAACAAAGCACTAAATGTAAGGCTACTGAGTGTTGTTTGTGCAAAAAGGCTGCATTGGCATCATGGTGTTTTTAAGCGGAGGCTCCATAGGTACTACTGTTGCCTTACAACCCCATGGTTACAGGTTTGAATCCCACTCCTGCCTCGGTTGTGGGGACTGCATGTTTCCCTCTCGTGGGGTCTCTTCAGGGTACTCTGGGTTTCCTCCGTCTGGCCAAATGCTGGCATTTCTCATACTTTGGTTGACTGCTATCCCATCCCAGGTTTTGAATTTTACATCCTGGGATTAGCTCTGGATCCACAGCTCTATACTGGGCAGGCGGCTGGATAGCTGGATTAAATTAATATACTGGCAGCAAATCTACAATATCCCAAAGCAAGAATTCTTACTTAGCTTGATACCTTGTTGGATTTAAGGTAGTCTGGGCTAAATGGCTTTAACATCATTCACTTATATTTAGCCCAGACTACCTTAAATCTAACAAGTTATCTGGTGGCTAAGTATATTCTTGCTTCATGAATCAGGTCCCTAGTCTATGAAAGATGGTTTCTTAAGTAAATCATTGTAAGATTCACCATATGTGGGGAAATATTGTAGGTGGCATACTATAACATGCTATGACTGGATGGGTGGGTTGACTTAAAGCTACATTTAGATGTCCCTAAATCTAACATGTATTTATTTGTGGAATCTTTCCCCTCAATTACCCCTACCCCCCCCACCACCCCGCCCCCAGCTTCTTCCTCAAAACCAGACCTACAGTTGCGTTCTGTCAGACGCCATGGAGGATCCTGGGTCCCTGGAAGGATCCCTTGTGCGTGACATTCCCTTCTCGAACCCGGCCCACGTCCCGGCAGTGCTGGAGGTTCTGCGGCATCAGTCTGCCCTCAACGCACTGCTGTCCAGCTGCATCACCTGCTACAGGCCCTCTGGAGGTCTGTGAGGAGGATGGGGATTTGATGCCTGTATGTTTAGGGCTAATGAAGGGGCCGTCCCTCGGAAACGGCGAGGCTGGACACCGTCATAGCGGCTGTATAAGTCTGAGCCCTGCATTTAATGCTTCTCCTGGTGCTCTTCTCCTTCGTCCCTCCAGCCTCAGTAGCTGATTTCCACTGTGAGCTCATTCTGGAGAATGACTGCAGGCTCTCTCTGCACTGCTCCCAAGCCCACAGTGATAGTCTGACTGTGCGTAAGTATTGACACCTGAAGGAGGTGTGTCAAAAGGAGAATGCAATCAGAATTTAGGGACTGAAATGCATCTGAATTCCTCATGTTTCCAGTCTAGTCCATCCATCTTCCAATCATTGTATATATTTCTTTAATTAATCTACATTTTAAGAATTTCAGTTACTGTAAAATGGTAAACCTTTTGCTAGTCTGGACCGGACTTTACAAAAGCACACTGTATCAGTCAGGTCTGGACAGGACTTTACAAAGGTACACTGTATCAGTCAGGTCTGGACACATGCACTTATCTTTTACAGAAGTGTTCAGCATTTTCAGAAATTTTAGACACTTCAAAATAGCCCCCTTTTGCTCATCCCAAACAAACTGCGTAGGGTTTAGGTCGGGGGATTGTAGGGGGCAGATCAGCTGTCACAGCACTTCATCTCTTTCCTTATTCACAAGACCGTACTTATTACATAACCCTTAGGTGGTCTTACTGGACAAACAAAAGATTTCCAGTAGGTATATCCTGGTAATGGTGGCTGGTAATGTAAATGTCACCATACAAATGTACAGTGTCTGGGTCTCTTTTCACTGACGCCTTTGCAGTCTTGGTGAACATAGAAGATTCTCGGCAGATGAGCTGTAGACTATTTCCACGTGGCCTAACGGATGCCCTCACTGACGATTACCTCTCTCGGGTCATGAAAAGGTGAAACCATCTACAGTTTTATGTTCCATTTTTCCCCATATGTGTAGAAATGCTGAATCAGTGTAGTCTGATATATCCTTTTTTTCCCCATTGTACTGCTATTGTTGAAAGGAATGGCAGAAGCAGAATTCGGGTGGCCTTTCTCCATTTTATGTTCTCCAAATTCATTTTCTTTTGTGTTGCAGGTGTCTGTCCATTCCTGTCACCATGAGGGCAGTCTACCGGAGGCTTGCGGCAAATCCCACAGTGGCAACCTCACCTGAAATCTGCTCAGTGATTACAACTGAAAATGAATCTCTGGCTATTTCCACTTCCTGTCCCATGTCGGAGACAAATGTTTCACTTCCTGTTGAGGAGCCAGCAGAAATTCTGATGGAAACCCCTGTAGAGGTGTCTGAGAACGACACGACCACGGTTCCTGTCACTTCAGTCTGCTCCTATTATGTAATATCTGCCACGTCACCACACAGTGTTGATGCTGTCAATACAGAAACCACTATGAAGCCTTTCCCTGCCCATCCTGGTGTTTTTCCTGGTCAACACTGGTCAACCAACGAACCGATGACCATCTAAGACAAGAAATGCATGAGTATTACTGGCAAATTATTTGTATCGTTAATATTTTTAAATGGTAGCTATTAAATAAATGTCAAACATACATTCAAAATGTGTGAACAATTTGGGTAATCTTAGTAGTGAAAGAACATGCAGTAATATGTTCACCTTTGGTTAAAAAATCAATGGGGAATGATACAAAACTGGTGATTAATTTAGTGCAGAAATGCCCAGTCTTATTCCTAAACTGGTGTAGCATTAAGATTCTAGTGTTACTTATGTACCACTTGTTTTGTGACCTTTTATATGTGACATCCTGTCCTGCAGGCATGTTGACAGAAGCTTTCTTTTAAAAGCCAACAATCCTCTCAAGCTACAGCCAATGCCAGTTTTCTTTGGACTTTTACGTCCAAAATGCTATGGTCATTGAAAAAAAAATAGCCTGGTTTTCTCCAAAAAAAACCTAAATTTTATAATTCTACGTTTGAAATGTATTCCACATAATCAGATGCTTACTGGTATAAAAAAATGCATTTCTCTCTCAACCAAGACCTCAAAGCCTAGCTCCGCTAAATCCCTTTCCCAATTTAAAATCTGATAAATATATCTTCACTACGCAAACAATAACATTTTCAGGAGGACAGGAGCAAAGGTTCAAAAAGCTCAGTCAGTGATTTCTTGCTGCACAAAATGCTGCTGTTTGTTCTCAATCAACTCAATTGTTTTTTTTCCCTCAAAAATAGCGTTTTGTTAGTTACCCCATAATCTATCCACTTTCTTGACAAATGCTAAGAAATGTATTGGGTTGGGAACTAAATTATTTTAAATCCTGTAGCTTTAAAATAAAGACTTTCAGTTGCCTACTCCCTTTAAAAAAATGGCCCAGTGATTGGTTCAAGGTTCAACAGTAAGTCCACGCATACATACATATGAAAATGTCAATTTTTCCCAGTCTGATGGGTAAATATCAATTGTTGTAACCACAATAATCTGGTTCATATTGGGAATTCTCTTACCAACTAAACGGTTAACTGATGTTTTCCTCTGGGAATGTATGCAGGTCACCTTTGGTGAATAATTGCCAATAGTGTTGGCTAAGCTAAACCCTATGCAAGGCTTTGACCAAGATACAGCTGAAGTCCTACAGAACAACCTCTAGACTCCTTTTTTCTAAATGTCCATCTAGAGACTTCACTAGTAATTTTCAGCAGGCAGTATATGTAGAACTAACATATGGGCATGATCTCTAGCGAGTGTTTGCATGAAGCAAAAAAGGGGCATTTATAGATCATTTGTAAACAGAGGTCACCAAGGAAGTTATGCTAACAACGAACCAAAACTAAAGACCCACAACCTGTTAGCAGCTTAAATACTGTTCAAGAATTTCCTGCTTGACATCACAAAAGTATTTATATGTGTTTATATGGTTACATATAACCTAAAACATATATTGTGTGGCTTCCTTACATGTGTATCATTAAACTAAAGAATATACTTGAGCTGTCACTATAGGCAATTCTACACCCTGTTTATGGGGCATAAGAAACCCTAATATTTGCATCAGCCCCCCTGAAAAAATATTTTTCTAAATCCAGTTAGCAATTTGTAGACACATGCATACATAAATACATACATATAAAAATACTCCAGATAGCAAAAGTGAACTGGTACCTTATCTCATACACTTGAGGGGGGCATTCTTTTCCTTTATTTTAATTCTAAATGATCCGTATTGGTCATGGAAAATGCTACATTATAGTAAAAAAAAATACGTCTACAAAATGAGAAAGTGACCAGATCACATCACCCTAGTACCAGGCCTAAAAATGACTCTTCTTGGTATTGTCTAAACAAAGCGTTGCCAAGATAAACACAAATGGAAAGCAGACATTTATTCCTTGGTCAGATGCCTCCATATTGCTGTAGAAGAAAGTAACAAATCAAACTGGAACAGAAATGTCTCCGGGTTATGCCAGCTTTCTTTCTGAGAGCAAAGCTCTTAGGCTGGCACAGTGACGCAGTGGGTGGTACTGGAGTGTCACACCTTCATGGCTTCTTATTTGGCTCTCCTTCCCTGTGTATGTGATGTTTATGGTGTTTCCTCTGTGGCATGTGGGTTCCCTCTGGCTACTCTGCTTTCTACCCGCACTCCAAAGACACGCAGTTAGGCAAATCAGCTACTGGTGTGCAGCTCAGTGGATTAGAGATATGTGCTGGAAGGTTGTGGGCTCTAAACCCTTGGCTGACAGAGCATGGGCCCCTAAGCATAGCACTTAACTCCAGCTGCTCCAGGTATGTTGAATGCTGGCTAATCCTGTGCTCTGATCCATATATACAATTGTGTCTGTGTCTCTCACGTAAGATACATTAAATAGAAACTACCCAATTTCCCTACAGGGATGAATAATCCACAACAATTTTATTCTAGAATGTGCGCACACCCTGTATTGGGCTAGCACCATGTCCAGGGTATCCCCTGCTTTGAAGATTGAATGGTCTGGGTTACACTCCAGGCTCCCCATTACCCAGTACTGCAGTGTTTCCCAATCCGGTCCTTGGGGTCCCACAGGCAGTTTACATTTTTGCTCTCAGCTCCCAGTAGGGAGTTGGGAGGGAGTGAAAATGTGGACTGTCTGGCAGGGAGCTCGGAGGTAGCAAAAACATGGAGTGGCTGCAGGTCCCCGAGGACCGGGTTGGGAAACACTGCTGTAGTGAAAATGCAATCAGAAGTTTGAAGTAGAATGTTTTCTACTGATAAACTTTTAAATTATGAAATATTTTAAAGGTATTAGTTATAATACAATTAAGTTATAGGACAAGGATGACTAAACAGAATCCCCCGAGGCGGTCAATAACATTACAAAATAAACATTATGGTAAAATAATGTACTAAAACACCTGGAGAAAAGACATTATAACTGCAAGTTTTATTTGAAATCTTAAGTTCCCACAACCAGAAATAAATCCTTTTACTTTGCTAGACGGCAGATAAGGCACCTTAACTTTAATGTTACCTGCTGTCTAAAGAGATATTTGTGCCAAACTGTTCCATCCATACCCATGGGCGTCACTAGGTCCTTCTTACTGGGGCGCGTGCCCCAGTACTGATCAGCTGTGCCCCAATAAAAAAAAATCCTTCATTCATGAACATATCATTTTTAAATTGGGTGGGTGGAGGGCTGTGCCCCAGTAAAGCTTTACCTCTAGCAACGCCCCTGTCCATACCCCATCTGCAGTGGCCTGACAATGGCTCATTTCTCCGTGGCTCAGCACAAAGGAGAATTTTTATATTTCCCGACAGAGATTGTTTTAAAACAAACCCGTCTGTCATATTTGTTCTTAATATGACCAAACCGCAACACATTTTGGCCCAGAATGTATCTGTAACCTCGTCTCTTTAAGCAGAATGAACATCTGGGACCATTAAATTCTGGAGCTGCCTTAGAGCTTCAGTGAGGCAGAAAGTATGAAAATACGCTGCACATTTGAAAGTGCACCATTCTCAAATGGTCCGCATTAAATCTGAAACCGTTTAGTAAGCGCACACATTTTGTGATATCTGTATTGAGATTCATTTACTATTCAGTATGAGAAGACTGATAAACTCCGGTTTATGACATATTGTATTTGCAATTTGACCAGTAGAGGACGCTAGTGCGTAATAGATACAAGTGTAGGGAAAATCGTTGTAAGTACATGAAGACCAAGAATTTTGAGCATTACAGAATTTCTCATTGCCCTCCGATTAAATTTAGTTGTATTATATTCCCAACTAAAAACAAACAAACTAAAAAAGTGATGCACAACGTTTAAATGAATGTTATTTTTACAAAAATAGATTTTTTTACAAAAATAGACTTTGCATTATTTTCAGTAAGTCGTTTAATATACATTACAGTGAAATTACCACTGACATATTATAACAAAAATAAATTCAGTAATAATAATAATAATAATAATAATAATAATAATAATAATAATATTCCTGTTGTGTTTCAGAAAAGTAGCCTAACTTCGCAAACAGCATCCAGGGTTGCGTTCCAGGAGCGTTGCTGTGCCTCAAACGCGCTTGATCGCTGCGATTGTGAAAAGGGAGGGTAACATGTAAATGAAAGCAAGGTAGCGCTCCTTTCTTTAAACAGACTGTCGGCGAAGTCTCAATGCCACATCTGGCGACTTAATACACTTCCCAAGCGATCAAGTTCTTGTTTGTTTACACCTTGGATAACTGAGAAAAACAGATACATATATGAAATACTAAGGGAACAGTGCTTCATCTGAGTGGATTGCATAATATCGGGGCGCCTTGCTTTTCAATGCTCATGGGTTTAAAGTTAACGGGGCAGCGACTGTGTTTGTAACAGAGCCGTTTTTACGCTGAGTTTTTTCGCCACTGGATGTATGTATAACATTATGGATACTCCGAGGGTGTGTGGATAGACTATGCATTGTCTAAAATGGGTGCACAAAATGGGAAACAGTATGGAAGTGAGGGTAAGTTTGCATGAAGTTTGTCTGCTCTTTACAGGACTGCAGAAGCGGCACATTAAGCCGTCTCCACCCGTAATGTGCACTAGTAGTAAATAGTTAGACGCGCGTTCCTTCTTTGAGCTTTTGAATACATATACACAGTAAATAAAGGGTTTTTATAATGATGTCGATAATGCCGCATGTAGGTACAAAGCGACCAGGTCTAAACTGAAACGGTTTTAATGTGCTCCCTACGCCATGTGACGAGAATGAAAAAGAAATAAGAAATAAAATGACGCCATATAACGTAGTAGTAGTAGTTGCTTGTTTGTTTTATCGTGATGTGTGAAATAAACGTTTCATAGCCTACATTTACATATAAACACTCATAAAGAAATTAACGGTGCACCTGAAAATAAAAATAAAACTGACATCACAGTTTGAACTGTGTTTCTCAATAATTATGTGTAGAGAATTTCCAATAAATACAATTTTAAGATGGGAGCTGAAATTGATACTGTAGTCAATCCATCCATCCATCCATCCAACCATTAGTTTTAATTAGTTCTCCTCACTCTCCATATGAAGAAAGTGCCCGTTTCTGTGAGACAGATCTAGGGCACGGTTATTTGCGCCTGCTTCACAGACATGCAAACATGTCCATTTCATAGGTTGCACTGGCATTCCGCTGTCTCCTTTTCCCAACTCTACTCACAGTCATATTGTCTGGCCTGTACTGTGAGCTGCTCGCAGAGACTCACAGACTGTTATTGCAGGAAGGAACTGCGGTAGTACTTCGGACGTGACCTCGGACTGCTTAGGTGTATTTATAATTCTTTCTCGTCATTGAATAACCGGGGTGTGCTGTTTATCTCTCTTCAGGATCCTGTTGCCCTTGCTTTTGCAGCAGTCAGGATTCAGGAGGGAAAATAAAGATAACTGATGACTTTTAAATACTCATATAATGATTGTAGGAATCTGTGTTAGAAATAAATGCTTTTACTTTGCTAGACGGCAGTTTAAAAGGAAATGGTGGGCAAGATTTCTCCATGACTAAACACGCGGTCAATGTGTGTTACATAAAATGTAAATCATTATATAATAATATAATGGTATAATGTACTTCCATCCTTCCATTCGTCTATCAAGAATGGATGAAGGTTTGATTTCAGCAGGGGAAGGGACCAAATCAGCCCCAAAGCCTCCCTAAACACAAAGGGTACGCTCACAAATTTTGATTATAGACGTGTCCTAGCCTGTAGCTTGTGGGCACATAGAGTACCCAGAGGAACGCCTTGCAGAAATGGGATGAGCATGCAAACTCCACACAGAGCTGAATTCGTCTGCACTTGTCTCCATGGCTGGATAGCTCTGCTCCCGCCCCATGTCACACAGGTTCTTTAGGCTACTCTAGTTTCCTCCCAAAGTCCAAAAACGTGTAGTTAGGAATTGGCCAATGAAAGAAAAACAGATATTTGCATTTGGTTTCTTAGATGGTAACCGGACCTTTTAAAGCGTAGCTTTAAGATGGACTGTCTTGTTTTTGTGGGTGTCCTCTGAGAATTCCTGTTCCCTTTCACAGTGCAAAGA
>JAODKN010000001.1:24027359-24043884 GCA_026774425.1 Petrocephalus zakoni
GCGCTTCCGCCCGGCCGCGGCGGGGGGCGCCCCCGCCCGCCGGCGGGCGCCCCCGGCCCCGCCCCCCCCCCCCCCCCCCCCCCCCCGCCCCCCCCCCCCCCCCCCCCCCCCCCCAAATCGAATTTCGGTCCGGGCACAAAAATACGTCCCACTTTGGTTCAATATACAGATATCACCTCTAAATCTCTCTAAGATTTTGCACTGAGAAAACTTTCTATAAATAGACACCTGAACTCTCACGCGATTCGGTTTTGGAGGTAGTAAAATGCAGTTTTCCAGCCTGTTATCGGGATTATGAAAAGCTGATGACATTCGCAGACAGAAGCTGCTCGTTCAGCTAGACCTCACTTTAGGTTTGGTAAAAGGCAATATCATTTACACACCAGGCAGGCAGGAAAAGTTTACACCATTTACACTTTCATTTTCAAAATGTTTGGTCAGATCTGTTTGGGCTATTATATTATTCTCTATGTTATTATTATTATTATTATTATTATTATTATTATTATTCCTTCAAATGCTGATTACAGCACTAATAAACAGAAAATAGTAAGACCAATGTGACTGTAGCAATACCATTCATTTTTGGTTAAAAATATTAAAGGGTAATATAGCTAAAATAGCTAAATATTAAAAGAAAGTTCCTTTTGTTTGTCTTAGGTTGAGTAAATAATATTCTGCTATCCTCTTGTTTTTATCAGAGTTCAGACAAGCTTTACTATAAAATGTATGCGAAATGTATATGGGTTTAGTTTAATTATTATGTGGGTGCATGACATAATTTTTGGGGTTTAAACACATCGATTAGTTTGCAATGGTGAAAAGAGTAGTTACACTATATGTACAAAAGTATTAGCACATACTTCTTAATCATTGGATTCAGGTGTTTCATTCAGACCCATTGCCACAGGTGTATGCAATCAAGCACCTAGCCATGCAGTCAGGTTTACAAACTTTTGTGAAAGAATGAGTTATTCTTAAGAATGAAATGAATTTAAACATGTCATAGGATACTACCTCAGTCAGTGTATGAGATTTCTTCCCTGCTAGATATTCCCCACTCAGCTATTATACTCAGTGGTATTATTACAAAGTGGAATCATGTAGGAGCAACAGAAACACAGCTACAAAGTGGCAGAACATGTAAAGTAACAGAGCGTGGTCACTGAGTGCTGAGGCGCAAAGTGCATAAAAGTTGCCAGTGCTCTGTTGACTCAACTGCAAACTTTCCCTGGCATTAACCCCAGCATCAACTGTATGCCGGGAGCTTCATGGAATGGGCTTCCAAGGCTGTGCAGCTGCATGCAAGCCTCACATCATCAAGCGCAATGCCAAATGTCGGATGGAATGGTGTAAAGAACGCCGCCACTGGACTCTGTGGATACATGTTCTATGAGGTGACAAATCATGCTTCTTTGTCTGGCAGTCTGATGGATGAATTTAGGTCACCTGCCTGACTGCCTTGTGCCAACTGTAAAGTTAGGTGGAGGAGGGATAATGGTGTGGGGCTGTTTTTCAGGGGTTGGGCTAGGCCCCTTAGTTCCAGAGAAGGTAACTGTTAATTATATCAAACATATCAAGACATTTTGAACAATTCTATGCTTTCAACTTTGTGAGAACATTGTGGGGAAGGCCCTTGTTTTTTTCTAGCATGACTGTGCCCCAGTGCACCAAGCAAGGTCCTAAAAACATGGTTGGGTGAGTTTGGGGTGGATGAACTTGACTGGCCCGTACAGAATCCTGAGTTCAACCCCATCAAACACTGTTTGGACGAACTGGAAGGAAGATTGTAAGCCAGGCCTATATGTCCATCATCAGTGCCGGACTCTTTTGGATGAATGAGCAAAAAAACACTTGCACTTTCCAGAACCTTGTGAGAAAGCCTTCCCAAAGGAGTGGCAGCTGTTATAGCTGCAAAGGTGGGACCAACTCCATAGTGATGCTTATGGCTTTAGAATGGGATGTCATAAAATTCCTGTAGGTGTTAGGGACAGGTGTCCCAATACTGTTGTACATGTAGTGTATTTATAAAAAGTAGATATAAAAAGTTTAATTCTCAAAGAAACACTTGTAAATGAGTTAGTTTTATGCTACAGTAACTTATTTGAGGCTGGATTCATCATGGGTCATGTGCAGATTAGTGCAAATTGACAGCTTATTGTACTGTAGGCTTGCAGATGTGCTTTTAACGTATCTGACAGTTGGCAATTTAATTTCTTGTGTTTCGCACGCTATGTAGTGTGATACAGTTCAGTCACGCTTAATTGGCTGCACTGAGCTGTAATTGTGCGTCACACAGTGAAGAGACGGCATGTGCCCTCTGGAAATTACATTTTCAAGCATTTTCAGCTCTGACTTGTGGTCGGTTGTGTGGGAAAGGGCTCGAAACCACTGCACTTTCACAGATGATGCATAAGAGATGTACCTGATGTGGAATTCCAGCATAGGAAACGACGAAGGAAAACCCGCAGGTGAGGGAAATTAATTAGACCATTGAAGAGAGCAAAATCTGCAGCCTACATAACGTTGTTGTCCATTGATAAACAATAATTCTTTATTTCCGGAAAAGCATTTCTTCAGAAACTACTTTACAAATAAATGCAAAACACCGTGATGAGACACTATATATTTACACAGCTGTCAGTGAATGGTTTAATGTTTAAATGGATTTGTGTGGATTTTTGTTAGTGTGGCAAATATGTTACTGTCAACAAAATAGGAACTCTCGCTTTATATTCCCAATTAGCAACAACAACGTTATGTAGATTACAAACTGTTACTACTGTTACTATTAGAAAACCCCCTTGGCTGAAGCACACAAGGAGGAGAAAATATTATTTGTATCAGGGCAGCCAATCACATCAGCCCTCACACGCGACATAATCTCAGACATTTGCAGCTGTTATTGTGGACTATTTTCAGGGTACTCATGGGTCAGTGGACACAGCTGGAGGACAATATGTACATCCAGCACACGTTACCCATAATGCTTCCCCCGGGCCCAGGCATAGTCATGGGTGAGACTGAAGTATGATGCAAGAAATGTAACTGGGGCCAAACCTTGGATTGTTCCCCGGGCGCTGAGAACTCGGGGCGGTATCCCTGTCAGCTCAATTCCCATGTTATTCCTCTGCCAGAGGAAAGCATTCTGACATAGACTCTGCTATGTGCTGAGGCAACGGGGGAAAACAGTTGAATTCTACGTAGGAAATAAACCATGAAGATGTTTTAAGGACACACATATGAATGCTGTGGAAGATGAATTCCAGGAATAAAATGGAGGGCAGGTATCACTGAGTCCTGTTATTGCTAAGTGCTATGGTCACATATAACAGGAAGACAAAGTGAGGTGAGGGTGCCGTACAAACCCAACCGAACTGCACGTTGTACGATCGTTGAGTTTCTTCGGAAACAGGGCACGCTGGAAATATCGTGTATGTGTCCACTGGCTCTGTCTTTGCCAAGATTAAATATGAAACACTGGTAGTACTGAGAGAGTGGAAAATTAAATCAATTTAATCTTTTTTTTATTAGAAACAGCATAAGAGAGAAAGTTGGTAACGAGACTATTTTCTGGATTCAATAACATTAATGATGTTTCCTTTAAATTTTTCCACATTTCCTTGTCAGTAATCGACACCAAAGGGTTCAGTCATCTATAGATATTTTTCAGTGGTCCTGTTTACCTTTTCAATAAGCCTACCTGGCAAATTTAGCTTTGAATTAAATTTACATCTAATATTCTATCATGACAGCCCCCCCTCTAAAAATATTAGTATGTTGTAAAACACAGTGGTCAGTGTAATATTTATGGGTGTAATCCTGTAATTTCAGGGTTGCTGGTTCACGTCCTGAAAGGGGACCTTCAATGTCTAAGTCTATGTGATCTTTAAAGGGTCAAAGATGGAAAAGTTTTTCCTGCCCTTAATATCTCTAAAGCCGAATGGGTAGGACTGTTGCTGCAAGGGTGGGGGGGGGGGGGGTTCTTGTTCTCATTTCAGTGTTTGTGTGTGTATATGTGTGTGTCTGTGTGTGTGGAATATAAGGAGATATCTTTAGGTGTAATAAGAACTCTAAATAGCCCATGTGTGAGTCTAGCATCCTGCCGAAGGTGTTTTCCTGCCATGTGCACTGTGTTCGGATAAGCCCCAGGACCACTGTTACGTCTATCTTGTCGTGAATGTTGCACCGTGGGTGCAGGAGGAACGTTTTTTCGTTTCAGTGTCTATTGGACATGGCTGAGGTGACAATAAAGCTTTTACTGGACTTAACCGTGCATGGAGCTTTGGGGGCCTTTTACGGAACCATTGTAAAAGTACAGGAGCCTTATCAATCACCAGCTTAGACACTGTAAAAATAGCACACATTGGCTATTTCTGTTGCGTTTTTATTTAGTTGTTTGTTTGTTTTTTTTCTGAAATTTGGTACACGCTAAAGAAATGTTTCCAGGATCAAAGACCTCATTTACCATGACAGCACGTGATATCAAAGATTTGAACCCCCCTTACTTACCCAGCTCTCTCCAAAACAAAATTGACATTAAGCAGTAAGCACAAAGCCCTTTATGTATAATTTGACATGGGCTTTGATGTGACAAACAACGTGTAATGAACTGTTGTACGCGGCCGCCTGTGGAAATGCAACATTCCAGATTGTGTCTCAGAACCAGATTTAATTAAGCGATATTTTAAAAGACTGGCGGGCTTAACACTAATGCGACGGAGCAGTATGAGAAAATGCCCCCCCCCCAGTGCCAAACAGGCCCTACTCTCCCCCGGCTGGTGGTGTTGATAGCCGTTTCAGCTCATTTGCTTTAGCGAATGAAGCCTCATTGCCTTTTGTAAGAAATGCGTTGCAGGTGTATGCGTGACGAATGCTGACGTGCTATTTGACTTTAGTGCAAAAACCGAGACGGAGGCTGTGCCATTAGAGTTGTCCGGTGAAAACTATTACAGTTGACACAAGTAGGTGTCCTCTGAGGATCCCTTGCCATGATTCTAATGGGAAAAGGGCGTTACAGGCAAATAGATAACCGTTACAAGGAATCACCATGTACCTCTGCTATACTCTGCTACCTTCACACTGGAAAAATACTACAGGATCCTCTTTAATGTTTTCCAGATGTTCACTTGGGAAGATAATCCTTTATTGTAATGAAGTGTGAGATTTACATGCATTGGACAATGCATAAATTTAAAAAAAGCATGAAATATGTGATATTTGAATTTGATATTTGCATTTGTATTGGATGTGTCACGCTTGCGGCGAGATGAACGACCCATGATTGCAGGCTGTAGGGTTAAGCCCTTCTAAGGGGCGTTTATTAAGGGAACCGGGGAACACACAAGAGCAAGGCAGACAGTGAGCGTACAATAGCATTGACAATACCCGACAAGGGGAACAGGACACAGACTCACTAAAATAGGGCAGGACATCAAGGGTCAAACACAAGGCAGCTGTACAGGGCAAACAAGCGGAGCAAAACATGAGGCAAAGCACAATGAGGGACAGGTGCGGCGAATCAAGCCCCGCCTGAGGGCAAAACAGGGGAGAAGACATGAAGGGCGGGGCTGAGTGTGACAGGATGGATGTCAGAGTTTTCAGATATCACTTTATTTAAATAGTGTTTTTGAAAAGTGGGAAGGACATTAAAAAATGAGGGACAAAAGGGAAAAAAATCCACTACGAAACCTGTTAATCAAGAATAAAGGGTTTGAAGTTCACATTAAGTAATACTGGTATTAAAAACAAAAAAAAAAATTAAAAATCTGTATACAGTCATGTCAGTTGGAAAGTCATGGAGAACAGCATGTCATAGCCTGCTCCAGATGCAGAAACATTTCATAACAAAAAAAAATTAATACTAAGCTGAGACATATCCAGTTACATGATTGGCATGTAAGTATCATGGTACAATTACAAGTACAAGTACAATTTGTGATTCTCTTCCCAAACTGATTGTTGATTAATGTCACTGGTCCTCAGTCAATTGTGAAACTATCAAATGCCTTCAAACATTTTTAGACATGCACCTGCCTGATTCATAATTATTAGTGTTGCGGTGAATTAATACGTTTGTGTAGCTCTGTAAATCCAGCTAGAATTAATTTTAATAAACATGAGCATTTTTTTTCAAAATTCACTATCCATGTATTGCTGTTTTCAAAATGAGATTTCCAATTACCTAAACTCAGGCTTTCTCATTTTGTGTCACAGTATTGGGAACCCAATCTCACTTAGTCTTCCTGTGATCCAATGAAAAACCTTTGTTGAATTTCTAAAAATGTATCCAGTGGATTGAGTGAGTTTTGGAAATTTGCTTTTCAATTGTTGAAATTGGTGCTATAGGATTGTATTCCCACACTTTTGGGCCAATCACAAAGTCTTCGTGGTCACCCATCTTAAGCCAGAATGCTTGAACAACTATACACAAACAGATGGAGCCAAGGCTATCAAATTTTGATAGCAAATAGGAGGTAATGCAGAGTTTAGTTGGGACAACCGCCAGCATGCTGAAAAAGATTGGGAAACCTTGGGTTATTAGATACGTTTATCAGAAGTGACTTGCACATTACTTTTGTGCTTTTACAGAGTTTGATATTTTATAGAAGTCTTTCAGGATAATTAGCATTCATTAGCACGAAATGAACAGTCTCCAGGCTCTTGGATTTGACAGCTATGGATGTGAAAGTTAAGCTGTGATGCCTGTTGTGAAAAGCTGAGGTGCATTGGGATGTGAGAAACCATGGAGAATTCAGATGTCAAAGGCCAATGCTACTCTGTAAGCCAAGGGAAGTCAGCGTAGAAATCAACAAAAAGCAGAGAGTGCAGCCAAGTCTCCAGCACAATATTTTCAACATATGAAGATGAATATGACGGCTAATCTATCCAGCTCCGTAGCATAATTACGTGATGAATAAAGTCTTGGTTTGCTTTCCACATTTTAGCATTCCACATTTAGAACTGTTACTGTCTGAAACATTTGTTTAAAATCTGAAATACTTACATTACCTCAGCCCTTAGAGATAAATATATTTATTTTATTACCCTTACTGAGCCGTAATTTTTGACAAACTCTTTGATTTTTCCAATCTGCCATCTAAGCAGCATTTGATTTCTGGATAAGTGAGTCTCAAACTTATATGCTAAGCTAACTTGTGGCTAGTTATCCAATCAGGACTTACTCTAATGGTAAGCTAATGTCCAGGATTGCATTGTATTGTGTACAGTACAGAGTCACAGGGTTCTATCTCAGACACCCCGGAGAGAAAGCTAGCACACATTCATGAAAATCACCTATGATAGAGACACCAGTTCACCTAACAGCATGCAGCCTGCAGCAGGAAATAGATTGCCTAGAGTCAGCTTGTGCAAATTTAAAGTAATTAACCAGCATGTTTCCAGCTTTGCTTACAGTTTATCAGGGTTTTGCCCTAGGCAGATTCACACTGGCATTCTATTTTATACCTGAAAACCATTTAAAGTACATTGTGAAAAAACTGACGGATGCTGAAAGGCAAATTAAATGAAGATAATGTTTTTATCAGTCATTCCATTGAATATGTGCAAATATTAAATCGCAGGATTGCATCTTCACCTATTGACAAAACTGTTGAGTTCATAGTGCTGGACCCTATTCATTACCCTGTCCCCAATAAAGAGATCCTTACAGACCAGGAAAGATTCTCAGTGGCACTGAATCGTATTCTTTATGATTTAGCCCAGATGTGTTTGGCTTCAGCAATATTTAGGTTGTACCTGCTCCAACAGTAAACCACTTGTTCCGAGGATAGTTTGGGTTTTGGTGAGTAAACTCAGTAACTCCATGTCTTAAGTGGAGTAAGTTCCAGACAGAGTGAATGCTTTTCCATCAATGAAGAGGAAGGATATTGCAGGATGACACCTGGTCTGTGGCAATGCTGTCATCACTCGGGCTCCCGCTCAGAGGACAGATTACTGTTTTGCTGGAAATCAATCACACATGCACTGTGGTATATTGTCTCCTCTTGTTTTAGGTTTAAATATTTATCCTTTCTTTTATTGTATCATATTTGTGAGCTGAGATTTAAAATAAATTTGTAACCTCATGTTCACTTCAAGGTTTCCTGTAATGTTGTCTTTTGGAAACAGGTTTGTAACAAGAGTAACTAAATTACATGTTTACAGTTGCTTTTATCCATTGTGACGTAGAATTGAGAAAACAGGGTTAGCCAGTGTCTGTAGCAATTGGGGGTTATGGGCCACACTCAAGGGCCTAATAACATTTGAATCAGCAACCATCCAATAACGGGCAGAGAGTTCTAACCCATAACACCACACGCCAACTATAGTACACCTGAAACCCTTTTATAATAATATTTTGGAGCGTTGCTCATAATTATTCACTGCACCAGCCCACATCACAGTCATGCTGGGAACAGCACCATGACACGCATGGACTCAGAGGAGAAGTTTATTGCGGGTTTGGCTCTCCTTAGTCATGGACCATTGGCGGATCACAGCATTCGGCGGAAAAAATACTGGCCCACATTAAAAATTAAGAAGCAATCTCAGCAGATGCAAAGTGAATAAAAAAACAAACAGACACGTATGACGACAGACTTTGGCGCTCACTTGCACCTCGGTCTGATTAACTGGGAGCAAAACAAAACACAGTTTGTAAATAATGGAGCAAACAATGGGTAGACAAAATGAATCAGCACCACAAACCCGATCACCTAACTCTCCCAGCTGAGCCCTGGTAACGGACTCTCTTTTGTGAGTCATTGGCACATTCGTTAAGTGCGATGCCTTTCTACTACGATGTGTTGGCGCCTCGCCCTGGGTTATTCCCTGCCTTGCTCCTGTAGCTTCCAGGATAGGCTCCAGACTCCTGCAACCCTGCATAGGACAAGTGGGTGTGGAATATAGACGAATGCATGGCAATGTCTTGCTTCCCATTTATAATTATAAAAATGATTCTGACCCATTTATATATTCATAACCAAGGAACAGGTTCTGACAAACTCAAAAAGGGACAAGCAATCAACTTTGACTTCCAGTATTTTTATTGTATGAAAGCTTACGTGTGCCATTTGTGCGCAAATCTATTTGACATTAAACATTATCTTCAAGAGTATTGCAGTTTATGTTGCACATACTGTATATACACAAAACACAAAAATCCAAAAGCAAAACACCCATTCCAACAGAATAAACCTGACTTAATGCAAAATTACTTAATGCGAAACCACAATGTGCTGTTTAATAGTAAGACTTTCCAATGAATTGTCAGTTTGGACAGCGTAACAATGCCTTGTTATCTGGATAGGATTAATGTAACACACGGCCCATAAACCCTGAAGGAAAATTGGTTTCTAATATACAAGGAAATAGGGAGTAACTTGGAGAAGGGTTCCAAGGGAAACACCTCACGTATGGTGGTTCTCATAAATCATGTTGTCGAATACCCCAAAATCCAAAGCTAGACACCACCTTTGCGTTGTTTCCCAAATGCCACTTTTGCACATTACACTGGTCTGAAATAGGTAGAATACTTCCATCCCACCAGATGCTGAAGTATTACTCCAAAGCGTATGGTGTCATACAGTTTCCTCTGCATTTATAGCCGCCGTTATGAGTCAGATCCGCAATGAGCTGGATGTGAGATCAAACGCAAAAACCGCGGCATTCTGCAGACTGTTTGTTTCTTGTGTCCTTCAGCAAGGGTCCAGAACAGATCACCATGAAGGACTCTCATAAAGGCATCACCCAGATCTGTGCCCTAAGTAATAATAATAATATTTATTATTATTGTTTTTGTTATTATCACACAGTAATAATATGAGTCGACGCACTGTTGAAACAATGCAATGTTCTCATGAGCATCACAAACTAATTTTTAATATAATATGCTTTATGGCAGTCCATTCATAAGTAAGTCGAACGTTCTTAACCCAGGTACTGCCTGTATCATGGGATGTGTACTAAGGATTCTGAGCAGATCACCATAAAGGGCTGTTATAACTGCTACTCTGACACTCAGTGGTAATACTTAGAATAATACGGGATGTGTACTGATTTAATTAAACCCCAAATTAGAAGTATATACCTAATGATTAGTTTTCTCTCTGTTTTAGGAATTTCTACTTAAATGCTGAAGTTGCACAGCCTGCAGCTGGGGCTTACTGCAAGAGAAGGAAAGTTTCGGGGAGGTCTTAGCCTCATGCAGTACAGATGTTTCAGCTTGGTGGTCCCAGAAACGTTCTTTAGTGTGTGTTCTGGGGGAGATCTGAGCACAGAGCCAAACCTGAGCACGAATCTCCCGCATCTTATTGCCCTTAGAGGCCCACAAAATTTGTCCCAACAGGGCAAGCACAGAAACTTCATACAATATGCTGTTCCTGGGCAGGTGAAAGCCCTAGTTTCTATGACAAATGTGTTATAATAAATAAACAGCTTATTTAGGACAGCTAGAGAAAACTTAACTGTTTAAACAGGTGTATTTTTAAGCTAGGAAAATAAATTCATGATGTAGTATTTATCTAAAAAAAGATTTTATTTTTTAATTTGTATGTTAAAATTACTGAGCAGCCATAACCCTGAACAGGAACAAGTGGTTATGGAAAATGGATGGATGGATGGAAATTATTTAGCAGACATTTTTATCCAAAACGACTTAACCAACAGGGTCAGCCAGTCCTCAGGCCATGCATGCCTTTCAATCACAAGCACCCTGACCTGCTGAGCCAAATTGATGTATTTGTTCATGAGATTCAACAATTATATTTTGCCATCTGTAGAGGACATTAGGTTTTTTGCTCACACCTTTCATATTGTACATACCACCCTATTAAGTCCAGTCTAAGTGGAGCCATCCCCAAATATATAACTGGCCCCGATGGTCCCCCAAATCAAAATTTTCTGCATGTGCCGCCAGGCCTTTCCAACTTCCAGTTCCTATCCAATCAAAATGACGGAGCCACCTTACTGGCCCAGCCTTCTCCTTCTTTCTGTCATTATTAATCTTCTCTGCCATCAGGACTCGTTAGCACGCAGCTGTGGCACTATCACACCGGTATTGTTTGTTGAGTATCGCTCGTCATGCTCACATCAAAAAGCAACACCAGATGCATGGCGACATGCTACAGCCACCCACATGTGCGGCTCTGCCCAGAACCTTTTAGAAGTGCTCAGCTGGTCACGGTATAAACACTGCAGGTTCCCATCTGGACACAGAGGCGTTGCGGGAAGCCAAACTCATTGGGTTTTGAAGCTGATGCTTCTCAAAGGTCTTCAAACAAACATTGAACAATGATTTGATAGTCCTAGACCTTTGCTCTTCTGTGTGTTTTGATTAAGCAGAGCTCTATTGATCCTGTGTTTGGGCAAGATGTGTTGCTACTAGATGTAGGAACTATGCTTCTACAGCCCTGGACAGGTAGAACGCTCAGGAGACTTTTCAAACCTTTCATCTTCGCTGGAAATGCAGTTACTGAATTTGTACTGCATTAGAGAAATGGCTTTTGTGAAATCTCTCAGCTAATGGAGTTTAATTGCTTTTTATCTTCCAACCAGTTTTCCAGTGCGCAGTCACAAAGAACCTGGTGTCCATCCCAGGAAGCAAAGGGCAAGAGGCAGTCTTCACATGCAATTACAACACTAAAAATTTAGGGATGCTGGCTCACCTAAGTCCATGTTTTTTGACGCAGAGTTTGAGTCTAGAGTGCCTGGTACATACCCCATACATTCAGAGTAGGGGTGGAATTCAAGACCCAGTGCTGGAAGTGTGAGGCCACCATGCCACCTTATTGCTTTTTGGTCAACACCTCACTAAGGTACACCACTTCCTTACTAGAGAAGTACTGAAGCCTGGAGAGTACTGGAGAAGTCCCATAATGTCACCTGATGCTGTAACCCCCTACTGACAGGCCACTGTGGTAGATGGAGGGATGCGTAGAGGTATGAGTCTCCCAGACTCTTATCAAGACAAGCACATGATAAAATAAAGACAAGGTATTTCTACCAAGGCAGATGTGCTATTGTAAACACTCTTGGTGTACTGAAATAGTTTCAGTGTCACATGTTATATTCGTGGTGTACACTGTCTGTCCTTTAAAAGAAGCAACACATTAAATTCTGCAAAACGGTTTACTTTCGGATAGCTTTGAAGAAAAAAAAACATTAACAAGTAAATGAGCAGTTAATACAAATTCTGTTTTCGCGAACACTTATATAAGGTCATTCATCTCGTTGGAGCAAGAAAGTATATTACTTCTGCTTATACTAAGTCACTGTCAACTATCTGAATGCACTGAATACTCTGCGCTGTATTTAACTGCAAGATATACTGGCAGCGCTCAAAAGAGATTTGATTTACAAGAATATTTTACCCCAGAATCCCAGCTTTCTATCTTTCAGTTTCTATAAAAGGGAGCATTTTGAAACAGCTGGAGAGGGTCCCCATTAGATCTACCCACCCACGGAGCAGGGGTACCGCAGTCTTGCGGGATGAGACTTGCACGGATATCGGGGAAGCGCATCAGAAGCACGGAGGAGTGCTCACGATAACTTTCCTTGACAGCGCGAAAAAAAAACAGAAATAAAAATTTCAATTGCTTTTCTGATTGTAATTATCGAGTTTTCGCTTGGCAGACGCGTTCAAAGGCGGCGGAGTGTTTCTTGGCAGCGTATCTGGGTTTTAACTCGAAACGATCGCGGTCCCGGCGAGTACGCGCATGAGCAGGCGCGCTCTGGAGTGGCGCTGCTTTACAGATCACTGCCAGCAGCTCCTCTTACGCTGTTCCTCTACTCCAGGGTGTCTAAAGCTGAAAAGCACCGACTGCTTTTTTTCCAGGTGGTGCAATGTCCGACTTTAAAGACCACATGGAATTATTGTTATTATTATTATTTTTATTATTATTATTGGTAGTAGTAGTAGTAGTTGTTGTAGTAGTAGTAGTATTCATAACACGTTTTCTTATTTCCATTACAGTATGGGTAATGCCACTGCGGTCTTTATTTGTCTAATCAGAATTTTCCAGATGTTATGAACAGAGTTGTAAGGCATGCACTTGGAAATGTAGTTTACCCTTTGGAATTAAAAAGGAGCATCCAGAAGAACTGTACCAGGGTTTACAGGTCTCACTGTAGACCCAGATGTTGATATGTGAACGACAGTTCTGTGAGTTATTTCCTTGGTCATCCATCCAACCTTCTACCCCAGGAAACACAAGACATAACACAGGGGAGCATCCTGGATGGGATTCCAGTTGTTCATAGTTCCTTCAACACTAATATATCCAGAGAACTGTGGCTGTGACAGGCAATTCAGAAATATAATGTTAAAATTAGTACTAACGTGAGTCTGAAGACCTCTTGTCTAACAAGGGTAATTTACCTCCTTCTGATGACGCCATTTCTGCTGGCAGACCCTTTCAAAATATAAGCCACCCATTTCCATTTTACTGTCAAGTATTTCACAGTCACATACACTGCGGAGCGCTGTTAATACTTAAGCTATTCCTTAAAAGTACAGTTTTTGGCTGGAGCATTGTTTGTCTTCCAGGAATATGACATTACTTAAGACCCATGAACAAGTATCATGTTCTGATGTCATTGGATTCTTTATCACTGGGGCACTCTCATCAAAGGTCGAAAATAGTACACATACGATGCTTCTAATGTGATTAGGCGCACCTGAAAAAATATAGCCAGTTATTAATTAACATGTTGGGTTAGTGTGAATTCAAGTCATGGGAATAATTTGTAAAGCCGCACAATCAAAAATGTTACAAGTGGCAAAAGCTCTTCTGAAACTTTAGTGAGCAGTGATAATCAAAGATGGTATTCATCAGTTTGACCTGCATGTTTTGAAATCCATCCATCCATCCATCCATCCATCCATCCATTCATCAATAAATCTCCCAACCACTTAAACAGGGCAGGGTCACAAGGCTTCTATTTTTTTAAATGAAATAACTAATTTCAACTAGATCATTTCAACAAAACATTTATTTAGTCAGGTGGATGTTATGTAACTTTTCATTCTAGATTTTCGTACTACCGTTACTCAGCTGAAATGCACATGATGCCTGTTGTATTATGAGAGATTTAAAGTATGGCATTCACTGAAATGATATGTTTCATTCTCTTTTTATCATCTTGGTAACCATTATGAATTCCCATACAAAACTGCATAAAAAGACTTTCACAGGTAGCTTAAGGCTCACAGCTTGGACCTTCTATGCTCTTCTGTTTTCATCATTTCTATTCTGCTCTTAAATTTTCATCATAAGCCAAGGATAAGGACTGTAAGTAGTTGAACAGGAGGATGCTTGCTTCTGGGAAAGGCTGCTGGATGTGGGCTAACTGCTCCATCTGACTGCAGAGTCTGATGTGTGATGACTTCTCTGGTCTGGAGGAAGATCGGGTTTCTGGAAGTCAGCTGTTATTTTTTTGAATGGTGAAAATTTGTTCCACACAATCCTTCATTTGTCAGGACTAAACAGAGTGCTGGTTGAACATCTGTTAGAGAAAGAACACAACCATTACAGTATGTAGGTCGAGTGATTAGTGCATATATATCTGAATTAGAATGAAGGAATGACAAACAACAGCCTTCATCACAGAAACCCTGCTTTTAATTAACTATCTGATTCTTCTGTCACTGAATTAAAGATGAGAGAGAATGAAAAGAATTAAAAAGAGATCTTCTTTTATCTGTTTATTCTGGTCTCTGCTTTATACAGGATACATATACTGCCTAGTGTATACCCTGAATGGGATGCTTGGTATATACCTTGAATGGGACGCTTAGTGTATACCCTGAATCTGATGCCTGGTGTATACCCTGAATCGGATGCCTGATGTATACCCTAAATGGGATGCCTGTCTGTACAGCCTGTCTAACCATACCCCTAACCTACCTTATATGAACCTACCTTTTATGTCTGCCTTACATTCAATCCACTCATCAAAGTAAAGATTTTACTTTTTTAGGTCATATATGGTAAAAAAAAAAGGTGGGTTGAATGTAAGGCAGATATTAAAGGTAGGACCAAATATGACCCTGAGGGTTCCCCTGGGTTAACCATAAGTAACCAGGCCAAGTACAAGATTTTTGGCGTTTTTACTTTATTGATTGCATTCACAGATTTAAAAAAAATTAAGTCAGAAATACTGAGGACTGAAAAAATGACCTCACTAGTCATGTTTTTGGAGGATTTCCTATTTTGGTGTCTCCAAGTATAGCAAAACCTGTACACACACAGACATTTACTAAAGCTAATACACCTAGAGGGTCTCTGCTTTAAGCATGTGTATGTGTATGTTGAAATGTGTATGACACTGAGCTCCATTGAAACTGGCCTATCAATCACTACCAAGAGTGTACACATTTATTCATGCAAGGGTAACGACAAAAATATGCATTATTTTATGAAATATGTTTGTGTTCCTACTGTGCATTGGCGTGGAGCCTAAGCCTAGACTGCATTCATTTTCTTTAACTATTGAGTACCATCTGTTGCCCACTTGTGTAATTGCTGGTGTTGATGTTGTGTAGCATAGTGATTTTTATATCTATGCAAGAGAATTAAGCAGAGTGTGTCAGGTACTTAGATGATGCCAACAGTGCCACCTACTGTCGGACATGTTAAAATCTCACCTATAGACTTTTTCGTCCCGTTACCGTCCCTCCTCAGTAATTTTCACTTATTTAGCTATACCGTGACTCCCTATAATACTGGTAAATTTGTCATATTGACATGGCATTTTAGAAACTGATATTGGTGGTGATATTGTGAATTAAATCCTAAATCTGTATATATAAAATCTACTCTCCTCATTTGCCGTGTACTTCCTGTCTGCACCGTGCAGGCTATTCCAGACTACCTCATGTACAATTTTGAAAACAACCATAATTTATATTTGTTTCATTGCATTTGTTTATAATTTATTTGCATCTGATTAGATGCTAACTGCATTTCATTGGTTCTGTACGTGTGCTCAGTGCAATGACAATAAAGCTAAATCTAATCTAATCTAATCTAATCTAATCTAATCTAATCTGAGATTAATTAAGACTCAGTTTTATTATTTTAAATCAAAGAATTAACATTTTGTGCTTGTCCATTGTAACTGTGCATAATTTTTTAATTCACAGCACATTTTTTTCCAGACAAACTCAGGATCCTTGTGAGTCAATCACAGAGGCCGTAAACGACTGGCTATAATGGGATTTCTCAGGGTAGAAGCGAGATCGAGAGGCCAAGAATCGAAAAAAAAAATAACTAGAAGTCTGCAGCAGCTTGTTACCACTCACCAGGGATCTGGGACATAGCACAGTAACCGTCAGATGTCTACAGCACTACAAGAGACTTAGTGAAACCCAGCCTCCTAATGACCCTGCTCTTTGTGTGATTTCTTCCCTAATTCCAAATAAAGTATTTTAGCTACAACGCGCTGGTAGATAAGAACATAAGAACATAAGAACTATACAAACGAGAGGAGGCCATTCGGCCCATCAAGCTCGCTTGGGGAGAAC
>JAODKN010000001.1:24088859-24099631 GCA_026774425.1 Petrocephalus zakoni
CGGGTGCCCTTCCAAGTGAGCATACATGATAAAGTGCCCTCCGGGTGCCCTTCCAAGTGAGCATACATGATGAAGTGTCCTCTGGGATGCCCTTCCAAGTGAGCATACATGATGAAGTGTCCTCTGGGATTCCCTTCCAAGTGAACATACATGATGAAGTGCACTCCGGGTGCCCTTCCAAGTGAGCATACATGATGAAGTGTCTTCTGGGTGCCCTTCCAAGTGAGCATACAGGATGAAGTGTCCTCTGGGATTCCCTTCCAAGTGAACATATATGATGAAGTGTCCTCTGGGATGCCCTTCCAAGTGAACATATATGATGAAGTGTCCTCTGGGATGCCCTTCCAAGTGAACATACATGATAAAGTGCACTCCGGGTGCCCTTCCAAGTGAGCATACATGATGAAGTGTCCTCTGGGTGCCCTTCCAAGTGAGCATACATGATGAAGTGTCCTCTGGGATTCCCTTCCAAGTGAACATACATGATGAAGTGTCCTCTGGGATGCCCTTCCAAGTGAGCATACATGATGAAGTGTCCTCTGGGTGCCCTTTCAAGTGAGCATACATGATGAAGTGCTCTCCGGGTGCCCTTCCAAGTGAGCATACATGATAAAGTGCCCTCCGGGTGCCCTTCCAAGTGAGCATACATGATGAAGTGCCCTCTGGTATGCCCTTCCAAGTGAGCATACATGATGACGTGCCCTCCAGGTGCCCTTCCAAGTGAGCATACATGATGAAGTGCCCTCTGGGATGCCCTTCCAAGTGAGCATACATGATGAAGTGCCCTCTGGGGTGGCATTCTAAGTGATCAAAGATGATCAAGTGCCCTCAAGGTATGATTGGATGCTAACTGGCTCCAAACGTCAAGATATGTTGACATAAAAACATCTAACCTTTATCGAAAAGTTGAAGATGAAGAGGAAATTGACTTTCCAGCATGATAAAAACTCAAAGCAGTGCTCAGGAGATCCACTGGCAATTTGAGGAGCTTGCAAGGAAGAGTGTGCAAATTCCAGGTGTCCAAGGTTGCTAGAGTTTATTCAATAAAACTTACAGCTGTAATAAATGTAACAAAAGGTGCTCCAAATAGTATTAGTTGGAGGGGGGGGTGCACACACATATGCAATCAGGGCGTTTGTTGATCAATTTAAATTATTTGTGTGAAGCCTGTCTTCACCAACACATAAAAGATTCATTGGGATAAATTGAGGGGTGTACAGACTTTTTTATATTCACTGTAGCTTGTTGGTGTCTATGATATGTTTTTATAAGCTGCACCTTCAGCAGAAGCATACTAATGTTGTAGATTTGGAGTCCATTGCTTGTGAGGTGACATTGATTGAAATTTATAGGCAGTTTACACTGTAGCACATAACAAGACTATCCATTAAGAAGATATAGAGATATAAGCAAATCGGTTTAACTACAGCTGCCCATCTATCTAGATCAGCAGTTCTATGTCTATGACTTCTTTGGTGCGTTGATCACAGATGCAGTGAATTACATATTCCTCCATTTGTCACTTCTAAACCTCGTACCGTTCGTAGTGCATCAAAATAAAACATTGAAATGATCAGCACTTATGAGGAGGAAAGGTCGTTCTTTTGAAAGATAGCCCATGTACCACACTTTGAGATGCACTGCTTTAGAGAGACAACAGAAATCTTAGGAAAGCAGATTTAGCCCAACAAGTGTGCTTGACATTAGCTGATAACTTTGTTATGACCAATGGTACAATACAGTTGTGATGTGCCATTTAACATTGCACATATCCAATATAAACAATAATTTTGCGTAATTAGTTTGCAGTGAGAAGTAATTAAAAGGATTTATTTGCAATGGTAGCTGGAAATTAAAACACATCCTGTACTGTACATTTCTGTTACATTAACACCTTTCATTTCTGTGCCGCTGTTCACTTCATTCACTATTTCCTCTATTCAGCGCCTGGATGCTGAGACTGATGAGTAATAGGCAATTAAACAAAGCATTTTCTTCAGGGCGCACAGAATCAACTCCTTTCACCACATCTGCGCGAAGGCGGCTTGTGTCTTGACAGCAATTAACAAGTGGTACAATTATAAGTGAGTTTAAGGGTTTTGGTGGGGGGTGGTGTCATGCCATGATTTCACCTGCTGGCAATAGTGGGAATTATGTGTGAATTACCTTCATACAGTACATCTTCTGGATAGAACATGTACCAAAACGACAAGAATCCTCTTCTGTACCAGTCATTGTAGTTAGATAACGTCCCCTTTTGACTAAAAGGGTTTAATCACAGAATCACCCATGGTTCTGTGGGTTACAGCTTCAAGTCCTGTGACTAGTAGAGTGTATTCACCTTTGGACCATTGAGCAAGGCCTTTAATCCCAGTTTCTCTAGTGACAGTATCTGACCCTGTGCCCTCTGATCCACACCTTTGGGCAAAACACCTGCTAAATAAATAAAAATGTATATGTTCTACCCTCTCTCAAAGCCATTCATTCAGTTCTAATTTCAGTCCTTGTTTGTGTTTACATCTTGGGTACTAGCCTGGACGTAATATATGACCATTTTAATGTTTTATACTCTGGGAAGATGTTTGATCTGTATGTCAAAATTGCAACATAAAAATTAGACCAATCAACAGCTGATTTTCTACATTCTGCTCTGCCGAACCAATGAAATTAAAATGAAGAAACAGACCAAACTGTGGATTAAATTTAAATGAAGGATTTCAAATTCTCCACAGTTGTATCATGACTGCATAATTTATATATAAGTCTGCCTTGTTTTTGCGATGAGTGCCAGATTGATGGATCGACTGGACCCAGGCACATTCTGAATTCTAATAATTAAATAACTTCCTAATGATAGAGTTGTCAGGCAATTATCTTTGGATGGGGATATTTTTGTATTCATAATTATTTTGATCAAAGTGATTGCTGCTAATGATAGGGTATTATTTAATCACACATGCTGGATAAATGATTTGCACAAACATTCCCAACCACAAATGATTCAAATAAATCTGCCCTTTTTATGTAATTGGATTTATTTATACCGCACTTGCAGAACATTGTTTTATGGTGATAATAATTCCCCGAACGCTGTGTGAGATGACCTTTATATAGGAACACACTCTTCAGGGGGGGATTCTCACATCCTCAGGGCTACAGTCACAACACTGACTGTTACAGGACGGCAGCTAGACAGGTACTTACAGACAGTGGCTTACATGCACAAGGTGTCTGACTCCAAGCTCACGAGCACAGCCGTGGCGACATCTCTAGCCGCCTAAATTAGCAGAACAAGAAACCGTCACTCCTTTCGAGGGGTGAAGAGGAACAACTAAGTAAAAATAAAAATAAAGTGAATAAAAATAAAGGTAAGAGGAGTAGCTGTGTGCCACGCTGGCGTATCATGTTTCGCTTCCTGTAATTTCCGAGAATGGGAGAATGTATCGGGGCACCCTTTTAAACTTGCAACCTCTCGACAAAATGCATGCTGTTAGTTGCAATAACAGACTGTTTTGGGTATGCAGGTAAATCCTTCCCCCATTTCTAATGCTTGTCTGGGGCCTCCCGATAAGTATAGATTAGGGATATTGCAGACTCCGGGACTTGTGCCATGTGTAATCAACAGCGAGCTAAAATTCAGTTCACGTGTATTAATATGAATCCTATGGCTTCAATTCATGGCACCTCATGGTTCCCAGGTACAGATAAACAGGAAACTCCTTGCTTCATGGTAGGGCAGTTCAGTGTGCAGCACTGTTACCCCAAAGGTTGGGGGTTCGAATAATGCCTCCTCTTGCATGTTCTCCTCCTCATATTTCTGCCCTTAGAGTAAAGATGGTGTAGTTAGGCTAAACCAACCAGTGTGTGTGAGATGTATGTGCCCTGTGATGGACACTGCTTCTATACTATCCCGCTGACATGGACCGACATGTCACCATGCGCTCGACAATATAATTAATGGAACACTTTTGCGTTACACACACACCTGGATGCATGCCGCTTTCAGCGGCCCTCTGTTCGGTCGGGACGGCGCTGTAGGGGATGATAACGTGTATCTCCCTCGGCAGCTTGCCGCCACGTAGCTTTTACCAGAAGTCCAGTTTTGATGTGGCATGTAGAAATTTAAATGTAACGAGATAATGTTCAGCCGAGGAAGCAGGTACTGCATAAATAGGGAGAGAAGAGCCCATGGGCTTGAAATATAAGCATTATGAATATCTGAATAAATACATTATGCACTGGTCTAACCACTGGTGCACCCCAAAGGATCTCTGAGGCAGTGACTTCAAAGGCAGATGCCCTGTATCTGCGTGTACAACTCAACCCCGGGCTGTCTCGCATTTCCCCCTGCGGGCCCAGGCTGCGGAGGAACAAACAGCATTGTGCCCAAGTCGCACGCAATCACCTTACGCATATGCTAGTATAGCAGTTAACATCTAACATGCTGCAAAACCAGGATGCTGGGCAATGTGCAGCAAGGCTATCCGGAATTAATTTGCAGAGATATGTATAAGTTCTTCAGGTATTTGGATATTCTGATAAGGTATTCAGGAATGTGTGGCGTAATCTGTTTTACTAGCTGTATTAGGATGCCGTGTATGCAAGAGGGTGAAAATGTTGGTGATGCAGTGTCAGAACAGAAGTAGGGGTATAAAAGCAATAGATCAGCTCCCAGATTATTTACAGACTCTTTGCCTTCAATAAAGTTAAATTCAGCTATTAAAGGCACAATAATAAACAGAAAAAAAACATTGCAGAGTGCCGAGTGCAGAGGAAATAAAAACTCAACGAAACTAGCAATGTAAAATTTAGAATCAGGTGTGTTTTGGAGATAAATTTAGCTATGTAATCATTGTGCTGTCTTCATACATCTGTTAGGACAACTACTGATGATAATCGGCGTCCATTGAGGTGTAGAAGCCATCGTGTCAATTTATTACGGAGTCTTTAAACTGCAGCAGTAAATGATTCAGATAGGGATTTAGGGATCAAAGTTTTAGGAACGATGAACTTCACAATGAAAGAAGCAAAGTCAGTAGCTTTGTCAGTGATAAATGCTGTTATTTAGATGGTAGTGACATGACAAAAGAATTATGTAATGGATAGCTATCCATCCTTCTGTCAGTCCACCCATCTATCCATCCATCCATCTTAAAACCACTTATGCCGGTCAGGCTTACAGGATAGTGGATAGAAATTTATAAATAACCTGAGGCTATTTTCCTTCAAATCCTAGTCTACTACTGCACTCTGTTCCCCCTGGATTCTCCCTTTCTTCACATGATTGTAAGTGTCATTTGATGTCACTTGATGTCTAACTGCCAAAACTCGCCACGTTTTTGGTTACAGAGCAAAATGTATAGCCAGGTAGGTTTATCCAAGTAAGGTTTCCACAGCTTTCCTTAACTGAAATTGCTGTACCTTACTGTTTGATCATGTTCAGCATATGTGACATTCTCTCCCTATAACACTGATCGGTACATCACATATTACGATCTATTATCTATTATAATATTGTATGTATTTGTACACAAATGTATTAGTAACATGGCATACAAATATCTATATATATATATAAAATATTATTATATATAATAATGGGATGATACCATCTGTGCTATGTTGTAATTTGTGACAATGTCTCTTTAGTCCGAGCGCTCTTTGTGGTTTAATGGGCCGGATTCAGACCAAATGGACCTGGTTAAAGTGCTCTTGTAATCAGACCTTAAATTGACACACTTGGGGAAGAAAATGGTCAACCTTGTTATTGCAGCCTGATTGCACATTTTGCAAGGGACTTAAGCACTTGAACTCCCTGCGGCTTACAGGTGGCATGCTTTGTGGCAGCTTGCTGCCTGCCAAAGCAGGGAAAACGTATCATTTCTGGTGATTTTTAATTAAAGTGAGATGTCAGAGGGAGATGCAGCACCAATTCCTCTGGAGAACTTTTGCAGATTCAGGCATCACTGCAAGGACAAATGCTGAATATCTTAATATTGATTTTCAATATTGCTACATATTAAGCATAAATACAAATTGCATGTGAACAAAACAATATCCAGCAGAATGCAGCATATATTTTATGGAACTATTATAAGGTTATAAAACAACACCATCTGCTACATCACATTGAATTAAAATATACTGAAGCAGCCCTGTACTGTAGGCAATAAATATCCCTTGTATTTGAGAGGTATTTTACAGTGGATTAACAATAAAAGATGATATGTAGCTCCCCAGCTAGTGTGTGACCAGTGGTGCCACTAGAAATTTTGGTTGCCCCTAAAGCATATCATATTGGACCACCAACCCGGAACAATCCAATTACATTTAAAATATTTTAGGGCCCCTGTCACTCACGGTCCCTTGGAATCATCCTAACTCTCCCCCCCTTTACAGCAACCCTACGTGTGAGAGTGTATTATGGAGAGATGTAGGCCATTTGAAAGAATGCATGCCATTCCTTTGGACACAGGCTAAGATGATGACTCAGATATATTCAAGCAGGAATATACTTGAGTTGTTAGCCTCCTCCCAGTGTGGGGCAGTATGGGGTGGAAAAAGTACCTTCGGAGCCTGACTTTCTGTGCAGTTTATTATGCCTTTTCATTGTAAGCCCCCACCTGATTACATTACAATAACACAAGCTCAGTGTTAGTGTTGTTTGGTGTGTGGATAATAGGAGAGTATCCAGGGGTGAGGTCACGGGGTTACTGGCCCCAGCTGAAAGCTGATTGGCCCATCCCCTCTTACTCACCAAATTAAAACATATCATTGGCTAGTGATAAGGTTGGCCTCCCAGTATGAATTCTGTCTCCTCTTATGTCCGTTGACGTAAAAAAAAAATCTGTAAATATGGACATCAACGAATATCAATATTTCACACCTTTAGAGGAAGCTAATTTGAAATACCTTCTGTTCATCAAGGAGAAATGCAGGAGCAAACATACATTTACTCAGCATACTAGCTTCTTGTTTGGACACCGTCACAGTGATTTACGACTCGGATGGCATTTTTTAAACCTGTGCCAGAGCTTCATACCAGCAGAACGTACCAGAGCCAGTAAACTAATTTAAAGGGATTTAAATTCTGCAATTATCTTCAATTCGATAATTCTCAAAGTTCCTAGGAATACAGAGGGCACAACATGAGGCACAGGATGCTGACTAAGAGGAAATTAAAAATTGCCTCAGCTGCACATTAATTCAGGGTGAATTCTGCTCTGGTAGGAGCCTCCAAATCTCTAAGAAATTCAAATCATATGCTTCAGTGGTTCATTAACCATATTGTGGGGGAACCCCCACCTATCGTATTTTCTGAATGCATATAATGACCAATCATTTTTCTCATTGGTCAGCTCTGTGTTTCTGTTCAAAGAACAGTGCTGTTTTATTCGACTTTCGGTCATGACGGGACTGTGTTGCGACCAGAAAACGACATAGTTTCCAGCATGCATTTTTTGAGAAAGGGAGATACTATTTTACTCTAAACTTCTTCAGAGAAACAATGAGCTCGTTTATCGGCGGTCTCACTTACATTTGGAAATTACAAATGCCGCTCCTGAAATTCTCTAGAGGGAAAATCCCCAGGCTGGGTTTTAATGAATGACTTACAAAACATCTGTAATATTTCTTTTTTTTTGCTTATCTGGCAGATAAGCAAAAAAGTCTTATAAGCAGAAAAAAAGACAAGTATACTGTATAATTTCACATACACATTTGCTGCAGATGTGTAATAAAAAGTTAATGAAGAATGAATCACACTGAAAGAACTCTTCCTTAAATAAATAACAAAATGCAGAGTGCAGGTAGTACAAAGGCCGCATATGTAATTTTGAGCAGGTGGTACAGTACCAGTTATTCCACCTCTTTTCTTGCAGCACTGGTGATGGCAATAATAGCAATAATAACCAGGTAAATGCTGTAAATGCAGGCCTATGAGATACTAAAGGTAATAACTCACCTGATTTGTACAAATTTATGGTCTGTAAATAACATAAACAGCATCATTATGGAGGTAAGTAGCTCGCACAATAGAGACATTTTTTAGTTATTATTTTTACTCTTTTGCCTACTATGTTTACAGCAGTCAATAATGGCTAAAAAAGTGTGTTTTACCAAAAGCAAATCTCAAGAGTTTTAACACTGCGGAACCCTTCAGAATGATCTGTTCTATCCAACTGATAAAACACTGCTCTGAAAACAATGCCATTTCGGAACAGAAAAATAAGCACAACGCTCTAAACACCAGGCCACACGCCGGAAAGCCAGCAAATGCAGTGCGAACGCGTCCAGCGTCTCCAAAATTCAACAACCATCTGTCTTGTGAATATCGGGGTACATTTTACTTAAAGTCTTAAGCGTTTCTTCTCTCCTTTCATGCTTGTGGATAGCAGAAATGACAATCTGTGCTTGCATGTATCAAAGCTTGAAAGATAACAGAAAAGAAATATCCTACTTTCTGGAATCAAGCACAATAATTGATTACCACTAGGACAATACTTGTATTGTGTGTAAAACACATTTTCAATTACCGCTTTTGGCTTCTGTCTCTATTGGCAATTCAGAGCCAGGTTCACCACACTGCATGTTTTTGGAGTGTAGGGAAAAAAAGGGTACCTGAGGGAAGGAAGCCTGTGCAGTACTGGGAGAACGTGCAAACGCAAATCAAGTCAACATGTGTTTATCAAACGCAAAACACTAGAGCAACGAGTTCAAGTTGTAATAGGCCATCCACCCATCCATTTTCTGTACCCTATTCAGGGTCATGGGGTACCTGAGCCCATCCTGGAAGCTAAGGGTGTAAGGAAAGCTCAAGATGAGACGCCATCCTATCGCAAAGCACACACACGAATCACACACATTCACACCTATGGGGAATTAGGTAACAGTTTTAGCATGCACTGTGGAGGGAAACAGGAGAACCCAGAGGAAACCCCACAACGACATGTGGAGAATATGTAAACTGCGCCCTTGGAACCATGGTGAAGGCCGAATCCCCAGTCCTAACGATGTGAAGCCAAACTGCTAAAAATTGTGGCACCTACCATGAGAAATAACATTCTTATTAATATTAATAAACTGATCAGATACTGATATCCTGATTAGACACTAATAGCGGATCAGATAAAAAAAACTCCTCAGATGTTTAGCAGAGGTGGAGATTCCAATTCCCAATATGGAAGAGGTGGGAAAAAACAATAAGAAATTGGAGGGATTAGCCAAAATAATGATGCAAGTTTGCGTTGGCCATCATGAGACAGGCATCAGCACTTACTGAGATGTGAACTGCTGTGTCCCGTCCTACTCGTTCTCCAGCATTCCATCGACTAGGCAATCCTGTCTTCTGTCTCCGGTCCATTCCAGTATTCCAGCCCGGGTTCCATCGGCCACTCTGTATTGCCACCCGGAAATGGCTTCAGTCTGCAACCAGCCAGCTTTGGTCATTGCTCCTTTATGTTCTTTGTCTGCTGTCTTGCACTGACTCTCTAGGATTTGACCTTGGATTGTTTACCTGATTGCAATAGTTTTTCTTAGCCCTCTTGCTTTTTGGATGCCCCTTCATGTATTTGATTCCCTGCCTTTTTAGTCACAACTATTGTCATTACGGCACTATTACTGCCCTTGGCTTTCATTGCTTGCTGTACATATACACGTGTAGCACCAGTTGCGGGGATTGACTACCACTTTTCCCTTTTTTTTTGGGTTGCTGTAGTGTTCCACCATTTTGTATGACCAAACTTTAGGTGTGGTCATAACTCAACCAAAATAAAACACACTCCCATGGAGGCATGGGGCAGGTGGACTAAACCATCTCCAAAGTCATGGCCACCTCTTCTTTCCCCAGTATTTTCAGCTTTGCACAGCACCTATACCTTTCAAAGAACCTGCCGAAGTTAAACCTGCTTGGCTCTATCAATCAATCAAAGCAGGGTGTGATGGATGCCAGCTCTTCATATTAATCCCGTGACTTGTTAGCTCTTAGTGCAATTTGTATTTGTGACCCTCCATAGTATGTGGGCTAATGGCACTTAAAAGGTGTGAGTGCTTAAGTGGGCTATTTCCTGTGGGAACAAAGTGATTCCCCAGCCTCTATATCCATATCTGTCGTCTGTCTCCTGCACATGTATGTAGCATGTACAGTAAGGAAAGGCACTGTCTTAACTTACAGGTGACCTCATGAAATTGAGATGATCACTTGCAAAGTCAGAGGTGTTTAATTTATTAAATGTAAGCACTAAAAAAAACTGCCTCTTATCATGTGAACTTAAATATTTTACATTAAAATGTCCCACTGTGGGATGGTATGGTGGTGCAGTGGTTAGTGGTTGCCTTACACCTCTGGGACCGGGGTTCAAGACTCTCCACCCAGGTTCCATGTGTGTGGAGTTTGCATGTTCTCCCTGTGTTGTTGTGGGGCTTCCTCCAAACGTGCCGAGGTAATTGGTGTTGCCAAATTGCCCATGGGTGTGCCCTGCAATGGGCTGGCCCCCTGTCTTGGGTTGTTCACCTCCTTATACCTGGAGCTTCCAGGATGAGTGGTTTTTAGCAGATGGATGGATGTTTCACTGCTGATTGTTGAGCAACCATGCTAGTCAGTCTCACTGGTGCTATCCATTGACCAAACCTGAATTATTCAATGACTCAGATCAGAATTTCGATCCGGGGGGGGGGGGGGGGGGGGGGGAATTGCCGTTTTTTTTTTTTAAAAAAAAATTTTAAAAAAGGAGGAAGAAAAAAAAAAAAACGGACCAAAAAAAAAAAAAAATTAT
>JAODKN010000001.1:24099731-24113718 GCA_026774425.1 Petrocephalus zakoni
CATCCACCCCCCCCCCCCCCCGCCCCCCCCCCCCCCCCCCCCCCCCCCCCGCCGCCCCCCCCCCCCCCCCCCCCGCATATGCCGTTCTTAGTTTTTAACACTTAATTCTTAAGCAAGGAAGAAGAAACATACATCAGCGAACCAACAAGAAAGTCTAATTAGTTTAGGCACTACAATAGCACATTTTTTTTGTGATTAACATACACATAATGGCATGAATATTGACAAATAGATACTTTTCGAGCTTTCCCTTAAGTACGTGTGTTTGTCTGTGAGGCTGTGGGCATTATTTCCCACTGGTGAAGTCCAATTAGCTAGATTGTTATCGATTGTGGTGTTGAGTGCTCTCTGCTCATCCCCAACGGTGAAACATAATGAGAAATCCAACTTATTTACAGATTCAGAAAAACTTAAAAGTACCTATGTTTGCCCTAGTGGATAAGATGGGAAACACGTGCAAATCGCTGAGATCAACTTGGTGTCGCTTTTCTTTTGTTTACCTCTCAGAGATACGCATTTTGTATTCCCAAAGAATACGTGTAATTTCCCAGACGAGAATAATGCAAAGAAAAAAAAAGCTAGCTATTCTTTATTGTTGGGGGTGGAGTGGACTGGAGTTTTAGAATATATTTAATATTGCTCTCATTTTGTAAAGCAAAAAAATACTTGTTTCCATCTGTTCTGGGCAAAAACTGATTCAATTAAAATGGAAAGAAATAAATGGAGATTCTAACACTAAATTGTAATTAGCAGGGGTTATCCCTTATACTTTTGAGATCTGATTATATGGGAGTTAATTAGACGTGCACAGCACTAGTTGTCATGAAGCAGTTGATCGTGATTAACTGTCCACTGATGGAAATTTTGAACTTTTTCGATTTTCATCTCCAATTTCATTATTGTGCTTTCATCCAGAATGTTCTGTGGCTGTTTTGAGTGTAGGTTCCTTAAAATCTCCTCTGCAGAAAAGATTCACTGGAATTTTTTATAGATGTTTTGAAACTTGTAAGGGCTTTTCATGGTCAGAAACATTAGAGAGAGCGAGAGAGAGCGCCCCTGCTGCCCCTGTGAAGGGAGTAATTTGTTTCAGCAAAGCACAGAAATGTTTAAATGCATGGTTTGTTTTAAGTTTGTTCTAAGATCATAGTTTTTTTGTCTCACATTGTGAGTAGAGCTACAGTATAGTATTTTCAGTCATTAGAACATCATTTACTAAGATTAACTGGTTTCCGATCCGTGGTGTGACTTTCTCAAATAGGCAACAGGCACACCACAAGCCTGTACTTTATAGTGGGGGCATAATTCAGATAGAGGAGCTAACCTCATCATTAGCCAATAACTTGATTTTATATCAGTGAGTAACAATCAGCTGTCAGTTTGGGGCAGTGTCCCCTGTGCCCCCTCCCCTGTCACATTATGAAAAGTGGCTGTGCTGTTGTTTGGCGCTCTAGGTGGGTAGAAACTGCAAACTTTCCCTGTTGTTTGGTGGGGTTCCTCCAACCACTTGTTGTAGCATTTGCTACTAAATAAGATGAAAGATTTCATCAGACACTTTAATAATTGCTGTTGTTGGCCACAGCCAGGCCTCACAAACCCTTCAGCCTGCTAACTGACAAAACAAACACCCCATTAAACAGCCCTCTCTTGGTGGTACGAAATCCCAGGTTCTGCCTCCTAGGGAGACCCCCCAACATCAGCAGCAACAACAAGAAACTATTTATAATGACGAACCCTTTCACAGACGCTACAATATATACACATTATATAATATCCTATATACATATTATAATTATATGAATAAAACACCTATGCATATTTGAAGTTGTTTTTGTACTTTGATTAAAAAGTTCACGGGTGCTAAGATCAAAAGTATAAACAAAACTTTAATGATCATTTGCATTTCCGAGCTAAGTTTATGTAAAAAGATGCATTAGAAGTGTTTTCAACAAGCAAACGAGTGCTTCCTCTCCACAAGCAAGTGACAGTTATCCAAATGGGAGCTGTCGTTAACAAACACATCCTTTCGAAACACCTCCTTTAATCACGCAGGCGAAGGTGCGGCGCTAGTGTCCAGGCGCAAAGCTCCTCTCTGTGATATTCAAATGACTGGGTGGTACGGTGCACGGAAACAACAACATCAAAGCCGGGTATTCATGGAGAGGGATTAACATCGCTTTCTGCTTAGGATGTTTATCGTTCCTCTCTATTAAAAATAGGGTGGGGAAAAAAGTTACGTAAAAGTCGCTGCCGTCACCAAAGTATTGGGACGCTCCCCCAAGGTCCCACTTCTGAGGATGAGACTTCTGACTTCATTAGGGGGACTCGGAAATCCATCGCGGGATATGCAAGGAAACGCTGGCTGTTTAGAGCCACCCGGAAGGTAAGCAAAAGACTTACGAGCAATAGCACGCCAAGTCGATCGCAATAGACGCGAAAACAGCATAAAAGTGTAAGCAGAACCTACTTATGTCGCGCTTTGTCTTATCTGCCTGTATCAAATGGTGTTGGGAATAAAATACGACGCGTATTTTACGAATAAACGGGCACATAAGGAAAAAAAAGAGTAAACACCTACTCTAGTATATTAGGTTGCCTTTTTACTTAACAGTTTTATTTTTGTTTAAATGCCTACATGTTTATTGATTTAACTGTTTCTCTTCATTTAATGTTTTAAAAATAAAACCCACAGTACTGTTTTTGCGATTTTTCATCAGCAATTAACACTACTTACCTGAGCTAATATCTTACAGTCTAAAATGGTTTCGTTGAACATTTGTTCTTATTTTATTCTCAGGTTTTGTGCCTTTCTTAGAGATTAGGTAGTCAGCATATAGATGTTTACTCTATATACTAATGATCGATTGTCAAGGTTATACAGAAAATTAATTCATTCTGAATTACTATTTAGATTTTTAAGCTTAGCAGGGCTGGAAGGGACAACTTACTGCGGGGGAACCCCCTCATTTTCGGAAAAATTAATCATTGTGGACTGAATTTGAATCCAAGTCCAACCATGAAGCCTACTCTGTCAGGAAAAAGAGTACAACCCCTTTTGTTAGCTAAGTTACAAACAACACCAGTGTACCCCTAATGGTACAATAATGCTCTGGGTTCCTAGTTATGTATGAACTTTAACAATCAGTTCAGTGCATCTAAAACTGAAACAATTGCTGATGAGATCTGCACATAAAGAAAAGAACACCGGCACTACATTTATAAAATTAAACGAAATTCTGTCTTTCCCCCTACTTTTATAAAGTTTCTCTTTTTCAGTTGACAGAATCTCTTCAGGTTGAATAGATGGACACCTTTGAGTGTAGAATCTTTGTAATACTCGTGCACGTTATAAAAGCTCACCATGTCAAAAGTCATCCCATCTGTGTCTGGAACTGAGCAAATGACAGTCTGAAAAGTTCTGTTTCGCTGTCTGTCGTGCACAAAAAATATGAAGAACCTACCAGGTTAAAAACCTCTGTCTTTAAACGTGCTATAAATCTAGCCAACATGGGTATCAAGACTGAATACATATGGGTGATAGAGTGGCTTATAATAAAGAAGAAAATTCAAGAACCATCTGTTCATCTATAAGTCATTTATCTGCTTACCTGAGTCAGGGGTGTGGGGGGCTGGAGCCTTGCCCAGGCACTATAGGGCACAAGGCAGTGATGTACTCTGGATGGGGTGCCAGCTGATCTTAGGGGCACATACATACACACAACACACACGTTTGTGTTCCTGTCTTAGTGAGGACCGTCCATTCATTTCTATGGGAAAAACCCGAATCCCAATCATGACACCCTTAACCCCTATCCATAATCATACGTAACCAAACAAAATACAAGACTTTTGGCTTTGTTTTACTTTTTTAATTGCATTCACAGACTTTTGTAAAATTAAGTTTTGCAAAGTGAGGACTGGCCTCACCAGTTAACCTAAGTGCATCTTTGGAACTGGTAGAAGATACCAGAGATGAAAGATTCAACATATCACTGCCGTCTGAAGAAAAGCACCAAAAATCCATTATTTTATGCATGGGGGAAAAAGCATTTTCTCAGAAGCTGCTTTAAAAAATAAACCTAAAACAATGTAATGAGACACCATTAGAACCTCAAATAGAAACCTTTACACAGCCCTCAGTTAAATGTTTTAAAAGGACTTATGTGAATTGTTCTCAGTGAGGGAAATGTGTCCACAAAACACAAATTAATTAGTGATATAAACTAATTAGTGATATAAACTAATCCATACAAACTGCCACCATGAATACAACTGTTAACTAGTTCAAACAAATAGTAGTGTTAAACAGATGACTTAATAAAACATCTTTTCACAGTTCAATTAGATATCAAATGCTATCACTATATAGAGAAGAAGGATCTATAGGAAAACATGGATGTATGGATGTATGTGGTTTCCATCGGACAGTTATTCTCAGGGTTTGTGCCTTTCTTAGAGATTAGGTAGTCAGCATATAGATGTTTACTCTATATACTAATGATTGGCAAGGTTATACAGAAAATATACAGAAAAACAACAATATAAACATAAACAGACAAGGTTACAATTACAGTGAACTCTAGCATCTAATATGAGTTGTTCCTCTATCCTGTGCTTTTCGAGACACTACCCTGTACCAGGGTATTTACAGCATATACCCAAAAATCCACAATAAATAAAATTACCACAAGAAACATCTTAACTTTTTTTTTCTGTTGGTACTAAATGGATTGCAGGACCATTTTTAGTTTTATGTAGTGACAGGTAAAATATCCCCAACAAGATACAGAAACTTAAATGCAATAATCTGTTAAAGTAGTTTTCTGGCCTTAATTTCTGTGTGGCTGCACAGTGAAACTGTCAAAATAAGCTCCTGCTTTCATTATAACCAGTATTTATCTCTAGCTGTCATATAATCTTTGACACACCTTGTTAGAAGAATTTGGGGAAACCAGGAATTCTTTTCCTCAGTGGTTCTATTATATCAGCCTCACTAGCTGAACAAACTTCCAACATCTGTCAGAACTGGCGAACCTCGTTTGAACAACACAAACATTCATACTTTCTGTTAACCCATGTATTTGCAATGTTGCACCCAATCACCTATTTACATTATTTTGAATAAATTTTATTGTGTGTAACATTTACAATAAGTTGGAAGGATAACCAGGCAGGAAAGCATACAACTGATAATGTGTGCATGTATATGTATATACCCTGGGATGGAATGGCATCCCATCCCATCCAGGGTATACCTCTGGTGTGGCCTCTCTTTCCAAGAATGCACAGCAGGATGTCTTCGCTGTCCTTGTACTGGATAAACAGTTTTATGGATGGATGGCTAGATGGATGAATCAGTTTAACAGCTGATTATTTCATCTCTTCTGTTTGGTACGCTTCTGCAGGGATACATCTGACAATAATGCACTTTTCTCTTAAAATGCTGGTCGACTGAGGAGTGCATACTGAAGTCCTGCATACATTCCACATATCTACCATAAAGCTGTTTGTTAATGTCTCAGGGGACAATGCAGCATTACCTATGCGACGGGGGACTTAAGGTGATGTCATAAAAGCAGAGCTGCCAGAAGGGTGGGTGGGGGTTAGGACAATTCCAAGGGCCCCGAAAAATTTGGACCATAACAGGATCGGTCTGGGTTGGGGGCCCAACATGAAAATGGGGCCCCTGCATAAAAGCTTTTTAAGATTTGGTTTCTGGAACTTTAAGGATTCTGGTTCAAATTCCTCAACACACCCTTTAGTTTTATTCATAAGCAAGAAACCCAACCTTTGAAAGATATCTGGCAAAGAGTAAAAATATTCTTCGGAAAAGTCCCTATGGATTTCCAGATGACAAACCGTACCAGTTCTTAAAATACAACAACATGTATATATGATATCACTCGTTTATAGATGCGGTACAGTTTCTTAGTATTTCCCAAAATAACCCAGTATGATAATTGTACATTTCTATACACCTATCCATTTAAAATAACAATGCTTATGCAGCCACAGTATTTTTCTGTTACTGTGGTCATTAAGTGATAAACCCGGTATAAACGACGGCTCCTGGGCCGCCAGAGAGAAGAGGCTACCTTTCAGTTCAGGGGCCTTGCCGATTCTCTGAGGAGTTTGCAGAACTTCTCCGTGTTTGTTGCGGGTTTCTTTCAGGTATGCTGCTTTATTTTGTGGAAACGTGCTGTTCAAGTGAATTGATTCCTGAAATGATTTTCTGGGAGTAAATTCATGTCTAGGTGCCCAGCCTGGGGTGTCCGGTGTTCTGCATCTTCTGCTTATTCCGGGGATAGACTGCGGATCGCAGGACGTAGAAATGAATCTTTGAAATGAATAGCTGGATGTGGACCACAACCGACAACAAAGAACAGCCGTGACTTGCCAATTACCGTCCTACAAGGATGAGAGTGTTTTTGAAAAACAGATGGGAGCTGGCTGAATTATCATGTAACCGCCAATAATTGAAAGACCTTGATGAAAAATGATGCATTGAAAATGAGTCTTGTATAAATTTACCCAACTATTAGTGCTTTCAAGGCAACTTAATATGGGAAATGAGAAAAACTGCAGTATCAAAGTATAATGGCTAGAATCTGAAGTGGTTGCATGAAATTAGGTATATGATTGCGGGTAATGTGCAATGTATGTCACTACTTGAAAATACTGTGAAGTGTCTGGAGGATTCAATCCAGTCAGCACTAGGATTGGAACCTCGTATTAAGGATTAACTGATTGGCTGATGAATAGTGTCTGTGACCACTGAGATACATGCTTTATTTATAGGGCATGAATTAGCAGATGGTGTCCTCTTCAATACATAGATCAGTATAATGGGATGTAATATAATATAAGAATCTGGCTTTAAGATTCCACTCCTTACTTATAAGGCTCTTAACTATCTTTCTCCCCCATCTGTCTGATTTCCTCCTGTCTTATCAGCCCCCTAATACTCTACAATCTTCTTCACTGTTCCTCTCTCCAAACTCCATAGCCTTATCTGTGGTCAGAGATGGGCAGTATTTCAATTAAATGTATTTAAAATACATATTTAATTTAAGTATTTTGTAATTTGTATTTTGCTGGACGGAAAACAATCAGATGTAATATATAACAAAATATTTCAAACAAAATAATTTAAAGTAACAAAATACTTAATATAATATGTCATTTTATTTATTTATTTTCTGTCATTTTAAGAACCTTCATAAGCAGGCTAACAGACTTTTAAATATGGCCTGTCGCCGTCTTTGGCTACATGCGAGTAAACCATTCGACACATCCTGTTGTGCCCAGCTTGCTCATTGTGACCAGCAATTCAAAGAAAGAAGCTGCTTTGGTGCTCAGTGTAAATTGCTTTAAGGCAAAGTGTGTAGTACGATATACTATCAGACATTGCTCACTGAATGTTATTATAGGACAATAGAGCAATTAGTAAACAGCAGTGCTGTGCTCTAGAACTTGCGAATTAACTTGCAAGTGGTATTCTAGGCATGCTCAGGCAGTGGCATCTTGTGGTTTGTCATACCAGGCTTCATTGACTTCATTAGTGATAAATCAGGCTAAGGACAAAATTAGTTTCTGTCAGCTAAACGTGCCTGTGTAAAAAGGGAGAACTGACTAGAGAATTTGACGTTGAATATTTTTTATTTATTTATTTATTTATTTATTTATTTTTAGCACACATTTTAAAAAGTCTATTCTTCAAGTTTGCACTTGTTTGGCACCCTACTGTAAAATAAAGCGGGAAATTTGCGCATTATGATAATTAATGTTAATCCATTAGCACCATTAATTAATCATTAATAATGTTATTAATAATTAACATTACAGAAGTCATTTTTCATTTCACAGTCAATGCTATAACATATGTAAATCACAAAATTATTATTTTGTTAAGCTTAGGGAAAGCTGTAAATTTTGTAACTACTACACATTACTAGGGCTGTAATGGCACCTGTATTTTATGTATTTCATGTATTTTACATTTATTTTTGTATTCTCAAATTACAAATTACTTGTCTTTCAATTAAATACATTATCTCATGCCAGTATTTTTAGTTTGATATATTTTTATGAATAAGTATTTATAATTTGTAAAAAAAATACTTTATATATATGATATATTTGTGCCCATCTCGGGCTGCAGTCTCTCCCCTCTCTGGAATTCTCATCTTGCCCAAAGACCTTCTTGTCCCAAGGTTTCGGGTTCCCTTCACTCCACACTCATTACCCTCTGTGCCCCACTACTACCGTCTGTCATGATTGTTCGTTTAGCTACCTTCTCTCCTGCAGAGGTTTCCACCTTTTCAGGGGCAGCAGTGAAATCGCTATGTCCTGGAACCCCCAGCTGTCCAAAATGTGTACTTCTTGATGCAGACTGAAATATTGCAGAAGCAGGAGCTATGTGCTCCACTCCACAGCCAAAGACAGATTAATATTAGCAGATTAAAGGGGTGCTGTGTAGGTCAAGGGTCTTTGTCCATGTTCAGAAGAGCAAACCAGGCTTGAGCAAGGCCTTTAACTGCTTCAAGGGTGCTGGCAGATGCTTTTGTCAAATGTGGTGGATGCTGGCAAATGTCTTTTGTCAAATATACAAGTGACATACAAGTGAGGGAGCAGGGTCAGGCAGTCCCTGGAGTAACTGTGACTAAGGGTATTGCTCTAGGGCCTAATTGTGACATCACTCTACCAGCCACAGGATTTGAACCAATAACCTTCTGATCACAGGCACAGCCTCCTAACCCACAGGGCTGCATACTGGCCAATTTTACACAGCAGCATGACGATTGATAGGCACTACTCCTGCATCTGAACTGGTGGGAATATAGGAAATATAGGAAGAAATACTTTAAAAGAAATTTGTGCTACATTTCAAAATAAAAATGGCTTTATTAAATATATTATTAATATATATATATATATTTATTCAATATATCAGTTATATAATGTAATATCTCTGAAACCATGCTGCTAGTTAGTGTATATATGTGCTATAATTATAATTCAGCCTATGGGTAATGCTGCGTAATCACAGACAAACTGAATCTCCTTAACAAAAGGCATCTGGCATGTATCTAGTTGGTTTTCTATAGCCACTTGGAGGCCCCGCTGATGGGTGGCTCTGATTCCTCACTAATTGGTTGGATGTGTCATTTTTAACACGAGGGATTACTCTGGTTTGATCCACAGCTCACGATAACAGCCGATTACAGCCCGGCTTGAATTTGGGGTGGCTACAAAATCCCTCAGAAGCCCTCTACTAATCACAGGATTAACACGTTTTTTTATTCGTTAACTTATAGTTCAATGCAATTAGCTCAAAATGACACTGAAGCTATTTCATCACCCTGTAATTATGTGCTTGGAGTAAAGCGCTAGTTTGAAGCTAAGAGGAAAAACAGCTTAATCTTTCTGAGATACTTGGCGTAAACTTACTGCGATGTATATAATTCCCTTAGTGTATGACCTGACAAAGAAGGAACAGGCACAACCTCTGTTTAAGGCATTTAACTAGCAGATTGCAGAGAGAAATATTGACTGACATCCATTATAGCTAAAACTTCTGACAAATTGTGTCATCTGGGAATTTGCGGACTGACAGAAGATCTGCTTCTTTGCCTACCGGGCTTATTTTCTTTGTTTTGAATTGACTAACATACTTTCCTAACATGCCCATAATTTTTATTAGAAATGTCATGTTTTGGGTATCGAGTGATGTGTTTTAATCCTCCCCCTTGCTGTGCTCATAAGATTTGGCTCATCCGTAACAGATATATTTACATTGACTGCGTACTTTACCTACAATAAAGTGTGACAATATTCTTTTATCCAAACCAAATCAAAGCTTTTGTAATTTCACTGAAGGCTTGAGTGCATTTTTTAATTTCCCCATAGTGACATTCCCAAGACCTGAAGAATAAATTAGATCCCAGAACCACCATAAAGGAGCCGCAGTCAAATTTTCTCTTTTTTTTATATTTCTGTTTTTTTTGGCTGCTTTTCCTGCCAAACAAGCTGTTAGAAAAGTTGTTGCTCTTTGTTGTTGAACATTACAGCTCCCATTTGGGGCCACAGAAATATTCTTCTTAACAGAAGCTACTTGTGAAATGTAGTATTAAAAAAAATCACACAGTGCATATTAAACAAACCCCAATAGGTATACGTGATTATATACAATAAAAGTGTGTACGTCAACTGCAGATCGTCCGACATATAAACAACCATAGATATGCGATTGTATTTTGATTAAACAAGGTGATATCACTGGCAGCTCATAACCTGCCTTGTTTCCGGAGGTTCGAGGCTCACCGTCACCCTGTACTGAATATATTTATGAATGGATAAATGAATGGATGTGTAAATTAAGCAGTCATTCTGAACCACAAAGTTGGACATCCTTGATCAGTCATATGTGGAAATAAATTGCCCGAATGCGTTGGATGCAGCATAATTTTTACTTAGGCAGGATATTTTTTTTCCAGCATTTTATAAAAACACAAGCAAAGATTAATTTAAGAAGAAGCCGGGCACAACTTGAATCATGCTGAAAATCAATATTCGAAAACTCAAGCAATGACATGGAGGACAAGGGCATTGGTGGCAGATCGTAAAACAGGAAGGATTCCAAGATCTGCAAAAACAAGAGTCAGGGAGTCAGTCAACACAATTAAATCCATCCACTGCTTCAAAATTAAACTTCCAGGCTTCCTCCTACCCTCACAACAGCTAAATATGATGAAAGTCTTAGAAATGAGTGGTAATTAGTCTGTTGGTTGCAAGTATAAAGGCTACAGATAAAAGTAATTACCAGTCATCAGCAGATAGCCAGATTGGTGGAAAAAAAGAAATAGTGAAAATCACTTCTTAAAGGCACAGGGATGAGTTATTACAAATGTGGGAAAAAAACTTTCCTGGCTGAAATTGAGATATACGCATGAACCGTATAAAGCACTATAAAAAAGCTATTATCTAGTTATTATGGGGGGGTGAAGTCATGTGACAAGCACACTCATTTTGAGTTTTTTATGTCTTTTTACACCAACAAAGCTGACCTCACAGCCTCTCCATAGCCCGACTGCTTTTGTTAAATCCATATCCATTTTCATCTCTGAAAGAAGTTCATTTTCCTTTTTCAGGTCCCCGTGTCATGCTATTCTGGGTGCCATCCCCCTAGATCAAGTCTGGGAAGCCCTGAAGACACACTTTCTACTTCAGCACTGTGTGAAAATATACCTTTGTAAGGCTGCTTTAATAATAGGGTAATTAATGTAGCATTTCCTAAGAAAGGCACCTCAAGCACATTCCTGGAGACCACAATTATCAGACTTCCCATAAAGCCCAGGAAAGACATTTACATTACAGGATTTCAATTGGCCCGACACCCTTATGGGGAAAGGGAATGGTGTTCTACTAGTGTTGTTTCCATAACACTGTCTTTAGAACTCGAATATTGTGCCCAGGATCCAGGAGGAACATTATTTTGTTTCACTATGGGACTGACATCACAATAAAGGTTGACTTGACTTGTTATGCAGCGGAACACGGGAAGCCAGGTGGCATGTCAGCAGCAAGGTGAAGAGCCACCAAAGATCCTGATGCACTGGTGAGTGAACATTTTGTCCGTAGTATCATTCATTCATTCATCTTCTATATCCTACAGTATACAGCTTGTCCTATCTTATCCCAGAAGCAGCCCATCGCAGGGCATATACACATTCACACCCTGGTTAAACTGGGAGCTCTTGTTCACCTCAGCACATTTTTGCACAATGTAGGGAAACTGGAAAACCAAGAGGAAACTCCACTACAACGCAAGGAGAACATGCAAACTCACACACAGAGCTGGGGCGGAGACTCGGATCCTGCTGGTCTCCAGTGGTGAGAGGGAGCCACCCTGTATGTTTAAAGACTTTATACTGAAGATCATGCTATGGCCGGGTGATATATTATAATATCTTTTTTGTATACATTTTTTGTGATATGTTATGGGCTGGTATCTTAAGCCACACAAGATATATTCTCCTACAAGTATGTGATTCTCAGTGTTGGGTGGACAAAAAGTGGAGTCATAACGGCCTGTACGGCATCTGCTCTTCCTAGCTGACCCATCTGACCCATGAAGGTACAAAGAGCCCTTTGCTTTGAGGTCTTGGAAAAACACTGCGGATTCGTATTTGATCAGCCGCTAGAGTAATACAGCATCCTCTCCACCTTCATAATGTCTGAGCGGTAAACAGGCTTTAAAAGGGAGGGATTACCAAATGATCCTCTGAGCAATGAATTGTATTCCCTTTCAGTGGCTAATGTTTTTCCACTTGCTTGAGAAAGTTGAGCAAAAAGAGTGGCTGTTAACCAGAAAGAAAGGAACATGTCCAAATTACACCGTGTCTTAATCCTACTCTCGTATTCCGCTGCTCACTACTGCACACTTCTCTATTGCTCCTCTTTTGTCTGTGTAACAGTATGATCTGAAACTATGCAGATACATAGAGCTTCCTTAATGTTCTTCCACCATTCTCAAATATGTATGTGCAGAATATAATACATATTGGTAAATGGTGACATTAGGACCAAGATTATTTATCTCATGTGAAATTAGAATTATGACCTGACCTGTATCTGCCGTAGGGTCTGACAGAACATCAGATCACGGCTGATCTTCTGTACCCTGCACTACAGTGCAATATTTACACCAGCGTAAAGGTTAGTTTGAAACATTTTATTTTTATAGTGATCATCAATCAACTAAGTACATGGCAGATAAGCAACGTAAAAGGGTACTCTTTAGAATTAGGATTTGCCGATGATTTATTTCTTGAAAAAATTTAATTTGTCCCTCGATTAGTGCATGTTTATTAGTGCATGTGGCACCTATGCATACGTCTGTGAGATTTTCTCAAATCATGCTGTGAATGATGGGTGTGGAACAGACCCTGGGACAGACAGTATATTTGCACTAGGGCCTGCAGGGACAACCACTGACTGTACTTAGTGAGAAAAGATAAGCCCAAAGCTATTTTTTCACCAACATCAATGACTGAGAATAAGTGAAGTAATCCACCTCTAAGAATTTCTACAATTGTATACTTCATTAATTTAGTCTGTATGTGAAGGGTGTGATCTACTTTAGGCGCTTTCCCACTGAGCTCAGGAACCTAGATCCCGATTCCAAGTTCCTGGGTCATGTCAACCAGAATAGTTTTTAGTCACTCTCTGTTCAATAGATCAATCCTTCATTTCCACAGAATATCTAACGATATTCCACCAATAGGCACTGGCAAGTTTCACCGTTGATATTAGACAAAAATATATCAGTGATCAGTCAAATTTTCCAGTAGAGAATAATGGCGACGCAAGCAAAAAAAAGCATTCATTAATGTAACATAAATGCAAAAAGAATTCCATCTGCTCAATTTGTTCCACAAAATCTTCCCTGTCTTGCTGCATAACTTACAAATTATCACCAGTACTTGTTGTCAACCAATCAACAAAGTTTATCGCTATGAACCCCACCCAGTAGTTTCCGGTTGAATGAAAAATACCTTCTCTACAGTAGGGACTAGTGATGTAGCTAAGACCACTTAAACCAAGACCAGTGTGTATCGAGACCAAGACAAGACCAAGACCAAGGCAGGGCTAGACCAAGTCAAGATCAAAAACAGATGTTTCCATCACGTATACCTAATAATGTTTGAGTCTCCATAACACAACACATGATAAAATGTGGTGCATAGGCACCATTTTGGGGCTAGGCAGTTTGGCCTAAAATTTGTGTCACAGTATAATTTGAACCATAGATGTTTTTTTCTTAAAATTTCAATATAAATGCTTCTGGGCAGGTTTCAGGTTTCAGTGTAAAAACCAACACAAAGCATGCACATTGTCATGCCCTGCCCGTCGGATCCTCCTGTGTGCCACGCCCCCTCATTTCCCCCGTGCAAATCCTCCTGTTCCCAGCTGTTTTGTGTTTGACAAT
>JAODKN010000001.1:24141638-24155980 GCA_026774425.1 Petrocephalus zakoni
TAGGCTTTAGACATAAGCAGCTGAAATATAACACTTGGAAGCCAGGAACAAAAATTGTGTTACATTGTGTTATCAAAGCTGCATGAGCACAGGCTACATCTAAAAAGAAATGCTCTGTTAGCACTTCTGGGGACTCAAAATGCTGTTGCCTGTCAGCGGGCCTCAGGCCCAGTCTCCCAAAGAAGCCGCAGAAGGGCATGTGGTACCCACTATGGCCATTCCTATCCCATCCACGCCAGCTGCCACTCAGCCCAAATGATCATCCTTCCAGGCCCATAGCTGTTCACTCTCCCTGGTCTTCTGTGTTTCACCCCAGTCTGTCAGACCCCTGGTATCCCATCAGTGGTCTTGCCCAGTGCCTCCCAAGTTCATTCCCTGTTTGCTCCTTTGCCTCCTGGTCATGTTCCCATTGGTCATCCTCGGTTCTATCATTTGAGCGTCTTCAAACTAGTTTTAAGGATTAGAGATCTGTTATAATTGAGTTCATGAGAAGGACCCATATACACCCCGTTTTCTTAATTCTAAATTTAGGAATCCGATGTTTAAATATTTATAGGTTTTAACGTTGGGTATGAGGAATCGCAGTATAACCACAGAAAACCATGCCATAAAAAAATAAACTGTTTGCAGTCCTATGTAAAGTAGTAACAGCAGTAAACTTCAATAAACTACTATGTACTTGTTTCTCCACCTGTATTTCATGTGAATGTATGGCTGTTGGCCATTCAGTTCAAGATTCATGTTTAGCATGTCACTCTTCAGAAAAAGCCAATGTGCTTTTACCAGATTTTTTACTCAGGAATTGCCCTATTGATATCCATCTTAAGCACCAGATAGCATCTTAATAACATTAACAACAACAACAACAATAATCATCATCATCATCATCATCATTATTATTATTATTAGTAGTAGTAGTAGTAAGCACCATAAGAGGTTGTTTAGTATAAACAGAAATGCTTATTTACTGTGAAACAAGATGTAAAATGCAACATTCAAAAGCATGAATATTCTATGTAGGTACTTATAAAAATACAATTATTGTTCATAGGATGGCAGCTATGTAATGAAGAAGCTCAAATTTAACAAGTGCAAAATATCACATTGTGTATTCCAATGATATCAGTGCATCTACATTTGAGAAGTTTTGTTTGTGTTATAATTTGAACCCTAGTGCCATTCCAGGAAAAAAAAAAAAAAATCTTGTGTGAAGATGAATTAACAAACCCACCGGACACAGTTATTTTGAGTCCTGCATGTTACACACAATGAAAGAACAATGGATGTTCTTATAAGCTCATTATTTCCATGGAATACTCAGTGTTTCAGTCCTGAAAGCAATTATGTATAATGTAGAAAACATAGTAAACTTGGGTTGTAGGGGTTAAAACAATGCTACTAATTAAAATAGAGGCGGTTGAGTGTGTTTTTATGAGGGACAATGGAAAAAGCAGAAGTTATTCATTGTAAACTCACAAGTTTGGAGACTTAAAAGCAAAGAACCAGAACTTAAAATTGGAAGAACATTGTTTTTTGCATCTTTACTGTAGGCCACATCCTGTCAACGACCTTGGAGAATTTAAGATGAGCATTTTGTTGGAGTATTTGATTTGTTTATGTTTTTAAAGTAACAGCAATGAAAAACAGGAGTAGATTCACGATAAATCAATTTTTTTAACCATATACATAAGGATATGTCAGCGTTTTTCTTTGCCAAGTTAATTAAAAAAGTTCCAGGACCTGTCCTTAAACTGCTTGAATGAAATTTGTTAAAATGGTTTTGACAACCTTAATTCACCCATTCATTAAGTATCCCAGCATATATCATGGTCAGTGCTGTATATATACACAAAAACAAAGTGCTTCATTTGTACAAGTACATAGGAATTCTTTTAGTTTTCACATATCCCATCATGCTCTCCTCTAAGACATACACAGTTGGGGTCTGAACATAGTGCCAGCCATTTATCCGTCACCCCTGAGCAATTCTGGGAGGGTGGGGGTTAAGAGCCTGGCTGAAGGGCCCAAGGGCAATGTGAGTACTCTGCTGAGCACAGGATTCGAACCGGTGACCTACTGATGAGCCACCCACCGCCCCCACAGTGTGTGAGGCTGCTGGCTCTGACAGCAGTCGGTGACTGGGTCCCTTTGGGCTTCGTATCTTGCCATGAGGAAAGTGGCCAAGTTGGCTCTGATTAGACTGAACTCACAAAATTACTCTGGCGTGCCTATCAGACCCACCACATCTCCCACTGAGTGGGCAGTGGCTCTTCTCGCTGACTTTCTGATTGTGAACTCCATCCCTTCCTCTTCTCTTACCTTTTTCCTAGACCCAGGTCACAGAAAAAGCTAAGACAGATGTGAGAAACTTTGTTTTATGTAGGTGGCATGCCTGGTGCATGATGATGGTCACACTGTGACTGGAGCAATGGCCTCAGTTTTAACACAGTATGCTATCTCATTATAGAGATACAGGACTTTAGGCACACTTTGCCTTGGTTGAAAGCTCTGCTACATGTACAAATGTACAAAGAGCCTTGATTCACTGTTGCTAATTTTCAAACGGACCATCTGGCAGGTTGTATGCAATAAGCAGTTAGAGGTTGGATGGTTGGGTGTTTAGAGTTGCGTAGTCAAAAACCTTCGAAATAAGGTTTCTTACACTCTGCAGGTTATTACCGAAGTCAATGGGACTCCTTCAGTTGGTTATTTATTTAAGGGACTTTATTGGATAGCTGGAGAGTCTCTCGGTAGCTAGAGCTCCTGCATAGTGCTGTGTGTTTAGCATCACAACTCTCACATCTTAATGTATGTATCCTCTGCTGGGTGTGCATCACTCTGGGTCTTTATTTTGCAGTTTAGTATAATTGTGTCACGTAGTCAGGGAATCACTTAAGATAGTTATTGATTTGTGATATGTTTGCTTAGCAAATACATTTTCTGAGTAATATTTGGAAATAATTAACTGTAGTATATTCCCAAGTAGTGAAGTCACTGCAATTTCCTGGCCAGGATTGGTACACTCTACAGGATTGGTACACTCTACTCTAAAACACTAGCAGAGGGGCACAGGGCAACACAGACTACTGACTGTTGCTTCCTGAGTAATTACTTGGGTTGATTAAACTGAAGATGAGCAATTACATAATATAAAATTCCTTGCAGCTCCGATCAGAAACATTTAACGGGTGTCGCGCCCTCAGCTGAACTGACCTATGATTGAAAAATAAATTAATAGAAAACGTGTGCTGACACCGACCCTAGATGCTCCAGATTTCCATAAGATGTTGCAGTTTCATTACAATCTGAGGTTACCTTTTTTAAGTCAATTGCAAGAAAAGAGTGGGAGTAAACATTTATATATTAATCCTGGGATATTTGCAAAAATCTGCCTTACGCTCTTATGGTTTTCACATGCAAACAACCACTCATACACACAAAATGTAGACTTTATTCATTCTCCAGCATTAGCAAGAGCTTCAATAATTAAATTGTATATCAATGATTTTGTACAATTTTGCCTAAGGTCGTGCTTAACCTTAGTTTACGCATAACACATTGTATTATTGATGATGTGTGTGAGTCTGATTTCTCATTTCATCTGGTTTTAGGTTGAAAATATTTGCCTTTTGCAGTTTCTAATAAAGATCTATCAGAAAAGTAGAAATGCATTCATAAATGGTTTAAATGCTTAATAAGCTGGAAGAATACATACATTTTAAGGTTTGGAAAACAGTCCTCCATACCAAATCTCTTCAGATCCTTCAGAGTCCTTGTTTCTTACTTGTAGACTTGGCTCATATTGGCCACTGCAAAAACTTTTGTTGACAGAAAACCATTTTTGTGTGGATTTGTTTTGTATCCTTGTCCTGCTCAGAGATTCAACCACAACCCTGTTTTGGACTCTTGGAAAAAGAAATCAGGAAATCAGGTTTTGAACTAAAACCTTCTGGTTTTTGATGCCCATGATGCCATGTCTCCTAGCAAGGCTCCCTCGGCCCTTGGAAGAAAGAGCCCAAAAGCATCACAGACCCACCGTACTTCACAGTGGGGCTTTGCTGCTTTTCTGTATGACCAGGTCTCCTTTTACAGTCACCCTACCAGTGGCATTTGTTGTTGAAAAGCTCTGTTCTCGTCTTATTTGACAAGAGAACCTGGTTACAATCATCGTTCCAGTGACGTCTGGCAAGTTCCAGGTTGTGTTTTGATGTCAGTACATGTTTGGAAAGCGAATGTTGACATGTTTATAAAGTTTTGCAAACTCGGTGAGCCTTGGTGAGCCAAGGATACAACTAATTTCTGCAGTTCCCCAACGGTGGTCCCCACACTGTAATAATTAAGAATGAACATGCGCACACACACACACACACATTTCCTTCTGTATTTTAGCAACAGTAAATACCATTTTTCATGTACATTTCATAAATTGTAACAATAATTAACCAGCATTCTGAGATGTTGTCATTATTGTTACTGCAGCCTTTTAAATTTGCAAAATAATAACAATATTTTTTTGCACCCAGGATCCATTTGTTGTCAAAACACTGCACCGCCTTCATATTAAAGAAGCATTGCAATGACTTTATTTTCCCAATCTGCTGTACCTCTGTAGTGTAGCATCCTGTCCTGTTTTAATATTTACCCCTTTCGTCCTTAAAACCATTAAAATATGAATCAGTAATAGAAAAAGCTTCAACCAACAAACCACGAATTGCATTCAAAGATTTACATTTACAACATTTGGCAGACACTCTTAACAAGAGCGACTTACATAAGTGCTTTGAAGTCTCCATCACTGAATAGATTCTGATACTGATTCAATAGAACCCAGGCTAGAATACCATCATTCTAATAAACTCTGTTGGCCAGTAATACTGTTTCTTTTTTTCTTTAAATAGGAGTATAATACTGGAAGTGCTAATCCAAGTATTTCTGAAAGAGGTAGGTCTTTAGTTGTCACTTGATGACTTGTCTGTTCGTAAATCTAGGAGAAGTTCATTCCACCACATAGCTGCCAAAACAGAGAAGAGCCTAGATGCATGTCTTCCTTGTGCCTGGAGAGATGGTGGGACCAGTCAAGTGGTGCTGGAGGATCAGAGACAGCGTGGTGCAGTGTGGGGTGTAATAAGTACTTTTAGGTAGGAGGGTGCTGGTCCATTTTTGACTGTGTAGGTGAGCATCAATATCTTGAATCTGATGCGGGCAGCTACAAGAAGACAGTGGAGGGAGGGTAACAATGGAATGCTGTGGGAAAACTTGGGAAGGTGGAAAGTGAGTTGAGCAGCTGCATTCTGTATCAGTTGCAAAGGACGAATGGTGCTCAGAGGAAGACCCACTAGGAGTGAGTTACAGTAGTCTAGTCCCGAAATGACAAGGGATTGAATAAGTAGGTAAGATCCTGGTGTGGGCATCAATTAGCTGGGATGAACAGCAGTTGAGTTCCAGCTGATGAGCTGTCATCTACGATGAGATGTCTGCCAAACATACAGAGATTAGAGTAGATATGAATATTTGTGGGATGAAAGGAGAGGATATGTTGAGTGTCGTCTACATAGCAGTGGTAGGAGAACCCATGTCAGGATTTGACCTCACCAAGAGATCTAGTATAGAAGGAGAACAAAAGAAGACAAAGTACTGAGTCCAGAGGAACACCAGTGGAAAGGCTGTATGGAGCAGATGTGGGTTCCTTCCACACCACTTGGTATGGCCGGCCTTCTTGGTAGAACACAAGGCCATGTTAAGCCATAAATTCCAAGACTTATAAGGATGGACAAGATTGTATAGTGGTTCACTGTGTCAAATGCTGCTGAAAAGTCTAGGAGGATGAGGACTGATGACAGTTTGGCCAATCTAGCAGCATGCAGGTTGCAGCAGGTTGGTAGTTGGTGATGTCTGATGGATTAAGAATGGGTTTCTTCAGGATGGGAATAACGCTGGCTTTGTTGAATGCCATTGGTACATGACCAGAAAATATGGAGCTATTAATGATAGTATGGGTGAAGGGGAGAAGATCTTGAGAGATTGTCTGGAGCATTGTAGAACGAGTTGGATCCAGATTGCAGGTGGTAGGATTGCATGACTAGATAACTTGCAGGATCTCTTCAGTTGCTTAACTGGAAAACTGAACCAGTCAAGGGGAAGGGGAATCCTTAATGTGTAATGTACTAATTGGAGTGGGAGAGAATGTCTGGCAGATTTGTTCAATCTTCTCATCAAAGCAGTTGGGAAAGTCTTAGGCGGTCAGGGAGGACGGTGCAGGAGTCAGTTGATTAACTTCGTGAAAAAATGTTGTAGAGTTTACGAGGATCCTGTGCAGAGATTTCCAGCTTTTCCTTGTAGATGGCAGCCTTGGCTGAAGAATTGGACAGGATAGTGTGGTAAAGATGTAATGCTTTTCAACCCGGGGTGTGGAGTCGATCTAGTTAGAAGATTCACTGCTGGCTTACAGCATAATTTTCCTCGATAAACTTATGAAGCGGTAAAGAGGTAATTACTAGTAACATTTAGAAAAAAAAATCCTATATAATTTTTCAGTAGCTATGCGATCACAGTTGACATTTTGCCTATTGACATACATATTATTTTGAGTACATTTGTTTGTTATACAAATATTTTTATATAAAATTTTAAATAAAAATAAAAAAGACAAAAACAAAACATATGGAGCAAGAAGGCAGGGTATGGAAAAAAAAAAAAATAATAATAATTTTGGATCCCTTAAAATAGCTCCCATTTCAGTAAAAAGTCATTCAACACATATTCCCAACTCTTCTGCAGAGATGTAGGCTTCTCATGGCTTGTAGGGCTATTATGGTATGCTTCGCATTCACTGTTCTGTCCACTTTATCCCATACATTTATAGCATTTACATTTACAGCATTTGGCAGACGCTCTTAGCCAGAGCGACTTACGTAAGTGCTTACAAGTCACCAGCAGAGTGTCTCCATACACGTTCTATGGGATTGAACAGCTTAGCTCATTAACTCGAATGGCCCCTTGTTTTCTGATTTTGCACCTTTTTTGCAATCATTTTATTTTCTTTTACGCATTTAAAAGTATAATTTAGATTGTAACCTTGTTGAATACTAAAATACTGCTCCATCAGCTGTACTGCTGATGGAATGGCACGCAATTGATAGGCATTCTGGGCAAGTTTCAAGTTCTTATGGCCGCATGTGTTCTAAGGAACACAGTGAAAATCTTGTGCCACAGTTGCAGGGGAGGGGACAGGTTCATAGGGAGGGGGGCAATGAGACAAGCAGCAGTGCAATAAAAGCAAATATAGGGCAAGGCAAGAGACAGTGCAATATAGGAACTAGGACAATAAATATGCAATAAATAGGGGGTGCGGTGGGGAAGGATGTGCAAGAATGTGCCTCTGTGGTGCAGAATAAAGCATCAGAATACTAATAAAGTGTAGAACTAGAATTGACAAATGTGCAGTACTGCATGGCCATGTATTACTAGCAAAACAGCCCCAGATCAGGACACTGACTCCTGCATGCCTGACTGTGCAAATAAAACATGCAGAAGAGATCCTGTTGCCCTCTCTGTTTTTTTGCAGAAGCAGAGTCAGCCAGTCCCTGGAGCAACTGCGGGTTAAGGGCCTTACTTAAAGAAGTGAAGTTATTGAAGTCACTCTGCCAACCCCTGGGATTTGAACCAGTAACCTTCCGATCACAGGCATAGCATCTTAACCTGATCTGCCCCCTGACATAGTCCAACCCAACATTGTTATGACTTCTGGCAGGTGTACTCCTTTGACTGGTACTATTTGGCTGAGGTTATATATAAATAAATATATGCCAAATATATATGCCAATAAATAAATAGCTGCATTTTACGTATGGTAAGACAGATACGCACTTTCACCGGGTGGAACTAGACTTGGCTCTCTGCTTCCGTTTGCCTTTTTTGTCAGAAATGTTAATCTTAAAATTAGTGCAGGAATTTTAACACGCAGTGTCCTTCAGGAAAATAATCAACAAAAGAACAGCACTGGGCAAAGTGAAAAGCTTCTGAAACCTGAAATATTTCACAGGTAAATAAAAAAAAGAAATGCAAGGTTATAAAATATTAATTTAAGGCTGTTTTAGAAGCCACACATGAAGTTCAGTTATTCTTCTGAGCAATGTATTCCTTCAAGTCAAGTCAAATTATATATATATATATATATATATATAGAAAAAAATTCCAAATATTTTTCCTTGCTAGTTCATGCCACTGCACTCTCACCAGGAACTTCCTGGGAGGCTGATCACCCCTGTAAGTGAAAACTCAGGATGCAGAAAGTATTCTGCTGTTCGCCATCTAGGGAAGAAACATGGCTGACTGTGCTAATGAAGGGGTATGGTTAGAAAATGTACTTATGCAGAAATGGAGAATATTCTGGCCCTATGACCTCACTGTGCTTAAATCACCAAAGCACAGAATAAATAATTACAACCCCCTTGTTCCCATCAACCCCCGCCCCCCCACCATCATCTATAAGAGGGATATTGTAAATTTGGAGGCTTTCTCAGAATGCAAAGGCCACCTAGCTCGGGACAGGGCTGTCGAAAGAAGACTGGGGCCCCCAACTCAGACCAATCATATTATGCTCTAATTTTTTTAGGGTTCCATAGGGTCATTCAGGGGCCACTAGAATTGTTCTAAGCCCCCCCCCCCTTTCTGGCACCTACAGTACGGCCAGGGACACCCAGCATAGGATACTCTGATTACAGTATATGTAAAGTTTCCTGTACTTTACATACTGCTCCTTTGCTACTAGATAAACCTATTTGTTTGATCAGACCAAACTCACATCAGCATAAATGATGTGTGATATAAAGGGTTGAGAGCGGCATGAGAATTAAGTGGGCTAGGACATTAACTTCCCTTTTCAGCATTGTTACTGTCATGACATCTTATTTTTAGGTACTGGAGGGCATTTGCTCTTCATCCTACTCCAAACCATGATGCTAAATTTGTTGATATGGCTGTTTTGTTTGCTGGTATCCCATCCAGGGTTTATCCCACTCATGTGCCCTGTGCCACCTGGGATAGGTTCCAACCCCCCCGCCCCAATAGATTCATTAGAAGGCACATGGTCTCGATGTTATAATTCTGTTCAAGTTAGACTGACTGTTTTTCAGTTTTAATGGATGTTAAAGAAGATTCCGAAGTTTGCACTTAAACATTTTCCCAGTATCAAAGATATTTCATCACTGCTTAAATTAATAATGCAAGTATTTTTGCCATAAATTATGCCATAAGTTCATTTATCAATAGTTCATCAAGTTTCAAAATTTCACATAACTGAACATATAAAAACAGCACTTTGAAGAAAAAGTGTTTTACTGTAGATGTGCAATAAATACTTCTATACTTTGATGAACAAAAAGATAAAAATTGACCAAAATATTTCCCAGACAAAATCTATCACCATGTTGTACAATACATAAAATTACTATTATTTTGCATAACTTTATATCTGATTTAAATGGAGGCAGCATGGTGGTTAGCACCATTGCCTCATACCTCTAGGATCAGAGTTGAAGTCTCCACCATGGCTACATGTATGTGGAGTTTTCTCTGGGGTTCGACCCTCCGCCCCCACAGTCCAAAAACATGCTGAGGTTAACTGGAGTTACTGAACTGCTTATAGGTGTGAGTGAATGGTGAGTGAATGTGTCCTGCAATGGGGAGGTGCCCCATCCTGGATTGTTCCCTGCCTTGTGCCAATAGGCTTTGGACCCCCTGCAACCCTGAACAGGATGAGTGGTTACAGAAATTGGATGGATTTATGTCTAATTTAACCATTATAGACTATATATTAACATAATGCACACAAAGTTAGACAAATGCAATTTTAAAATACAAAAAAATATATATTGGTAGTGAAGGAAATAACAGCTCAAATGGAGGTCTGTTTCCTGCGATGTTTAGGGGAATTAATTATTGATTAATTATGAATATACTGTTTGTCCAGGAAGCAGTTTCACTCTGTAACTTAACAACTCTGCTCTTGGCCGTAGAGAGAGTCTCGCGATACTTGAGGACGAGATTGAGACTTAAAAGCTTAGTAGTGGTTTCGCACCAATAAAGTGACCTATTGTGAGCACTGAGACGTTTATTCCTAATACTACAACTAATACAGGACATAAATTACACATCAATCATGTTTAAATACTGATGCCGAATAATAATGATAGCAAACATATATATAGATTCACATATATGGCATATGCTGGTGAAGTTTGGAACGGCTCTTTGTTCTACTTCTAGAGGCTGCAGGATCTCTAAATTATCAGGACCTTCTTCCCTGGACCTCTGCATCTGAGAGTCTATCTGAGGCCATAAAACTTGGAATGTTGGGCCTGCATGGGTGTGTGATCCTACAATAGGGAATGTTCACATTTTCTGCCTGCCATAGTTTGGCTTGACTTGAGAAAAAATCTGATTTTGAAAGGGCACGGATATTCCTTTGATAGTATGAACCAGCATGTGGCAAAACTGCTCAATAAGAGTTGAAATAAAAGAAAGGAAGTTTTTGTGACCTGCTGAACACTTTAAGACACAATATCTCAGTCACCCCCCCCCAAGCATGAACACATGATGCTGTTGCTTGGTAATTAAAACAAAAAGAGCTTCCCTACTATACTATGGCATATAACCTCAGCCAGATAATTAACTAAGGAAATTGAAAGAAAACAGTCTTGAAACCCTAAAATAAGAAAACAGAGCAAATATTTAGACACTAATGCTCTGGCACATGTTAGATCCCACTCAATAAACCAAAAAGCAGAGCAGTAGTTGCAGACCGGCTGCATGCCCAAATCATTTTGCAGGGGCTTTATAACTAAGCATTTGCACAGGTGTTTGCAATTGCCAATTACCAATCAGGATACTTCGGCTTACCGACAGGTGCAGCATGGGCCTGTATCACGAAGCAGGATTTGTGGGTTAGAGAGATAACTTGTTGGATTTAAGTCAGTCTTAGTGAACAAAGTCCAGTTTAACTGAGGTACTCGGTTCAGAGTCCAGACACCAAAAAACAAACAAACAAGTCAAAGGCAACAGAATAAAGAGCAATGTGCAGTAGTAAGAGGAACGCAAATTGGTAGAATTAAATATCATAATTACTATAAAATATGTATTAAAATAAATAAATGATTGAGTCTCATGTTAAACAGCATGTTTTAATTCCTAAAGTATTTCGTAAGGCACTATCCAAATAAATATTCAAACAAATAAAATATATATTTATATGTGCCATGAGGTCATTTTCAAATCTGGCACCGCAAAACACTTTTTCATGGAGAGTAACAAGCATGTGGGTCTCAGCCACCATTTATGGTGGATACAAAGACTTTGGGATCTTATTGATCTAAATACTTTCATGACGGTGCTGCAGCAATAACAGCCTTATTGACTGTTTTGATTCCATATGTGAGCCTCTGTAATTAGGTTTATATATTTTTAATACTAATTCCCATTATAGAGTTGACCTTATTACCATGTATTATGACAGGCCGTCTGTTGGGATATTGGACTGAACCTCTACTGCTAGGTGTATCGAAGAATACTCTCTAGAAACATAGTTAAGAATTTAATAACAACATTACAAAATTTAAATGATTGTTTACCTTCATAAATATATAAAGACATTTTCCCTCAGTCAAAACCATCATCACCCAACACCAGAAACTCTCCTTGCCTCTCAGATTACTTAAAAATTTTAAAAACTCCCCAGAACTGCAGTGAAAAATGTTTTCTCAAAGTGCAATGAATCCCGGCGTGCTCTCCTTATACTGACTATGTTGTCGTTAAAGTGGTCAGCTGAGCAGATGGAAGATGGATGAAGAAAAGACAAAGAAAGCCAATGGGATGACTTCTCCATGTGTTTCAGTTTTTGTAAACTAAAAGTTTACAAAAGTAATTTATTTGGGGACAGGGTGTAGCTCAGTGGGCTTAGCCTTGTGATCAAAATGTTGCTGGTTCAAGACTGGCTGTGGTACATCTGTGAGCCCTTGACCAAGGCCCCTGACCCCCAGTTCCCTGAGTGCCACAAGAGGTGACTGCTCTTCAAGGCCAAGCATGCTGTCATGGAGAGCAAGATTGGGAAAGGTGAAAAGAGGATTTCCCTACAGGGATCAATAAAGTCTTCATTATTATTATCTCTGCTCAGCTACATTTCTGATCTACCCTATGCTCCTTATAGGAAGTAGTCTCCCCTATGTCATCCTCTTAAATTATGTATAATTGTGTAGGAAAATTTTTAATATTCCAATAATTTTTCTGTCTTTAATGCTGCGATGTCTGCTCTGCCATGGATGTTGATTGTTGGTTCAGGGAGAGTGTTATTTTGTTTCACATTGTATTGTATTGTATTGTATTGTATATGGCTGAGATGACAATAAAGCTTTACTTGACTCTACTACTTGACTCGACTGTCTTGCATGTCTTGCTTGAAATGTGTAATTTTAGTTTTGTTCTTTCAAGCCTGCACATGATTTGTGACACTGCAGTGTGCATCCTGCACTGCAGTGTTTTATGGGTATGAGTGCCCTGCAGTATAGTAAAGTTACATCTAAATCCTTTATCATATGCTAGATGCTTCCACAGATGTCCAGTTTGGGAAAAACCATCATCAATTTCCATCATCAAGTATTGAAAATAGATGGATGGGGAAAGAATGGAAAAATTCTCCATATATCAATTTAGCTGTGAAATTATTGTCTGGTCCTTATAGGTTTATTGGCCATACTCTGTATGTGTATATAGCTCATACTGTATGAGTTGAGTATACAAAAAAACATGAGTGATATGCATATTTTGAAATATGCACACTAGACATTCACAATATATGAATATGTTCCATACCTGTTGAATTTGTATTTTTGAAATCAGCTATGAGTGCACTAGTGCAGTGTGATAATAAGATTAATATAATTCTCAGTTATTCTGCTTCCTGTGATTTTGATTCTAGGTGAAGTGCATTGCAGCTGTGTACCTGTCATTAATCAGCGACGTGATGCTGGACAGGTGGTTCATTGAATGCATTGACACAGGAGTCTACGGGGGAGTTCATTCTTGCTAAGACTCTCAAGAGAAATAAATCCCTGGGGGGCTCTCAAAGTAATCTGTGTCCACACCCCACCCTAGTATGTCAAGTCATACACATAGACATTGACTTTCTGCCAGTGTATTTTGCTGCCCGTATAAGATGTGACATCTTGGTCCTTCTTTTGATTCTTCACTCTTTATCAGATGTGACCTGCTGTATGAAGAAAAGGGTGGACAGTAACCATGATCTGTCACACAGACAAACAGAAAAATGACAGATTGAATGCTCATTTGAACACTTAGCTCAGTTGGTACTACTGGTGTATCATACCTCCAGGACTGGGGGTTGAAATCCCCCTCCCTATGTTTGTGTGTGGAGTTTGCATGGTGTCGTTTTATTGGATACTCTGGTTGAGTCTGATTAGTCAGTTAGTCTGGTTAGACTAAATGTAGAGCAAATTTCCCAAACTCAGTCGACCTAAAGCCAGGCTTCGTCATCACTTGTTACAGTATTAGGAACCAATGCTCTCTCAGTTCTCATGTAATCCATCGTCCAACTTTCGTTAAATTCCCCAAACTCACTAAGTCAAAAGAATTTTCTTTTGAAAACCTATCCTAAGAACTGAGCGAGTTTTGGAACTTTGCATCTCTATATTGCATGTAGTGCATAGGCGGTCTGGGATAGACTCCAGGTTCCCCTGCAACTCTGTCCAAGATAAGCTGTTGAAAGAAGGATCAATGAATGATTGCTATGCTGGAAACATAGCTGAATACACACCGAAGCATTCTTATCACAAACCTCCATGATTATGTTTCAATTCTCGACTGAACTTGATATGTGTGAATTTTGCACCCACCCCACTCTTTAAAGAATATGCTCCAGGCCACCATGACCCTGTTCTAAGAATAAGAAACTAGATGATGGATAGATGGATGGATGGATGGTGTTTTTTATAGTTAATTCCCAAACCAATCGCTTAATGCACATGCAACATAGGAATTATGTGGTTCTTCCACACAATCCAGGCTGTTCTCTGCCTTGTTCTTGGAAGCTCACCATGGCTCTGCACTAGATAAAAAATGATGGATGGATGGTCATTTTTAAATATAAAATGAAAAACAACAGCTCATGTAGCTTCAAGAGAATTGGACATGCTTTGTGGTAGCACACATTAGTTATTTCCCTCTAGATGGATTTCAGAGTCTGTGAGTTCCAGGCCCGCGGGGGGCGGCCGGGGGGGGGGGGGGGGGGGGGGGGGGGGGGGGGGGGGGGGGGGGGGGGGGGGGGGGGGGGG
>JAODKN010000001.1:24179881-24190191 GCA_026774425.1 Petrocephalus zakoni
ATTTCTCTTCATCTGTATGTTTAATTCTTGACCAAATGATGAGCATAAATCATTTATGTTGAAATTATGAGAAACACTTATTTCCCAGAAGCAAAGGCCTTGCAATAAATTGCAATAAATAAATACTGAGGTACCTTGAGCAAAGTATCCCTCCCAATCACTGCTGAAATGGCTGCCCATTGCCATGTAGTTCTGCTATGCAGAAGACAGATTTTATTGTTGTGAGGTGTCAAAAATGACAATTAATCTCCTTTACCTTTAGAATACAGATATTATCTAGTAGAAACATAAACTGTCTTACCATCATATATAGTTATGCAGTGGCATGAAAGAGCCCCCCCCCCCAAAAGAGTACAGTGCAACATACAGATAGCAAGTGACAAGGAAAGGATTCCACAGTATTTAAAATTGTAAAATACAGTAAAAAAGGAGGGCTGGACATAAGTGTTTATATACAGTACATAGTGCAATCTGTATGAAAATGTATGTAGCAGCATTGAGGGGTGGGACAAATATAGGGAATTGAATAAATAGAATAATAGTAAGTTAAAGTGCCCAGGCCCAGTTTTTTTTTCTCAGGAATGCGTAGGGGGTACAATAACATTTAGTATTTAGTGTCCTGACAGCCTCAGGGTAGAAGCTGGTGCTGATCCTGGCAGAACTGTCTAGGTTGATCCTGTACTGTCTCCTGCTTCTTCTTCTTCTCCAGTACAGGGCAGTATCAGGGCAAGTGATTCTTTCCTGACATTCTAGCTGCATTAATGACATATTTACATATTTAGGCTATTAATTGTTATGTTAAAAACCTGAGTATGTCATTGCTGTCCAATGAAAAACATGTATCTCCTAAAGTCCATTATTTCATGAGCGCAACTAAGTTTGTCAGAAAATATCACAAAATTGACCTAAAACAATGAAATGAGACACTATTAGCATCATAAATAGAAACTTATCTTTACAGCCTTCAGATGTTTAATGTTTTAAAGGGACTTGGATTGTTGTCAGTGAGGAAAATGTCAGTATCAACAAGATACAAACCAATCTCACTTTGTATTTGTGACAGTGATCTTAGTTAGCTATCTATCTGGCTATCAACATTAAGTTGTTAATGTAAGCGTTAAAAAGTAATCCATACAAATGACAATCATGAATACAAATGTTAACAAGTAGAAACATAAATACTAGTTAAACTGATGACTTACATCTTTTCATTGGTCAATCAAATGTCACACGGTATTATAAGAATGAGGAGAATGGGCGTATTCTGCCTAAACTAATAAGTAAATCTTGGACAATTGTTCAAAAAGTGGATACATACGTGGTTTTCATCAGACAGTGATGATATACAAGTTCTTCTCAAATTATTTTAGATGGTATCAGGTAACTTTCTTAATTACTTTGTCACACATCCAGGCACAGCATTTTGTGTGAGTGTGTGTGTATACAGTATATACACACACACACACATATCACAGTGCATCACAGTGCATTTCCCTCAGAAGTGCAAGCCATGTTTATATTTGTGTCAGTGGCTAATAGCAGCACATTCCCATACAGTGGTTCTTTCCATATTGGCAACAACCATTCCAGACATTCATTTCAGTTCGGCTCTTATAAAAGTAAAAAAACAATACCCTCTTTCTCTTCTCTTTGAGAATAGCTCTTGAAGGACATTAGAGAGCCAGAACGTGAGTGCTCCATTAAATATAATGAGGAGTAATTAAACTTTTGACCTACTTTGCTGCTTTGACCTAATTAACACAAATGTTACTGCTTTCGAAGTCGTTCTTGTAGGTCAGGTTGGATAGGTTTTTGTGATTGAATGGCAGGTCCAGGGCCTGTAATTGGCAACTTCTTTATCGTTGCATTGGATGTCTACATTTCTTTATTGGAAATCATGCCTTGGGGTGGTTATATTGGATCCATAAGCTCATAGTAAAATATCTGGCTACTGTACAATGTGATAAGGATCTTATTCAGGTCCTCCTGGGTCCTTACAAACCACCTCAACCTCTTAAAAGATACTAATAAAATTTAAAATGTTTATCTTATGTTAAGAATACTTACTCATATTAAAATTGAACATCATCTAAAATAATATTGGGCCTTAAAGGATGCTTAAAAACCTTAATTGTGCAATATGGGCCTTGTTATTTTTACATAATGTCAATAATGACAATAATGTCTGTAATAATGTAATAATAAGTTATTGAAAGGGAAATTGTCAAACAATAGTACTTTAAATAGTAACATTTAACATTTAACACCAATTCTACATCTTTACATAATTCATTCATTTATTAATGACTTTCAAGTTTTTTGCTTTCTCAATGTGCCACAGAAGGTAGGATTTAAAAGTGGAAAATACATTTACTTCTTACTTCCTTTTTAATGGATTTTTGGTGTAACCTCTAGTAGTTACTCTAAGACTACATGATCCCATAATATTTGGCTTAAATTCTACATAAAAATGCTACATACACATAGAGCCAGAATGAAAGTCCAGCACAAAACTATGCATAGAAAAAGGAAATTATATCCTACAATTATAGGATCTCATTAAGATGACATGCATGAAAATGTCACGTTAATTATCTTGGTATCATAATCCTGGTAATTAACCTCCAAAAAAATCCTGTCCGAAACCAGGAATCTAGCAATTATCTTGTACAGTAAAAATCCTGTCATTGGGAACAAGATTTAGATAATTTTCCAACAAGGGGAAATTTCCAACCTGAGGATGTTAATGATTTGTTTAACACAAGTCAGCTTTTATCTCAAGGCTACTAGATCTAATTAAATGTATTAAAACCTTTACCACAGCAGCGTTCATTTCTGGCAGGATGTTATATAGATTGATGGCAGCAACTTTTCATTTTCTTCTTTTTGTTCTATCTGTGAGGGCATATCCCATAAGCCGCAATAGATCATCCAAAGTTTTTGTTCAGTTAACTAGCTGAAGGAAATTCTGCTTGGCACATATAGGTATTCTCTACATGCTCCTCAGAGTCTACTCTCACCTGAATGAAACCCCACTGTAAAGATTTTATTCTTCAACAGCTTTGCGCCTTCATCAGTATCCAACCTTTTTGGGTGGCGATGTAGCTAGTTACCTCCACAGTCTTCTGGATCAAGGATTATCTAAGCAGCAAATGATGCTCTGTGATGCTCTAGGACAACTATCTTCAAGATAGTGGTGAGCAACACTGAGACAACTTAGCGAATTACACTGTTATTCACCTTCCACATAATGGATTCACCCTCTGCAACACCAGCTCCTGGTGTTCTCATTTGACTCCTCCATCATAGAGTGCATCAACAATGGAGTTATGTCAGAATACTGGAGGTTAATGGAAGATTTTGCCATGTAGTGCAGGAACAACCTTCAATAACTCATCACCAGCAAAAGAAAGGGGTTGGTGGAGGAAAAAGCCTCGGAGAGTGGAAGGTGGAAAGCTCGGGTACAAATCCAGACCTAGACTAAGCTTTAACCAACCAGCTGAACACTCTGCGAATCTTGGTCTGGATTTGTACATTCTGAACCTGAGATCAGTCCTACTGCAGTGTTACTAGTGCCTAGAGGTTACTTTTAAGAAAAAGGCCAGACCAAAGCTTTACTTTCTGAGGATGCTCATGTCTTTTGTCGTGTACAGTCAGCTGCTAGAGAGCCAGGTACTTCTCAAAGCTGCGGTTTTGTTAGGGAAGTAAGATTAATTTAGGTGATGCAAAATGCCTGAATACTCATGTCAGGAAAGCCACCATCATCACAGGACCGGTCCTGGACCTAGGAGAGGCAGCTGTAATGAAGAAGATACTGACAATTCTGGATAACATTACAAACAATTACACGTCCTCCAGGGGGCACTCTCTTGGAGCATCTTTAGCCACCAGCTCATGATGCTCTAAGCAGCACTGCTGGGATCTGTAGGCCTGCTGCCTACAGACACTACAATGCTTTCCCTAACATACCCAAACACACTCTCTTTCGGCTTTGACACAACAAACTACAAGCGAACATAGATAGCGACAATGACCGAACTAGGGAAACAGACTCGAACGCGGACTAAATACACAAAAGCAATAATACCAAACGAGAAACAGCCGGAAACAGGAGGATTCTCACGGGGTAAATGAGGGGGCGTGGCACACAGAGGGATCGAATGGATAGGACATGACACATCGTGTCATCCCTGAAATGCAGCGTTGAGGTAAGTTCAGGTAAGAAATAGTTGGCAACACTGCATTTCAGGGATTTTGAGTCAATCTGCGATGCAGATGGGGTAAATGCGTTAATATATTTAGTCAGATTAATCACGATGCTGGATTAATTCGTGTTAACGTGTCAATTTTGACAGCCCTAATATATGTATTTCTTGGTATCTGTGTTTGAATCACATTGCTTGTCTAACAGCACGTTTGCATTGCTTCTTCATTTATGGCCTAATACCCCTAGACATACGAGGGCTGGAACACATTTTAATTTTCATGCTGGTTGCTGAAGATGAGCGTGGCAGCAACAGTACTCACTGTGTCAATGTGAAACCCTTGAAGCCTTCATTTAAAGAAGGAAGAATGGGATCTATTAGGCTGAGGTTGGGAGGATGGAAACAACAGGCTTTACAGATTCAGTAAAGGGACACCGAAAACAGGGAGTGTCTACAGAAGGGGCAGGAATGTCTGGGTGCGTGGTGTCCACACTTAGAGAGAAAAAATATAATTTTGCTGTATTCCTAAGTGGTAGTTTAGCAGTTTTAGAAAAATCTTCAGTAACTATTAGCGGTAAGTATCAGTAGTTTAGTGTTTTAAGGAGTGGTTTTTCTGTTAGAAGGCTAAGTTGCATTTATTTTTGACATTTATTCCATTTATCTCATTCATCTTGACATTTGTTTCATTTGATGCTGGAAACATAATTTTCGGTAAGGTAGGGAGGTGGTGCAAGCCCCCTAGGTGCAGCGGGTGGCTAGAGTTGCTAGAGCGACTGTTCTCTGATTAAGGTTGGAGGACATGGGAGGCTGGGTGTTTTGACGACTGGACAAGCATCGGCAGCATATGAAGGGTAATAAGCTGATGAATAGAAAATAAAAGAGAAATAACAATCAAGGATTACTGGAACATTGATTTGTGGTAATCAAGGAATAATGGGTCGGCACTGGGCAGACACTGAACTGACGCTTAAGGAAGGAGAACCAATCAGAAACGCATATGCTGGTCCAGGGTGTATTCAATTGGTTGCATGTTAGGGGTGTAATAAATTGCTTACTGGCTAACCAATGAAATGGGATTTCGGAATTATCCATTCATTCATTTTTTGTAACTGCTTTTCCTATTCAGGAGTCCAGAGCCTATGGGTACAAGGCAACTTAGGCAAGGAAGAACACAAGATGGGGCACCAACCCATCACAGGGCATACTTACTCATATGGGTACTCTGGTAACTTTAATTAACCGCAGCATATTTTTGGACTGGGGGGGGGAATCAGAAACCCCACAACAACAACATACAAACTCCACTCACATAGAAAGTTGGTAGACTCACACCCTAATCCCATAGGTATGAGGCAACAGTGCTAACCACTGCACCAGCATGCCACCTTCGAGTAATAGTTTAATTAAATTCATAACATCTTCCACAGATGTGGGGCTTAGTGGGATAAGACGCTGTGTCCGTCAGCAGAAGTTTGCAGGTTCAAATCCCAGGGTCAGCAGAGTGATTTAACTAGTGACTAGCTGACCATCCTTTCTCAAAAAACAGTTTTCTATAAAAGTGTCTGCTGAATAAATGTTTTGTATGTGTTCTGCATTGGGCTAAGAAATCACTGCACCAAATACACTTGTCCTTTGCTATTCTGTGCCTCTGGCTACCGGCCCATTGTAACAGCTGTCACTGACATCCCCTCTCTTTGTGTCTCTGCTGAGGGATATTCACTTAACGCTTCACGATCACTGGGAGATGCGGTGAGATAGTGAGGTCTTCATCAAGTTAGACATATGGAGAAGAACAGGTGGGAATCCATTTTGGGCTGATGGAAACGGTCCCCAGTGTACATAAGTAATACATTTGCCATGATTAATGTATAGCATACGCTCAGTTTTAATGTCTGCTAACCAGATTTGCAGGAGAGCGATGACCTGCTCATTTCGGAAATCATTAAGATTTAGCATACAGCATGCTGAAGGCAACATCTTCTGAAATACACCAAAATGAGGAGATTCAATTTTTCTAAATTTACAGGAGCATTACATCATTGTTTTGTTTAATGGTGACTCTTAAAATTTGTTTCTATACTCTTCCTTGTCGAAAAGGAACATCTGACCTCATCCTGCATAGGTTCTGCAGGGGGGCCTGGAGCTTATCCTCAGCGGCCTAGGGTGTAAGACCATGGTATACCTTTGGTGGGATAGCAGTCCTTCACAGGGGACATAAACAAAAGGCAACAGGCACCATCTTGCCCAACTTGGTGCAAACCCACACAACCCAGGGACAACTCCACATAGACCGGAGGCAGGACTACACCTCTAGCCCTGAACAGGATAAGCACTGAGCCAAATTAATAATATGGAAATTTGGGCACATGCCCAGAGGCATCACATCCTCAATGGACACCAAACAGAGCAAGCACTCCTATGCCCCCCCCCAGTCGCATTCATGAATCTCTTTTAACATGTTAATGCAATTTAATATATAATATATTTAATGTGATTGAAAAGCCTATGTAATGTTTTCCCTAAATTAGATGCATTTAAGAATTTCACAAGTCAACTCTGTTTCTTTCTGATGTGATGTCATGTGGCTGTTGCTCACTTCATATTCTAAATACAGTTCAGTGGCGCTGGGGAGGGGAGGTGAAGCCAGTTTCAGAGAACATAGGGCATAAGGCTGGGGTACACCATGTATGGGATGCCAGTCTATCACAGGTCACACATACTGATACTGATGCACTGTGGCCTATTTAGGGATGCCAGTCTAACTTTGTGTCTTTGGATTATAGGTGGAAACTTCGTTACCTGGAGGGAAAGCCTCTCCTTATAAGGAGAAGACATACACTGCACATACACATGGAGCAGATGTTGAAACCCCAACCCAGCAGGTGAAAGGCAACAGTCTTACTTGCTAAGTCACTGTTCTGCCTATTATGTAATTATGGGTGGAGCAGAATCCAAATACGGTATTCAGTGAAGCATAAATATTTATTTCATACAAATATTTTTTAAATCATTTGTTTTTGGGAGGTAAAAAAAAGTCAAATAGCTGGTGTTCTTCATATCTCTTCATATTTTGGCACCACCAGGCATATACGCCTGAGGGCCACCATAAGGTTTAAATAGAGTTTGAAAAATCCAAAGTGGAACTGGTGGCCAGGTCCTGTGATGTGCCACTCCCACTTTCCTTTGTAGGCACCTTTGTAGTGTGTCCAAACATTTGACTGGCACTGTATATTCTCGCTCTTAAATAAAGCATCTTCACAAAGCTTTTAGCGTACGGTACTTGAGAGACTACAGATTTTATTTGCATTTTTTTTGGTTCTTTATATTCTCTCTGTTCGAAATCCTACAATCAGGGTGGCCGGTGGCTGGGTTCACAGTGTCCACATACTGTAGGTATTTATTAGTTTATTGGTTTGAGTGTGGATTAGGAACTGAATGTTACACTTAAAATGATTTTCTAGTCAGTGATGTTTATGGTTATACATATTAATTATAATAATCATGAACACTTAAAGTAATATTATTTTATGGTTTTCATAAACCCAGCAATAGTTTATTGACAATACTTATATTAACACTTTAATATCCTAAAATTAGCAGTGTAATAAAAACAAAAACAAAACACCTATTTCAACTTTTATTTATTATAAAAATATTTCGACATTTACAGACAATGTGGGTTTGATATACAGCCCTACTATATATTACACCAAGTACTCAACAGTTTTATTATTGTATGCTAATATAACTAGCTTATATAGTAGCTTATATATCTAAACATATTAGCTCAGGGTGCTGTTTTTGTACAGATAAAAATATGAAAATCAACAGCCCTCCCTGCCAATTTATTTTTCAGGCTAAATGTAATATAGAATTAAAAATGGACACAATTCAGGGAACAGATTTGCTATAATACATGCCAGATGCATACTCTACAATAAAGCATTAAGTTTAAATTCTTTTTTTCTCTAAATATGTGAATATAAATATTCTCCCTAAATATGAAGATGCTTTGCTACTTATTGTCATCAAATTTGAATAGCTTATATGCATATAACCTATACATATTTAATAACCATGACCCCAGGAGAATAATATCTATTTTGATGTAAATTATTCATTTCCTTGCAACAAAGAATTTGCAACTTGAAGGCTGCTATTTTATTTATAAATAAACTATTTATCATCTTATCTGCAGTAATAATTCTTTTTCAGGTTACTGAAGAGAATGAATTGAACTATCTTCTCACAAATGGAACACAATGAATTCACTGGCAATTGTATTTCATTACGTAAGTCAAAAAAGTGCTTATTAAAGACACGTGCCTTTGAGGTATGTGTATTGCTGCCTCATCAGCTTATTTCTTGTATGCTTATTTCAGTTCCCCAAAACCATTGTGCTATAAAATATTGTTATATAATTCTTATTCACTTTATTCTTATTTACTTCTAAATGTATAAAATATGTAAAAAAAAATGCTATGTTGCAAGTGCCTATCCGCGACCCTGAATTGGACGCGTGGTTTCTGAAAATAGATGGATGGCTGGATGGATGGACAAATGCCTATCTAGCCTACATGTGCATAAACTTCAGAATTAAGTTGATGGGAGAATGCACTTAAGTGAAAAAAGCACGCAGCTATGTGTTTTTTTTTTTTTTACTTACTTAAGCACAAGAGATAATCAACCCCTATATGAATGTGACACTTTCTGTAAAAAAAGGAAGGTGTCACATTAGTACACTCTTCGTCACAGAAAATTAATGGAACTTAATCCGACCTTCAGTGTTTTGGCATAAAAAAATTGCTACATTCTGTTTTAATTATACATGACATACAATAATACTCGTAGTCAGCTCATCTGTTCAACTGATAAAATGATGCATTTCTTATTCCACAAAGTCACTCAAGTGCATCATGATAATCCATAATTGGTCAATAAATCATAATGATGCCAGAAACCAAAATTTAGTATTTATACTATGCGATTTATGCGACAGCACATGCTGAGGTTTTACTGTATAGAATATTACATACAATCTCAACAAAGGACTCTGATGCTTAAGTAAAACCTTTGGGAATTGTTATTAGGATTTTATATGCAGGACATTGCCGAAGAAAATGAAACTGTAGTAAGTAAATAGTGAGTATAACCCTGTAATTCAAATGCTAAAGAGATAATTAGCGTGAGAATGTGTGAACATCTTTTTATTCCAAAGGGCAAAGGAGTACAAGGAGATGTCAAACTTGTGCTACTGTACTCTTCACAATCATGATTGTCGTGTCACCATCTTGTTTTACACTTAAAGTCACTGTCATGCTCTAACCATTATTTAAAGAGAACTTACTGTACTAAGCTTTTTCTTGTTTTCCCCTTTCCTTTAGTGTGTTATATACTGTAGATTGTGCATGTCTGCAAAGTCTGAAAGCCCAAAGTACATGTGAAAAAGAATAATTGTCATCACAGAAACCACTCTTTTCTAATCTGCTGAAATACTTCATTGGAATTCCAGCCCTTACTTCTGTGACATGGTGAGGTCACCTCATAAAACAATCCTCATTGGCCATTTACTTGGAAAGATTTGTCTATAGACCAGACAGGGGTGAGATATTTAGGGCATATTGACCAGTCAGGCAAGCTGTCTAATTAGAACACACTAGGCTCGTCGGGGGTGGGGCTTAATGCTCTATCAGCGCTTCAGACAGGGTGAATAGAGATGTGCCAATGTGTAATATGAGAAAAACAATGTGTTTTTGAAACATCGAAGCATGTAAATCTATACTATTACACTGCAAAAAATAAAATTATGAGCTATGTGAAATGAGCATAGTATAAAAAATTTTTTGTGCAGCCATCACGACATAGAAATCTATTCAAACGTGCTGCGATCACGCTTTAGCCCTTTTTAACGTGCTAGGACAACGCTTCACTACCCTATGTATTTTAATGTGTAGTGTGTAACATCGCCACTCTGAGTGCTAACTGGTGACTGAGGGACGCAATCTGATAACGCTGCGACAATGTGTGATGCGACCGTGCAAAACAGCACCTGGTTTTTACTTCTGTTGCATGAATGACTGAATCTATGCAATCTTGTGAAAATAT
>JAODKN010000001.1:24214359-24227547 GCA_026774425.1 Petrocephalus zakoni
TAGCTTGGGGGTTATGAAGTATCTAACCAGATTCCTCCAGCAGAATTCTCTCCACAAACCAGAGCCAGTAGAAGTAGCCTGAACAGAACATATATTCAGCCACTCTTTCTCTGAAATAACAAGACTCTCTCCCATTCTAATCTAACCCCCCTAGTTGTGTGTTCCTTATTGAACTGAATAGCCAAATAAAGTTTTGAGACGAGTTTCCTATTATCTTTATTTTTATAAACCTCAATAAATAAATCTACTAAGTTGGGGTCATGTTTCTCCGAATATTTTATTTCACTATTGAAATAGGACCTGGTTTGCAGGTACTTAAAGAAGTCTAATTTTTCCATACCATACCTATCCGAAATCTCTTGAAATTTTCTTAGTTTTTTTATTTTAAAGTAGTCCTGACCACTTTTGCGCCCCCTTTTTTGAAAATCACTTTGCAATACTTGTGGTTGCATTATATAAGTACCTAAGTACCTTTGTTGCTACTATAAAATATAATATGTACAGAGAGTTATACCCATACGTCTTCTATAGCACATGTCACACTGAGCATGTGGCATACCCCCAGAAACACGTAGCAATGGGACACCCAGCACAGGACGCTAATGAATCATACAATCACACACATGGGCAACTTTTGTAGACAGCAGTGCATCTAACCACAGCTTTCTGGATTGTGGAAGGAAACCAGAATTCCCAGAGGAGAGAGGAAAACCAGAAGCAATCGATGGGAGCAGATCAGCAACATTTTAATATATGTGACCTGCAAAACGTAATGTCTATATGCAAAGTGTAGCAACTAAAAGAGAATATATGGACTAACCCAATATTACAAAAAAGCCAGCAAGGAGTAATTAGATAAATACAGTACATTTTAAGATCTGAGACATGTGGGGTGAAAAAAAAAACATGTACTTTCACATACTGCATTCTTGCATGTGTAAATGCTGTACTCAACTTTTTATTGGGTTCCTCGTTTAAATAATAATAACAACAATTCTGCTGTTTACATCAACATTGAAACTATTTACCTCAACATCAGATTTGACAATAGGAAATCACAGCCACTAGTGGGCTGCTGTGCAGCCCCTAGCTTAGCTTGCCTGAATGTAATAATTCAGCATAAAAAAGTCCTCAGATGTAGGAAGCAGTTATTGTTCATTCTCGTGTATGTTAAAAAATGAAAGCCGACATGTTCTTGTTGGCTTGCCTTCTATATTTTTTCCATCACTCACCAGACCAAAACCACAAAGCCACTCACTTACAATCGCTGCCTTGCTTGTTTGGGTGTTTCATCAATCTGAATAGAGACTATTCTCAAAAAAAGAGGGACTTGGTTTATTTAGAGAGTAGCCTTTTTATACGTAGGGGCTTCTTCTCCTTCAGTATGTGAAGATCTGTTGGTTTACTTGGATGTCTGGACTTTCAAATTCCCGTTGCATTACCGATTCATGCTGCTGCAGATGTAACAGATTGTTGTTTGGGACTTAGCCTTTCTTTCATTGCTTTGTACTTCTATGCATGTCACATAATTACCATGTGGTGTATTTGAGTTTTCTTGGTGTTGCAAAAGAAAATTGTGCCGGCATCTAGAAAATGCAGAAAGTTCTGTGTGATGTTTTTATTGATGGATTTATTTATCTCCTCAGGGTCGGCACTCTGGTCAGTTTGCATTTGATGACATGAAGAACTCTAGACTTTCTGTGTATTTATGTCTAGTTACAGTACATCTGTTTAGCATAACAAATGTCTTTTTATCCAATATTTTATCTAGTATCCAATATTCCTGGCCAGGATCATGGGGGAGGTGGGGTATACACTGTGGATAGGATGCCAGTCTACCACAGGAAACATTACACTGTGGATAGGATGCCAGTCCACTACAGGAGACATTACACTGTGGATCAGATGCCAGTCCACTATAGGAGACATTACTCTGTGGACTGGATGCCAGTCCACTACGGGAGACATTATCACTTAAAATATATTCATACAGGTAAAAAATGGTACTAATCTGACACTTTATTTGAGTGATTGTGTTTGCTTATATACTATGACAACATTGGTTTTTAATTTAAATAAAAGCACATGACACATTGTGTAACACGCACATTTAGTGGCTGTGCATTTCTTTACGTAGTAGTTGTTTTGGATAGAAATCGGCAGCTTAAAAAATTCTGAGCACAACAGCCACCAACAGGTGCCGCATTAAGGCGGTACACCATGCAGAATAGAATCACAGGAGATGAATATGTTTCCATCCCGGATGTGCAATGATAGTCATTTTTTGTCTCGAAGTGAAAGCAGGGAAAACTGGGGTGGGAACAAAAACAAATTCACTAGGCAGCGGGTTGCAAAGCCATCTGGGTGGATTGAAGCTGTGAATTGATTTATTATTCAGCTGCTCCTGTTGAGTTTATACTATTACTCTGATATCAACCAGCTTTTAGCCATATAATTTATTAACACCGACGTGTAGATAATCACAGGGCATACAGAGTCCCATTACCTCCCAGGATCATCTAACTTGCTTTTTCATTTTATTTCTTAGATGTTTTTTTCCCATTATTTTTAAATCGTAGTTTCTATGACAAGCGACATCAGTAGAGTGCTGTCGTAAGTTTGTGCATGTTCCTCGTTTTGCTTATCAAGTCTTGCAGAAAGGGTGACGCGGTGGCTTCGCCGATGGTCGCCTGGCTGCCCCGGCTGCTAAGTCACATTTTTGCTACGCAAGGATGTAGAGAATTCAATGTCAGATCCCTGAAAAAAAGGACAAGACCTGACCCAACACTGCCCACTTGCCTGGTCTGTGTTTGTGTGCGCTTCAATAAAAATGATTAAGTGCCGACGCATGAACTACACACGGCGAATGAAAGACGATCCCTGCACAGACATACGTCAAACCATCCTTGACTGATCCTCTATCTAAGGTGAAGGACTAGCGCCACTGAAAAATGACACTGCCCACTCAAATCTCACGTCCGAAGCTGATTATCCACACAGGCTGTGATAACCTCGCTTTGGAGAGGTGCCTAATGTCACTCTGGCATTCATCAGATAAGGCTTCAAAAGCAACAATGTTTTGTGTCCATTGGGGTCCCATTGTGATGGTAATGTAACACAACTGTTGGCACGGTGATGCGGCCCACTCAGTGTCAGGGGTGTGTGTATGGAAAGATGCCAAGACATTATTCCCTGCGGATCCGGACCCAAAGCTGCAGTCAGACCTGGCACTATCTTTTATAGCACTTCAGAAGTAATTTTGTCTAGTGCAGGGCCCAAAATTTTCAAAAAAGAATGGAAATAAGGGAAAAAAGTCATGTATGTCAATGTGATTAATTGAGATTTTCACTTTTGAACCTTATTTTGTTCCAACTGCTAAATTTAGTTCTGGCATTAGATACATTCTGTTATTAGAGGGATATTGATACTAAAATACAAAAAATAGTTTTAGGAAAAATTACAAAGGCACAGTCCAGTTGCTTTGAAAATACTACGAAGATGTAGATGTTAAATAATGAAAATGATGACTGAATTAAAAACGAAACTGAAAAAGTCCACCAGGTAACAGGGCAGATATTTGGCGTTATTGTCCACAGAACTCAAAATAGCTACACTGTGAAGTGCAGGAATGGGATAAAATTCCTGTTGCATGGATCCCAGTGTTTGACAATGAGAGAGACAGATTTATCAGCTGTACTATAGACAAACAATGGACAACCATTTATTATTTACACCAGATCGCCATTCTTTTCAGATCTCCATGGAGTTAGTCATAATGTGACTGGGTTGTACAGTTCCTAAATGAGCCTCTTAAAACAGCTGTCTTGGAAAAAGGACACCACTACACAATACAGTTAAGGTGATATAGTGCAATTTTTAGGGTTGGACCAATGCATTTTAAATCAAGTGTCAGAAAGCTGAAATAATGACTAATTTCTAAAGAAATGATGAGAGATTAATTGAAAAGGTAGCTATATAATTTTAGGATAATCAGGCCATTGGTATTTTATACATAATTTTATTTTGTTGCAAGATAGCAAATTTAACTGGCGTGCCTTTCCTTTTCTAAAATCTACTGTCTTTCTGCTCGTCTGCAATTTTACATTTTTTGCTTATGCAGAAGTGTCCCGGTACTGTGAGTTCTTCATTACTCCCAGGCAGAGGAACTCCAAAAAAAGTTCTGGTCTGTTTCAACATGCCCACGCTGCGCCGCTTGCCCAGTGGCTCACACGCTCCCCTGGGAACTTACAGGAATAGAGCCCTGTCGACAGGGATCCCCCAGACCACACAGCTCCGTTCCCAGCATTCCCTCTGCCAGCCAGCGCGTGTGGGCTTCCCACCGTCTGTTATCCCCTCGAAGGGTCAGGAATGCTGGAGGTTGAGTTTCACTTCAGTTCCAGATAGTGAGAACTGAAATCCAGGGAGCTTCACAAACTAACAAGCCATGGCTGATTTTAGTGGTAGCTAGAAGTGACTTATCTTCTCTGGCAATTTCTTTTTCAAGGTGATAAAAGGTTTATTCAAAATGGCTTTCAGTGTTACGTAAAGTTTGAAATGTAAAGCATAATTCCTCTTTACCAATTTTGACTTATACTGTAGAATTCTTTCAGAATTGGACCTCCAGCATTAGAGCAGGCCTTAAATCAGGCCGACGACTCCTGATCTGAACATGACTGCCATCCACCAGCACCATTATTGCCACAGTTACCAACACTCGTTATTCATCATTATTTATCTCTGATATATATTTCTTTATTGTTTACTCATAACACTACTACATAACTCTTATGTGCTCTGCTGCCTCTATTGTTGCCCACTCTAAACATTCCATCATTGTTTACTTTTAAATTGTGTGTCAATGTTGTTAATGTTTCTTTTTTCTACACTTGTTCTGTCTGTCTCTCCACTTTATGGATCTAGCATTATCTAGCACCGCTGTCTTGGAGAACATTATTTCCTGCCACCATATGCAGTGGTGGTGTGACAATAAAGCCCTACTTGACTTGACTTGACTTAATTAATGGTTTACTATGGGTCCCCGGGCAGCTGTCCATTTTACTTTATTGATATACAAACCAAATAGGGACAAATTTATATCTATATTTTTCAGGTGGGACCATAGGAGGGATCATAATTCAAACAGAGGGGTCAACCCTTGCATTATATGTTTGGAATCAGTGAATGAGGAGAGGATCACTCCTGGGGCCGATCAGGTTTCAGCTCAGGCCCTACCCCTGAAGCCAAACAGACTGTTTAGGGCAAACGTTGTAGGAATAGTTATTGGGCATTAAATTATTTCCAGCCAAAAAGCCGGAGAAATGTGGAAGGCAGGTGGCGTATTTTTTTCTCTTCCGGGACAATAATTCCCCTTTTTGTGACAATCTGACAAATGTATAATTCCCTTTTCTGACAGTGAGAGCCCCGGATGCATTCGGGATTGAATTTAATCATTCCACTGCTCTCTTCTCCACTCGCACATCTTTGGCCGCAAGACAGGAAAAGCAGGCAAATATCCCATCTTCCTTAACATCTGCTGCTCACGCTCGGTGTAATTTGCTTAATTATTAATGGGAAATGTTTCGCCTGCTACCCTCTCCAAGGTGAGTGAACATGTGATGCACCTAGATGGGTGACACCTTCCTGATCGTTGGACTCTATTTTTTTGAGCAGTGTCACTATGGAGCGTACCTCCAAGGTGCTTGTATTGGGGGGGGTGGTGTCCCTCATTCTTCAATCAGTGGAAAGAAAATCTTAAAAGCAACCGGGTCAGTGAAAATCACAACACTTTTTCTTGTTCGTGTACATAATAAAAATCATATTACTTATAAAGTGTATTTATTTTTTTAATTCTTCTCTTATTAAATACAGAGCTAGACATGTCAGGTAGGGGGCATATATTTTGCGGTACCAGTAAAGTGCTGGTGTTCTTACTGGGGCAAACTATCCATCCATCCACCCATTTCCTGTGACCACTTGTCCGATTTAGGATCTCGGGGGTGAGGAGGCTGCCGGTACAATGCAGGGAACCACCCAGAATGGGCCATGAGACGACAAGCATCTCCGTCGTATTTTCAGTTTCACCTTGTGTTTCTGCCAGTTTCCTCCCACAGTATATAACCTTCTGCTCTGCTGAATCCGTGTCCCTAAATTGCCCAAAGTGTGTGACTGTGTGTGCCCTGCCATGAACTGGCATCCCATCTAGGGTGCCCCCCGACTGGTGTCCTGTGCTGCCTGGGACATGTTCCACAGTTCATACCCATGATGGAAGCGAATATGGGAGATGCATCTATGGTTGTGTGTATGATGAGCTTATGTACAAACAAATGTGGTCCGCAACATAGCTGAAGACTGTGCAGAATAGCTTGCTACATGTTGTCATTAAAATGTAATTAAATGTTATGCTTTTGAGCTAGATTGCTGTGATTTGAATCATGTAGAATAGAGGCTTGTTCCTCTTCTTGTTCCTTCTTTAGGCATAATTATGTACTGGTTCCATGTCAAGATCCCTTCTGTGGCTAAAATGCCATGTTACCAGTTCAATTAAGAAATAATTGAATCAAATTTTCATCCTAATTTTGATTGGGTACATTTTATTTCTTTTATGCAGTTTCAAATTTTTAGACTTTGGCGGTAATGCAGACTAAAAATATATCTTCTATTCGTATCTGTTTGATTTCTACAGCATTTTTAGTCTTTACACTTCTAACAATGAAATGTAAGCTAATTGGTCATATTTCATTTTTGTCGTAGCAGTATCTTGGTTATCCAGGATCAATAAAGATTTTGGTTAGAACAAAAACACATCAGGTATGAGGTCCTCAACGTTCACTAATGGCCTGAACATAGCGATCATCTCTCCCGACTTGCATGCTCGGCATTTAAACCGCCATGGCAACAGAGCATGTCACTAAGCGTGGCTCCCCTGGCATCCTAAAAGTCAACAGACACGAGGACGCACGGTCTCAAAGAGAGCTGCAGCCGGCACACTGTATTCCAGCAATACAGAAAGCCCAAAGCTAGATTAAATGTGATCCCTTCAGTGCTAATACACAGTCAAAGCTACTGGAGTGTGGGCTTTGGTTTGCTGAAATTATACATGTGCGCTAAAGATCTGTAGAATGAACGCACTCGCATCTCTACCACATAAATAATACTAAAAATGTTGCGTGTCATAGCTGACCGTAAACAGGACAGATCCCCACAGCAGATGGTGGTTCCCCAAGGAGCTTAGAGAAGGACTCCCAGATCCCAGTACACCTCACAGATCCCAGTACACCTCACAGATCCCAGTACACCTCAAAGATCCCAGTATACCTCACAGATCCCTTACGGAAATTCACTATGGTTTCCTATGGTTTTTTGGGTTTTGGGTATGGGTTTTTTACAGTAACCATGGTTTTACTATGGTACCTCATGGTAATTATGATTACTAAGCTCCTACCCATAGCAATACCATGGTTTACTTATAGCACTTCATGGTAACTGCAGTGAAACCATGATAAAACCATAGTCATAAACTCATAGTTGCCCAAAAAACCATAGTAAAACCATGGTTCGTTTTGGTGAGGGATCCCTGAAGCTGCTTTGGGGGTCCCTGCACACCCTCATCATCTCTGTTTTCATATGCCCACGTGATACTGACAAGGCGGGTTGCTGAATCTGCCAGCTAAGAATATGTGACTTGTGGTGAGCCCTTTCATTGGCTTGGTGTTGTATTAACTGCATCTATTTCTGCATCATTCTCAGCACCCTGTTAAAATCCCTGTTCCATTCCATAAGAGAAGACCCCTTTAACAATAACAGTGCCAATAAACCCTTCCATCCATCTTCCAATTGCAGCGTGTGCCCCAGTGGGTTAAACCTCCATACTAGTGATCAGAAGGTTGCTGGTTGGAGCCCAGCCTCAGCATATCTGTGGGCCCTTGAGCAAGGCCTTTGACCCCCAGCTCTCCGGGTGCTGCAAGAGGTGGCTGCCCTTCATGGCCAAGCTTACTCTCACGGAGAGAAAGGGGGAAGTGAAAAGATTATTTCCCCACGGGGATCAATAAAGTATTAATTATTATTACATTATGGTCAGGGAGGCAGAATGGTTGAGCTTCAGAGGACACACTGACACAGTCTTCTTCAATGTTTTAAGATTTTTTTTGTTTACTTCGTATATGTAAAGAAAAAAAAGTTACTCCTTTGCTGTTTCTTACATCTCTGCAAGTTTTCTGATGTTGTGTTTCACTGCATTAGCCAAATAGCAAATGTTCAGGCCCGGCATAATCATATTTGGGTTTCGGGCTGTTTATCGTTCCTGCCTTTCTCCACGTGTTACCCGAACATCTAGAGCACCTCTATCTCTCAGATTGGCTTCATTGTGATAAAGCTGCAGGATTGAATCGCCGGTCACAGAAAGGTTGTCGCTGCATGTTAATTAAGGGGAATTGATAAAGTCTAAGGTCAAACTTTGCAGGTGATAGTTTATTATTCGCCTTTTTTTGTCAAACAAATGTGCTTATCTCACAATTTTTTTATCTTCCAAGGGGGACGCATTGACCTTTTGATATGACAAAATATTAATAAATGTATGGAAATACAAAAACTGGGGATGTGAAATGTTTGTATTGCCGGAGCTTTGAAATCCTGAAATCTGAGAACATAGAGGTTCAGATAGAGTGGCAGCATGCTGATTCAATGGCCACCATTATCATCTCGCAGCTCTGTGCATTTGGATTCAAATCCAGCCCCGGCTCTGCCTGTGTCATGCTGACACGTTCATCTCCATATCCCTCTGTATTTCCCCCCACAGGTCCCAGAAGACACATCATTCCTGTGAAATACTGGCTCTAGAGAGTAAATTTATGTGTGTAAATGTTGTGAGATGGGCCACAATCCTGTACAGGCCATACCCCACCTTATGTCCTATTTTTCACACCATCATGACCCTGGCTAGATATCTATCCATCTTCCTATTGCTTATCCAGAACTGTATAATGAGAGGCCTGGAGCCTATCTCAGGCTGGGGAACTCGCTGGACATATTGCCAGTACATCACAGGGTACACACACTTTGGGCAACTGAGAAATGTTGATTTGGCCGTATATGGAAACCGGAGAACCAGGAGAACCCAAACAATACGAATAGAACATGTAAACTCCCCACACACACAAAGGAGGTGGGCATCTCCTGTTTTTCCACCTCACTTCTTTAGAGTTGGGGATGCAAAACCCTCTCCTGACTCTGGGCGTGTGTGTGGAGTTTGCAGGTTTCCTATATCTTGTGCGAATTTCTTCTGGGCACTCCAGGCCAAACACATGCCGCTAGGCCAATTGGTATCTCTAACCCCAAAAGTTTGTGATCAGGGGCGTAATTCTGGCCCCCCTGACAAAAGGTCACCTTGCCCCCCCCGGCCAATTTTACATATTCAAGAGCACCTGTCAAGTGCTGGACCCCCTGAATCTGCCATGCCCCTCCGACACACCTGTGTGTGATTGTGTGTGCCCTGCAATGGACTGGCATCCTGTACAGGGTGTCCTGCACTTCCTGGGATACCTGCCAGGCGTTACTAGGATGCCATCCTAAGGTGGACATTTGAGTACATTGGGTTAACCATAGGGTTTGAATTGTGTGAGAGGTCCCCTGGTGGGCAGCGATGGTAACAGCAAAAGGTGTTGACTGGGCAGAGTGGGGGTTCTAGTAAATCACTAATGATTGGTCTGTCTCAGTTGGCTGGGCAGACGATCCATTTGGGTGGGCACTGTTCACCCCTTGCCCACCTGTACTCATTCCCCGGCCCTGCACTAGATAAGAGCTTGGAAGATGGATGAATGGATGGGTGGATGGATATAAAATTTTTGTTGTGTTAGCTTTGCAAAAAATTTCCTTTGCAAATCATTAAATGTTAGTGTAGTAATGAAAAAGGAGGTTACAAACTGTGAACTGGGTGAGGTGACAATATAAAAAGAATAAACCTAGGAAGAACACATTTTTCGGTGACACTTAAAGAAGTCGTTATACTGCATTACACATACCTTCAGAATGCATTATAATGCATTCATAAAGTATCATGAAGCTGGCTATAAATGTTTATAAAAAGGCATAACACATTATAGTCATGTTATGCATTATGAATGTTCTATGAAGGTCTTGTCTATAATGCACTATAGATACCTTCACAATGCAGCACAAAGCATCCTTAATTCATAAACAGACCATTATAATGCATTATAGATGAGAACTTCATAGAGTATTCATAATGCATAATACACATGGCTATAACATGTCATGCCTTTTTATAAATATTTACAGAATTATTACTGAAATATAAATTATAATATGAATTATAGTTAACAGTTAACTGACTTCAAATTTGACTTCAAAGAAAGCGTTACCCATTTTTTTTGGTTTTAACTGACTGTTCAGTATGACATGGTACCTCTACTTGAGGTTGGTTTCAAAACGAACAGTTTAAATATACAATAGAGGTTTTGAAACAAGTTACCAAATTGTGATTTTGAAAATTGATGTGTACAGCTTTCACACTTAAGACATGTCTCAGAATGTCTGTGATGTAAACTTTTAAATTGCATTGACCAACACAGATAGCTTACATTTTTTCCCCCGACATTGTTCCTCCTGGGTTGTTTACCTTCTGAGTAAAACCTTCAGACTGACTTCTGGATTGAGCAAATTTCTGTAGCTCACAGGCTGCGAGTCACGGAGCACATCGCTGCAGTGTATTAAGTATTTGGCTAGAGCGTATGTGTGTATTATGTGTAGTATCTATATATAGCATTGTCACATCACACCTCCAGAACTGAGGATCCATCAAATCTAACCCCAGCTCTGTGTGTACCTGCTCCCCTGTGCTCGCGTGGGTTTCCTGAAGATTCCCTGGTTTCCTTCTGCAGCCTTGAGACATGCAAGGCAGGTGACTTGGTTTGTTTTTCTCATAATGTTTAATTAGGGATTTCTGGCTAGTCTGCTTGAGTTTTCCTCCACCAGATTCCTGCGTCATACTTTTAAATAATTTAAAAAAATATTCGAATAAAGTCTCACTGTTTGGCGCAAACTCTTCCCCGATTTTTAATAGGAACATCAATGCCAAAACAAGACAGATCACTATGCAGCTGGAAAACATACAGAAAATGGCAGATTTTCTTAATAGCATAGAACAGTTGAACTTAATTCATGCCTGTGTTAAAATTGGTTTGGCATTCTCCGTACTCTCTTGTTCAATGCAGGGTCAGGGGGTCACACACACAATCACACACACATTTTTGTTTCCCTGTCTTATCTGAGGACCGCCCAGTCATTTCTATAGGAAAAACCCTAATCCCAAACACGACACCCTGAACCCCTACCCAGTCCTAACCTTAACCATAAGTAACCAAACAAAATGCAAGACTTTTGGCTGTGTTTGTTTTTTGATTGCATTTACAGATTTTTGTGAGGACATTTGGTCCTCAAAATGTGGTAAATACAATCATACACACACAGCATTCTTACCTACAGACAATTTGACAACGTCAGTGCACCTTAGCATGTTTTGGACAACATGGGGAGCACATGCACTTGTTTTACGAATTTAATGGAAATGATGTGGTTTATGGATTAGAACATTCAAATTAGTATACTGGGTGTAGATGTCCATATGCTATACATATATACTTTTTAGTTAAAACTTTTAATGCAGAAAAATTATGTGTGCTAATATTCTAAATAAGGTTACTTGCACATCTTGAGTACTTTACTGAGTACTTTATCTGTTGTACTTGAGAGTGTTTGTCTTTCGATAAAATGCATTTTGTCAACTAGTCACACAATGATCCATATGTCACATAGAGAGTAAAATGTTTAATTTGCATTGGAAAATGCAGAGTCGGTGACACACACCTTATATGGGCATTTGATAATGAGAGGACAAATAATAAACATTATAAAATAGTGACTGTATAATTGAGCTAATAATCTGGCACTGTGGTCAAGAAACCTGAAGTAGCTTTTTAATTAGTGTAGAAAAAGTGGCCTATACAGAAATTTAGAATAATGCTACCTGGTATTTCATCTGGCATGCACTTAATTATAATTACCATTATTATAATATATAATTACCATTATTATAATGTGAATAATAATAATTCACACATAAAAAACAACTAAATTGGCTTAAAGTAGTACAACAAAACTTTTCTATTTAAAGTACAAGATCTAAAAGAATGACGTGAGGTAAAAAACATCATTAATATTTATATTTAGTTATCCTAGATCACAAAAATTTTAGGGCAATAAAAAATTAGTTAACAACTTAGTATAAAGCTTTGCTGAAGTCTTACAATGAGAGAGGATGTCCACTGGGACGACGTCTCGTGTTATCCGAGCTTGTTTCGTCTCTACAATAATCTCCCTTTTCTCCTTTTAATCCTCCCCTTTAAACACTCATTCTTAGGAGCGTTTGCATGTCATCATTAGGGAGTAATCTGTGTACCTAGGTTCATTTGCTTTGTGTGGTCATTTGGGGGGTAGTCCATTTTCCCTTCAAGATGCCGGTCCACCGCAATCCTTGTTTCAATATTGATTACGTAAAATCCACGACGATACCACTACCCGAGCAGTGCTATAAAGTGTTTTCAGTACTGTGTGATTCTGCCCCCCAGCCACTCCTACCCCCAGCCTTAGTGGCCAAAGGTTACTGGTATCTCCTTCAGGGTTTTAATCATAGCAGTTTGTTCTGTCAGTCAAAGTACAACCTATGCGTGTGTCTGTGTGTGTCTGTGCGTGTCGGGGGGTCCTTGCCATCCAGAAAGGGGGCCTCCTACCTGGCACTGAAGCACAACAAGCCAACTGCCATCCATCCCCCACTGACCCGCCCATGTGTGTTTGTATATATATGCGGACTCAGGTATTGGACTGCCGTAGGGTATGACTTCTGGTCATCTTGGGTAGTGATTCGAGGGACCCTGATGGCACAGTGCCAGCGGAGAGGATACAGCGGCTGTATGACACCCTTCTGCATCGTATCGCCGCATGTATCCAGGCCCAGGGAGGGTGCCACACCCTACTGACATGGGACCAGCAACTCTGTTGTCTGTTTTATCTAATATTACAATACAGATTCAGTGACAGCGATACAGTCACACAACCTACGTGGAGATTCCTATCATTTCCACCACGCCGTCTGAACTTTTTTTGTCACTGAGCATA
>JAODKN010000001.1:24227647-24262776 GCA_026774425.1 Petrocephalus zakoni
ATATCTTTTTTTTTTCTTTTTTCCCCCAACCCCATATTTTTTCATCTTCTCTCTAATGGGAAATAGAGCCTGGGGGTTGTCACAACAATATAGAACCACTGGTCACCTTCCAGCCAAACCCTGATTGAGGACACAATGTCTAACCTGAAATGGGACACAGACAAAAGCTGGAACTGGGCAGCAAGAATAAAGACTTGAAAAGTACAGAAACAGGACAATTTTACAGGACAATTTATAGGAAATATGAAAAAAAAACTCTCAATTTTTTTCGGGGCTTATTTTTATTTCTGTTTCCCCAAATAAAGATCCTCTTCCCATGTCACTTGGTTCTGTTTCCCAACCCACAAGAGATATACCTGATTTCAAACCATTTATTTTATAATCCTTTGGGAACAGGATGTCCTACATGCATGTCAAGAGAACTCTTTTGTAAATCATTCAAATTCTGTTTTGGATTGGGGTAGAGGTTGAGGGATAAATGTAGTTTTTGAAACATTTAAACGGTACAGTGGTATTGCAGTACTGGATCGTCACCAATGCTTTGAGATGGACACTACTGACCTTCTCCCCCACAGCCACTGATTAGATAAGTGGGTCAGAATGCAAAGAGATGGGCGGACATAAGCGTACCAGTGAAGGTAACTGCTAAATTGCGATGGCTCTTTAACTAGCCTAAAGCGGCTCGAGCTCTGTACAAGAGAGCACTGGTTCGATTACAGGTTTGTGGTAATCGAAATTGGGGAAAAAAAGCAATATTTATCAATAAATCTGCATTAGACCAGTAAAGCATAAAACTCAATTGTTAACTTTGCACAGTATTTACCCTCAATGTAATCTAATCTAAATGCAATTTTATGCCGTCTGGCCCCAAAGGACGGGGAGTGAGCAGTACATGTGTAAGAGAAGTCAGTGTGGAGCCCAGTGCGGACCCCTGAATGAGAAAGAGGGACTGTGCAATCACCTCTGGTATTTTATGTCTCTGTGTGATTGATGAACTGGGGCAGAGCGGCAAAACTCTGATGTCAGATTCCAATTAAATAACTCTCACCACCACACCTCCCCTCACCCCCTCGCTGTCCTGCTTTTTTATGTCTGAAAGACACCCTGCACTTTGAGTCAACAGGGTATGGCACGTTGCTTCGAAACACCCCTTGATTTTGTGTCTCCCTTACTCTTCCTCCAAGGGAAGGGGCACTCTGATGGCCAATCAGCTTTCAGCTGGTGCCCCTTGGCCCCACCCCTGGCTCTGTGACACAGCACGCGGTGTCCTGTGACTGTTTGACGTTACGCAAATTATGCATGACCGAGTGACTGACAAACTAGAAAAAATAACTGCCTTAGCACCAATCAAAAAAAAAGTGCAAGCACATAGTGTTAATGATATACCATAGCACATTTGTGTGTCATCTTTATGGATGAAAAATGTGTAGGGTGCACAATACTCAGTGTAATAGGCAACATGCTTGATAAAATTCTGATTTTGACCACAGGTATTTGTATTTGTAGTCTTTATTAATACAACCACAATCCTAGATGTGGTTGTATCTAGGAATTCATCTTGTAAACATCTAGGATTGTGGTTGTATTAACAAAGACTACAAATATATATATATAACAAATATATATATATAACATATATATATATACTATATATATATAGTATTGTGAATGCAAGCTTCAAATGTGTTGACAATACTTTAAAGCAGAGATTTCAAAACATGATGAATTCATTAGGCTTGTGAAACTGATCAGTGAATATATTTTTCTGTTGTCTGTTGAATACACCTACCCTGTCACTGTACATTTGCAAACATTTGGAGGTATTACTTTGGATTAAGAGTTCATTCCTATGCAAATTATCTCAATGCCTTCCCTGGCTCAGAGTAGTACACACACGCACACACACACACACACAAAACTCCTTGAACCAAAAAGTGGTTTTATCTGGCCTATGGCATAAGGAATAGTTACCCCCAGTCCTGGTACACACAGTAGTTCTCCGGATAAAGGCCAATCACAAATCTCAAGTACCTATGCAGGCAGTCCTTGAATAGTCTGCCTCATATAGGACATGCTTTTATATCATGGCTTAGCCTGAATTCATTCTTGTAGGGATTGCTGCATTTCTTTTGTTCAAAACATATTATAATACAGGGAAACTTTTTTCTTTTTTAAACAAAGACTTTAAAAGTGCATCACTGTCAAAACAGCAGGACAGAGTCTCAGAAAATCAGACTTTATTACAAAGGTCCGGAATACCAAGACTGGGTCGAATGGCACCCCCAAGCTGCATGAATTTACACAGTCAGATTATCTGGCTGTTCTGCAGCTGGAGTACCCAGTACTGGCTGACATTAGGCCACTGATTGGTCTGTGAAAATGCATTACCAGCCATAAGTCTATATACACCTCATTTTAATGCATATGTCTCTATTTTAGCTATGTCATTCACCTTATAGTAAAAGGCCTTGAGGCAATGAAGTAATACATATCAAATATTGCAAGGAGAAAGAGAAGTGTTGGTCTTAAAATTCTCCCTATTCAAAAATAGTCGCTTTTTTTCTCAAATGACAGCACTGAAGTCTCTAGGCATCCTTTCTACCAGCTTCGAGATGTAGCCACCTTCTTCAACAGTCCAGAAAGAGTTTCCACGAGTGCTGGGCACCAGTTGGTTACCATGCTCTTATTGTCACGTCACGGAAGGGCGAGGGAAGAGGCGGAAGCAACACTCCTGTACAATCCCCTTCGGGGGCTTTATCGTGCACAACAGTGCAGAGCGACACGTACTGTCCACAAGACTTTAATGACAAGACTGGGGAAACAGACTTGAACGTGGACTGAAATACACTACTAACGAGACGTGGACTGGAAACAGCTGGGAAACACCGGGATTCCACACAAGGGAGATAAAGGGGCATACAGGAGGATCGGACGGGAGGGACATGACACTTTCTACTACTACATCCCAAACCAGCTCTGTAGGGATTTGGTTGGGGGATTGTGGGGGCCAGGTCATCTTGTACACAAGATAATACTTAGTTGATAACCTTCAAGTGTGCTTAGGGTCTTTATCTTGTTGGAAAACAAATAATATGCAGTATGTGTGTTCAAACTTTTGTCTGGTACTGTAAGTATCTAAAATAGCTAAGGAAGACTCCTTGAGTTACTTCCCATGGGGCTCATCAAAGATATTTTAGGGATGAGACAAGGTTGGCCAACTAGTAACCAAAATACAAGATAAAGAGCTAAACCAGAAAGCAGCGAATGAACCAAAAGTCAAACCTGGGAACAGTCTTCCAACTCCAAATCACAGAGCCAAATCAAAGAACTGGGAGAACAGAGAGAGGACCCTGAAAGCCAAAAAGCCAAGGCAAGAAATGAACTGCCAAGGCTGAGCAGACAGAGCCAAAACTCAAGACTGAGAAACAAGATGCTAAGCAGACAGAACTGAAATACACCGAGGCGTGGGTGATGATGCATTGAAATCATCCGGGGGTGGCCATGAGGAATAGTCACGCCCACTGCAGGTAACTAGCGAACCGGAATCTGGACCAGATGTGTCAGCCATGAAAATTTTAATAAAATATTCCCTACCTCATAGTCATATATTAATCTTCTAATGGAAAATAATAGTATCTACATAACTGAAAAAAATATTAATAAGATCCTTCTCAGATATGACGGGAAAAAATAAGCATATTGCCTTATTTGACGATGAATAATTCCTTCCCTGCCTCCATCTTGAGCCTGGAACCTATCCCAGAAGGCACTGGGCATGAGGACACACACACACACACACACACACACACAATGGACCATTTTACTGTCACTAGTTCTCATATTATCCCATTTTTTGACTGCAGGAGAAAATCCACTCAGGTACTGTTGTGGGGCAAAAACCTCCAGAAGTCTTATGGGTTTACAGTTATTAAGTGAAGTCTGTAGAAAGTTAGTCCAACACATTTTAAACATTTATATATTCAAATGTACATGTTATCCCAAACATGTATATATTTTTTACATTTTACTTAGGCCCTTGTGTCTAGTGTACAAAACATTTTACATTTACCAGACCCTTCTATCCAAAGTGACATGTAATTAGGAAAGCATGGTCAGCTGACCTCTGGAGCAATTGAGAGTTAAGGGCCTTGCCCATGGACCCAACAGTGACCTCACTGTGCTGATCCTAGGATTTAAACCGGCACCTTTCTGATCACGGGCACAGTGTCCTAACTCACGTGAGGGGGGAGGCAGTTTTCCTCGTAATTTTCCCATATTCACCAAAACTTTTTTTTTTTACGTATATGTAGGTTCAGCTGATTTTTAAAAAGGTCTCTATTAATAAAATAGCACAAATCATGCTCAGAAACAGTGGTTCAGAGCTGCATGCTCTTATATTCCTGCGATTAACAAACATAATTGGAGTTACATGGCAGGTATTACAAGAGCAACAGCTTTGGGGGAGAGCTCCCTCTAATAAATAAATACATCACTTGGTGATCAAGATTTATATTATTTTAATAAACGGACATTAAATGAAAATCACTCTAATCCAGTGTGGCAGTAAATTCAGCTAATTAAATAACACCGGGGCTGCAGATGCTGCCACAAAAAATAATTAAATGTCGTATTGAGTCATCAGCTGTTTCATAGTTAAATTGCTGTCCATTGCTGAAGTGTTTGTATGAAGTATTTCTCTTGCCAAAATTAAAAAGTGATGCTCAGGTTTTAATTACATCAAAATGTATTACTAGACATTGTTCATGGACATTTATTCGCGCGACAAACATGGAACAAATCAGTTTGCTGAATCACTTTTACTAACGTGTTAGTACTAATGCGTTAGGCCTGAAGCGCTGTTTGTAGTGCAGACCTGGACTGAAGTACAAAAAAACTCAGCTTGAACTTTAGTAATATTATCGGGATTCAAATTTATCTAGAAATGTATCGGCTGTTCGAAATTAAAAATTTGCGCTTTGTTGTCCGATAAACGCATAACTACCTTTCCCTCAGATAAGAGAAAGGAATACGACGTAAAATTAAACGTGCAAGTATCACATCACAACAGACAAAGCGCAACAAACAGATGTGGGTGAACAGCGGATTGGGGGCGGCAGAACAGCAGCTCAGCTCCTCTAGGTGGTCATTTTCGTATTTCTAAGGGTGATAAAAGACATTACAAAAGGGGAAAACTTAACTGGCTTATACTCAATGTATGGACACAGGAGTCAAGGTTTCAAACTACCACACTATTAAGGGAATAGCAGTGTATTTCGATCGGAGCCTTTTTTAAAATACATATTATTATGTAGCCTACTATGAAAATGACGCCGGGCTTTCTACATTTATATAAATGACCCACGACAAGTGGAAAAGTAGTTAAGGCTTCGGACGTTTTTTCCATCTCGTCACAGGAGTTAATTGCGCTAATATGCAGGCTACATTTTAAACTAAAGAAATCTGCGCACGGCGTTAGATGGAAAAACAAGCCTCGCTACTTATAAAGTAGGGAGTAACAGCGGGGAGTGCAGATATAAAGTCAATATAACGCTACAGTGATGCACAGGCTTTCGCCTATTCAAGATCTCATTTTTATTGTGCGTTTAATTGGCGTGCCGATGTGATGCGGGACAATGGAAGCAGCACTCCGTTACCCATCAGTGTGCCGGCTGAGAAGGAACTAATCTTATGCTATCTGCCTCCCTTTAAGTCAATACAGGTGTAACGATCATTTTCTGCTTTAAAAAGCCTCTTAAACGGGGGGATGCTGGGGGTGCGTTTCGCTCGCATGTCTGACATCTTCGCCGGAGTGCGCCGAGTTGCTGGAGTCGAGCTTGTGCGCTGCTGCAGCTTAAGGCGAAGGCAGTAATCAGGCGTGTGTGGACGGACGGAGCAAAACAGAGAGAGAGAGAGGGAGGGAGGGGGAGAGAGAGAGAGAGAGAGAGAGAGAGAAATCACAGCAATCACAAAGGCAACTGCCAGTTTGTACAAGGTTCTCACTGGACTTTGCTATATTTCCAACTTTGAAGCATTTACTGACATCCTTTTTGTTGGGATATGCGCGCAGCGGAGGATCTGTTTTACGTCTAAACCCTATTTTGAGAGTAGGAAGACCACTCAGCAAAAATATCAAGCAGCCCCGTACACAGTGCTATTTAATAACTGCTGGGGAAACAGGTAAGACTTTAAGTTAAAACTACAAAAACATCCGTTATTTGAAACATACGCAGCCAATGTGCCGCGAGAAAAAAAAATTAAATTAAATTAAATTAAATTAAAAAGTTGCTGTACTGTGCCGTCCCATGAATCAGAAGGCATCGTGCATAAGGAAATAGAGAAGGGGGCGATATGGAAATTGAATTGAATTCCAAGGTAATTCATGAAATCTGTTACTTTCTTGAGTTTGTTTTCGTCAGTAAGTTTGACGCTATAAGACGAGTGCCGGACTGTTTCCCGAGCTTAAGTAATGTTGTTTCTTGACTGATGCATAATGCATGACAAGTGATAAGTGCCCGATTCTTTAATTAGTATTCTGTGGATACCGGCTTTTCTGCGGCGTCTGCTGGGTGAGATACTGACCCAGGTTTTGTCATTGCAGGCAGTTGGATGATACTGTACTAATATGTAAATTCTCATCTTCCTTTCAATTTTCCAATCCGTTCTTTGTGCCATGGTTCGTGCGCTATTTTCTGACAACTGAACGGCTGAATGTTTGATCTAATATTTTTATGTATTTATTCCTTGTCCTGCTTATTTTTGCTGGCGATAGAATAACTGTCGATGCGGTATATGGGGAGGAGGTGAGTGTTACGAATAGATAGTTGCTGCTTTGAAATAGATGCGTCGCGAAAATGTATCGGCATCGTAAATTTCGACTTCTGCTGCTGCGTATTAAGACGTCGGAATTATCAGTTTTAGACAACAGCTGTTCTTCGAGGTTGCCCGCTCCTTTTCCTAGTTAATCGGAAAAAGTAGTCAGAGACTGCGGTTTAAAAAGTTTGCACTGTCGCCAGGGTCCTTATAGCTTACCTCATATGAAACAGAGCAGTGCATCTCTGCTAAGCGGTTAAAATGACAAATCATTTTTTAAAATGATCATTTTATATTGAGGGTTGTTCTTCAGTTGCTATTGATGCATGGGGCCGTGTACTGCAGTGATTACTTGAGAGGTACCGTAATTGTATAACTGCATACGTTAATAACGTTAACTTTAATATTTGCGTTATTGCTGGGACTGTTTTCCAATTCCCCTAAACTTTGAGGATTTTAAAATATTCATTTTCCCTTCGGTTCTGCACATGTTGAGGTATTATGGGGTCACCATGTGATGAGAGCGAGAGACTGCTTATGTGCGGTTAATTCATGTAAAACCGCGTCTTTTACAAGCGGAACCGGTGCTTGGTGATCGGCGCGCTTCACGTTGGCGCTTTATAGTTACGGAGCCAAGTGCAACGCCCGCTGTCTACAGCAGGTGGCGTGAATTATGTGTAATGAGCTTAGGTGCATATACAGCATATGTATATGTGCATATATATTTTTTTCGGAAGTTAAAAACAAGTAAATCTTACTGCATAATCAGTCCTTTGCATATCACATCATATTCTCGTATTTACACTGAAATCCATATGAATATATGACGTTTCGTGGGATTTAGCAGGACATTAATGAACCAAGACATCGCCTGTTTTAAGCGGTTAGATGCACATGTTTTGTACGGTTTTTGAGCAGATGAGGATCGGTGAGGTCACGGGGAAGCTAATGAGATGATATGAATTAATCATTTGCCATTGTCGATGTGTCCCTGCTCCCATTTTAAATTAGATACTACTACTAATTACTGTCATAAAAAGCAGATATATGAAGGTAATTTTGTTATAGAGTTATGTCTGCAGAAATAGAGGGATGTTTGAGAATTCGAATGTATGTGTGTGTGTGTTCTTCAGCCAGTTTTATACATATGAATAAGCCTTTGACTGCAGTCCATGTGGAGTCATTATCAGTTACCAGTGCTCCTAGATTTCTAAACCAGTTCCATGAGGAGCTTTGTAAGTTTCCATGTAAGCAGCTACACCAGAGCTTGGATCCCTGTGCCCCGCTCGAGCAAAGCCCACCTTCCCCCTTGTGAGAGTACAGAAGGCACAGATAATAACTACACCATATGCTTGAAGTCTTCCCCGCAAGGCATCGGGTTGCCAGATGCCAGGGTCAGCGTGAGCTCCCCGTGTTCCGGGACCCTCGCTGGCCCCTCCGTCAGTAGGGGGGGGGCGGGGGGCTGGCACGCCTGTGTTCCTTGTCGAATGACGCTGCAGGCTAATGAGACTTCATCGTCCTGCCTTGGGCCATTTGGTCAAGGCACACAGGACGGGAGTCCGGGTATTCGGCCAAGACTGAGCTGAAGCGGTGCCAAGGAAAATTACCGTTTTTGGGGGTCAGCGATTTGGTGCATTGGTAGTGTTGCATGCTTGTTGTGACAGATTTGTACCATATATACACACTAGAAACAGCATTATCCACTAACCTATTCACTTCTATAATACTTAGTCAACAGCACAGTCTGAAATACAAGGAAAGATATTTAATTTTGTCACTGTATATTATACATTGATGTTATTAATGTTAAACTAATCCATTGCAGCACTGCTACTACTACTCCAGCAGACAAGAACCCTAGATAAACTAGATGGACAACCTTTTCGATGCTTTAACATTTAACTTTGCCGAAGCTTTTCCTTCAGTGCGTGCGCAGAAAAATCCGAGCGGAGTTTACATTCAGAAGCAGTAGCCAGCGAGCAGACCGAAATCGGGAAGATTTAAAGGCACCCAGCGATTACAGGTGCTGAGGAGGTGTGCAGTGCTATTCAGAAAAGATGACTTCAAATACCTCTGCCTCTCTCTAGAGTTCAAAGGATGGACTGTGGTTTTAAATAGGGTCTGTGATATTTAATTAAGGCTAAGGAGTAACTCATCAAACTGAAACCATGTGCAGTGATTAGACAGTATTTCCTTCTGAAGTATAGAACCATGTTGCTTAAGGACTGAGGTTTGAAGGGTGAGGACTGGGTACTGAAGTAAGGAGAGGGACAGTGCAGGAATATTTACATATTACTTTTCTACCGCAGGAACCTTTTTCAGGAACCAGGAACTTCTGTTTCAGTAGAAACTCTGCCCGATTGCTGTTCCTCTGAGGTAGTTCCTGAACCATTTATTTGTCCCTACTCCAGAGTAGATACTTTTCCCTCGACCAATGGGTATTGGGTGCAGCTCATAGCCATAATCTTTGCTGATTGTTTGACCACAAGCACCTGCTTGGAAGTTACACTGTAGTGAAGCAAAAATTTTGCATATAGAATTGTTGTTCTCAAATAGAATTGTTGTTCTCAATTACATTGAATGAGTTAGTGAATACCTTTTGACCGACATACTTTTGTCTAATGTTACCTAATTTATTTTGTGGATGATTAATGGTCTATTTGTTGGCTATTAAATTATGCAATATGTACTTGATTTGGCCCCCTTTACATATTTTATGCTGAGAAAAGCAAACAATACATTATATATAAATTAAAAATAATGATATCTCGTTGCGGTAATTTGATATTAGGCCCTATATTTAGATTGTGCTAGTACTAAAAGAGGGAAATCAACATCGTTAATAACCCGATGCTGTTACAGTGTTTTATAACTTAAAACACCTGTTGGCTTCCACTCAAAAGGTCTTTAACCCTCTACAATTCGAAATTCGTGTCCTTTTCTTCATTACATCATCTCACTCAACAGCCATAGATGCACAAATTTAGACCTGTGCTCACTGTAAACTGTTATCCTAGAATTTCTGAAATGGGAAAAAAATGAAAAATGGAAAATTCCTTTGCCGTTCTCCTTTAATGTCAATATATCAATGTCTGCTGGCTTAAGGTGGAGAGATATATTACATGTTTTCTCAGACTTGATGATCTGCTCTGATAAAAATTTCAGATGGTGTCTGGCAAGCTCTGAAGTGTCTAGCAACCCAGCTCTATGGACCTTTCCAAATTATGCACAATACAAAAACAAGTCTATCATTTCTCTGGAATATTGTTTTTCATGACTCTCCTTTATCAAAAATGCCTGATATACACATTTTTCAAGTACTGCTAAACATGCATTTCCTGATATTTTTCTTTAAATCATTTCTTAAAGGAAAACATCAATAAATTATACTTTTAAATCCAGATCGTCAAACAAGTGAAATCCCAAAGTTACACTTGCTAATGTAGTCAGCAGTGCATTGGTATAAAACACTTAACTGGGGAACAGAACAGGTGCCCTATAAGTATGCAAGGAACCCTTTTCTCAGCTGCACAGAGCTATCTGTTTGAAAGTAGATTATCTGTAATGAATTTTATTTTACTTATGCTATCAGAACTTTATAGGCATCTGCTATTGTGATGAATCACTATACATAAAAGTAATATTATACTTGGACTGAAAAGGACTTGAATGATTCATTAAAATATATGAGGCACAACAATGGGAGCTTAACAGGATTTTGTTATCAAGCTTTGTATTTTGGATGATGATTGCCATTTTATTGTATGTTTTCATTTTTCAGAGAGCAAATGAAGTCAAGTACAGTTTATCTTTTTGCTAAATTGCTATTGTAGTACAGGTTTTGTTTGTGATTTTTAATATAAATATTATCTTGCAAATGTGTCATAAAGGTACACTTCCTGACTAAAAATATCATGGGTGGAATGCATGATAAGCATTTAGTTTAAATAAATAACGGTGCAGTGGCCCCAGTTGAAAGCTGATTGGCCCCCTCCCCTGTCACTCTTTCTGATTCAAATCATATCATTGACTAATGTTAAGGTTGACCTTTCTGTGTGAATTATAGCTTATGTTATACCCCCCAACAAAAAAAAAACTTAGAATTGCCTCTGGGACATCTTTAATACATTAATGTTTTACACATTTTGGATTTTAGATATATTTACTTTTTTGGAGGTTGTGATGCTGTGGTTATTCTCCCTAGCTTACTGTCAAAACTACACAACCATCAATAACTGCCAGGGCTAACACAACTCTCGTCAGCGTCCAGCGAGATACATAAAAAATATTCTCCATCCTTTTCGGTAGACCTGGTGCGTTTATTGGGCAGTGACAAAAATCCAAATGGGGCTGTTAAATTCATTTGCTGGTACTGGACAGTACATGAGCGACATCTTCACAGCTTGGATAAAGCTGATGACCCGGGGGTGGTAGTTGGGGGGGGGGCAGTTTCAGCTATTCCTGGCATTTTGATGTCCGCAATATGCAAATCTCTTTTAACCCCTCTCTCTCCCTCCCTCTCGTCTTTCCTGGCTTTTGATGTCTATGAAAAAAAACCCCGCACACACATCCGAAAGAGAACGTGGAGATAAAGGTGGGGGGGGATGGATTATCAGCTACAGGAGTGCTTGTGATCTTTGCGGTAAGGCTAGCTTTTGTACAATGGGATTAAGCGACTCAGGCAGGACGTTCCCCCCCTTTGTCCACGTAGGCCCTCCACTTTAAGACGGGAAACCGGAGAGCGATACCCCCTTCGTTTAGAGGGTGGTGGAATCTATTCCCACGTAGTTGAGCCGGATGAAAGCGAGGCAATCGCTTCGGGCTCCACGGAGTTCTCGCCCCTGCATTTATCAATGTATTTTTCTGCATTGTAAAACACATTTTCTTTCACTCCCTTGGGAAACTGGGGACATGTGTGGGGGGGATTGGGGCACAAATGTGCTTCTGTAACATACCGTTGTTATTTGCACACCTGGTCACCTTGGAAGTGGCCACAATATCTGGGAATCAGAAAATAAGGACAAGAAAGGAATTGGGGAAAAAAAAGCATTCTTCTGGAAGCTTTTCTTAGCATCAAAGTTGGCATTGAGTATGCTGATTTGTCTGGCAGCAGTGCTCCTGAACTGCAGGACAGAAAAGGCCCTTTGAATGTTCCACTGGGGAGCTGCAGTGTTCCATGGTAGATATACTTAAAAAAAAAAATCTTCCTTTGTTATGTGTAAGCATCGACCGAAATGGTCCCTAGGAACGCTCCAAGAGATGTCAGGAAAATATGGTCTCCGGGGATCCCTTAGGAGGATTTTGAAACAATTAAGGAAAAAAAAAAATATATATATGAGGGTTGTCATGACAGACTTACATAGCACACTCTTATGTAAAGTGAAAAAAATCAGGCCCCTTCTTAGAGTGAAAGAATTAGGCTCCGCCCGTCGACCACTGCCATTATTTTTATTCAGTCCAGAATTATTAGTTGCCATTATTATTATTTGGAGAAGCATTCGTTTCACTATCAGAGTTCCTGCCGTATAATGCTATAGTAAGCACTTGGCTATCTTGGCAGCTTGAACCCGGTCCCTTTAGGACCACTGTAAGGTTGTATGCAATAAGAGCATGCATTAATCTGCTTTCCGCGAGCCGCGCCGGGCTGACCTTGTGCGCATCCTCGCTGACCCGACAGCGTACGGCAGCTCTCTGCCCCCCAGCTATATCTGCTGCACTTCCTCCCTGGTGACATTACAGGCGCCTGGGCCAGACTCGTTACTGTATGTGCTCGATGCTTACCTGCAGCGCTGTTCTTGAAAGTTTTACAGTAGATAAAATAAAGTAATAAAGAAAATGAAGTAGAGTAAAACAGCACAGCTAGTTACGAGGGGTTTTAATTCTGTAGTATTATAGACCTGGAAAGCATAAAATGTGTTTCGGTATCATATGGCACTGTGCCACTGGCACCAAGAACCGAGCAATACCCTAGTCAAATCGTGGAGGGACAGTTTTCCATTGTAAATTATGCAAGTTATACCCGACCTGTACCAGTGCAAGCTGGTTGCATTATCACCACCTATTTCAGGGGTGGGCAATCTAATCCGCAAAGCGCCAGTGTGTATGCAGGTTTTCGGGATAGCCTTTAGATCAGCTGTTCAAACCCAGGTGTGAGGACTCTTTGGCCAGTCAGTCCTCTAATTAGTAACTTAATTAGGGAGTTCCAGTAAAAACTCACATACATGACGGCCTTTTTTGCCCACCCGATTTGTATGGATTATCAAAAAAGTAAAAGACGTATTCTATATATTATTCACCATTAGTAGTGTTGCGCATTGCAATGTAAAGTAATACAGAACGGGTGAACGAAATGGATTTGTAATGCAAATTTACGCGAGCAAATGCTAATTCCACTCGCGTTTGACTTGCACAACATGGCGATTCTCACAGACGTGCTAGGGGAATTTGCACATAGTAAATCGTGATGTATGCCGTGTGAACAGTAAACAAGTATATCTTTGTTTTTATGTCACTATTCCAACCTGGCAACACATTTACTGAGTTGACCGCCATGATGTAGAAAATTAAAGCGAAGAAGAACCGTGTTATAACTAGTGTCTCTTTGTGGTACAGATCAGGTCCGGCCTGATTCCCATATGCTAGTGGAAGAGCGCCATTAGTACTAAACCCTGTAAATTTATGGATATAGTTAGTATGTTTTGGATAATTGTGGAAAAACATGGACAGAAGCCACCATTTGGTTCTTCTGTAGGAATATTTGAGGCATATTTTGACAGAAACATGTTATGTCTTTAGTTAGATAACGTGCATGACTTTTCCAGGGTTGCCAACACTCACGCTTTCAGACTCTCACGCTCACACAAGAAATGTTACGGTAAATAAAAACTATTACATTATAAACCTATAACTAGTTACATCAAAAGTGTTGGGGTAGTTTGCAAACCCTACAGAGTATTTACAAGGCAATAAAACTGTTACATTTATGTTAAATGCGTTGCATGTGTGTGCAGATTCTCTCCAGCCAGCATGACCAAAGCTGGCAACCCCGACTTTTGTTGCCTGTGAGGTGAAATACTGTTGCACACATTGACCATCAGTGTGAGAACACTGCATATATTAAACCATCAATTAATATATTAAAAACAAGTAAAATTGAAAATACAAGAGTAGCTAATTTACCTCCTCGGGGCAGCAATTGTTTGTATGTAGTTATTAGTTATTCACAAGTAAATAACTATAAAGGCGAGTCTTGAAACCCCAGCTGCACAGATCTTTTGCCCCCTTTACAAATTCTGTTGCCACTAATTGTACAACCTCCTTGAGAGCAATATTATTAGCTTCCCAGCTAGCTGGCTGTTTAGTTTTAGCTTTTTCCATGCAATTTCTTCAGAGAAGTGTTGTGAAACTGGCAGCTTTGATACACCGTTCACGTCTATGACTGGCACTGTCAGAAGACTTTCTACATCAGGAAAGGCAGCAGTGCGGCCGAAACGGCCTCCTGTAATGTCAGGAAGAAATGCCGGCGTGAAGCTGGGCCATTGTGACCAGAGCATTGTCAAAGCATGTCAGGGGTGGCCAGCCTCCGGCAGCCGAACCCAGGAGAACCCGGGGAAAAGATGATAATCAGTTTTTCAGATGCACACAGGAGATCTTATTTTATCAACCATGAAGCCTTTGCAGGCAAAGAACAAAAAAAAAAATATGGAGCATGCTACCTATTGTGCCTTTCCATGTGTTCAGATAATTCTAAAACATAATATTGCTTTTGGCTGACTACATTTTCCTTCCAAGAAGTTATTTAACGGATGCGGCAGTCCTCATCTGCGTCCCTAGCTCAGCTAGAGAAGGTACAGGAGTAGCATCACAGCAGTTAATTGATCCATTTTTCATTTCGATAATGGAGGACAAAGAAGAAGATAAATATTAGCATATAAATTATTATTTATCACAAAAAACATATAGTTTGTGACACCTGTTACTTGTGTAATTATTAAACCTTCTTTTAGAAGAGTTTGTTATTGCAGCTTTACTGCTGTTTGATTGTTTCCTTCACTTGTAAATCAAACTTTAATCAAACTACATGATTTTTTTAAATTTGAATCGATTCTATTCTAAAGTTTAGAATATCCCCCTGGGATCAATAAAGTCAATCTTAATCTTTAAGTTTAACATTTTCAGAAGGGTAAAACGGCTCATGTTTTGTTTGGCATGTACTTTCTCATGTTTTAAGTTTTTTCATAAAGGAATAATGAAGTATTTCTACAAGAATGCGTAGACGTGAATATGTGTACATGTGGACTTGATTAAGTGTGATGTACGATTTATTTTACAAAGGTCATGAGCCCAGTGGGTGAACCTGAGCCAGATGTTGCTGCTTGGTAGAAATCATCATGTTTTATTGAGGTCATCAGGTTGCAGAATATAAATATTATTCAGAGTCAGGAGGGTTGTAGGCAGATAAATGTACTGGATAAACTGCTTTCATTTCAGTCTTGTGTCATTTCTTTCCAGTAACCTCCAGACAGATGGCCAACAGCAAATTATCTGAATCGGCACAGTCTATTAGATGCACAAAAACTAATGAAATACGAACATAAACGTATTTTCACGCAGTCAATGCAGGAATCTTGTCAATGTAACAAGAGTCAATTATTGACACTTGATTATACATTGGTTTGGAAAAATATGGGGAAAATTTATTTGATTGCCTTATTTGAATGCTTGTTCCAGCCTGGGGAGAAAAAGCAAGCATTTGTGGCAATCTGAAATGTTACCCTCTGGTGACAATGATCTTTGTGCATGGTCACCTGCTATCAATGAGCTGAGTGTTTCTCCACCTTACTGACATTTACAATAGATTTGTAATTATTAGAACACGACAATGTGATAATTTGAAAAGCTTCTTGAAACAAAAAGAAAAAAATTGCATGACCTTCAAAATACAGCAAAAAACGAAGTGTTAATTTATTTCCACTAACCAAAATTTCAGATGTTTTTCGTATGAGATTTCACAGGATTATTTGCTGTTCTTGTTTAATGTACTACTTCAGTTCTTGTTATTCAAATTCAAAGTAGAAATACACGTAGAGGTCTTTGTCTGATGGATCATTGGATCCCTATGTTTTCTGAATATTAAGTGAATGGAGAGCAGGAATAATTGTATTTAATGTTGAGGTTAAAAGAAAATAAAAGTGGTGCAAGTTTAGTAATGTGGTTGCACCCTAAATCGGCACTTTGACTGCATCGCCCAGCTCTTGACATTTGTACAAGCTGACCGTCGTTACCAAGGTGATCCTAATTATGCTAATTTTCGCATTTCTGTCTCTCTTTTCGTTCTGACAGGTCCTAGTAACGCCGTCTGACCATCCGTAGCACTCTGTAGCACATTCTGCTGCATTTGTACAGAAGGCAGTCATACTTCTACTCATCCTCAAAAAGGAACAACAAAACAAAACTTCCCCAGCTATTATCTCTTGGCCTCGTCTGTTTTTTGGGGGAGGTGATTTTTTTTCCCCATCAAGGCCCCAATGAGGCTGTGTAAGCCGCAGATCTACAGTGTGGTGGCCATGGTGACATTGTTCCTCTACCCATGGGACATTGGATGCTTGGGCCTGAGCTCTGGTTCCAGTCCCCTGACCCATCGGCTCCAGGCCTCGGGGATCCCCGGCATGGCCCTGCGGAGACAGAAGCGAAGCTGGGTGTGGAACCAGTTCTTTGTTCTGGAGGAGAATATGGGCAGTGACCCGCTCTATGTGGGCAAGGTGAGACAAGTTAGCCTTTATACCTTTTAGAAAAGCATGTGTGGCTATGCAGAGTTTTATAATGTGGGTGACCTCTTTCAGTCATACATGGAGACAGAAAGGGGCACGTTATGTCTATCTGTGAGCTAGCTGCTTATCCGGTACCAGACTAGGTCAAGGCGGGAAGGGGTGGCAGGCGGTACAGACAGGGGTACACTCTGGACAGGGTGTCAGTCCACTGCAGGACACACACACACAGTTTAGAGATGCCAGGTACCCCAATTGCATGTCTTTGGACTGTGGGAAGACAAGAACTGAGAGGAAACCCACATTATATGCAGGAACATGCAAACTCCACACAGACCCCCAACCTGACAGCAACAGTGCTACCCAATCAGCTGTAGTAGGTGTAGTGGTGGTATCAGTACCATCATCATTCCCCCACATTCCAAGAACATGCTGAAGTGCATTGGAGTTGCCAAATTGTGGATAAGTGTGAATGGTGTGCGTGCCCCGTTATGGGTTGGTGCCTCATCCTGGACTATTCCTGGCCTCCTTCCCGTGGAATAGGCTGTGGGCCCCTGTGACCCAGCATGGGACAAACAGGTATAGATGTATTATTATTATTATTATTGTTGTTATTATTATATGAATTCCTCTATTCCTCATTATTTTTGCCTTTACACCATCATTCATTAGTTAGTACAACAGATTATTTTGTATATGTATAGTTAAAAAATACTGGTAAATCAGTTGTTTTACCAAAAGCATATGTTCTTGGTGATTTTATTGTTATGATGTCAAGGCAGCTGCATGTCGAATTCATGTCATCCTTTTGAGATCAATGGACCGGCCTGTGTGATATGAAAATGTTCATATCGTGTGATGTGGAGGGATATGCACTGCTGCAGATAGAATGCATCCCCCTGGTCCGAGTCAGATGAAATTTAACTGTACCTGCAACTTCAAATAGGTTTTATGCTTCCATACGGTATTTTGTTGCTGTCTCAAGCAGTTTTAAAATATATGATTCTTTTTTTTTGTTGGAATATGAATTGTATAACTCACAGCTCCTTTGAGACCACTGTGAGACATCATTATGTCATTCCATGCTAAAAAAAACACATAAGCTCTCCTTAACAGGTGTTAAATAAAATCTCTATAAGATTTGGCCATGCTTTACACACTGTATGTTGTCTATAAGGGAATATAATATGCTCACGACAACCCTGTACTGGATGTGCAGCATGAATGATGGATGGATGGATAGATGGATACTAATTATATATCCACAGGCAGATTATTAATGTGGGTTATCACTTTGCAAGGTTTGTGATTAATGCTTGTTCCTTCCTCAGTCTGGATGTTATACATACTGAAATCACACTAACGGATCGAATCCATTGATTCATTTTGATTTTAATTCACTAGATGTATGAAGATGGTAACTCCCTGGCCTTTTCGATGGGGCTCAATCATGCTGCAATCACAAATCGGTTCCTGCAAATTCTTCTTGGCTCTTATACATTTCCTCATCAAGAACCACGAGCGCGTACATTTACAATTAATTGGCAGTGTCTTTGATGAAAACACGCATCGCTCACTGTGAAACAGCCATATGTGCAGTTTTCTGTTCAGGAGCTGTTTATGTTTTCTGTTTTGGGATGAACAGTACGGAGATAAATAAATGGTATTGTACCCCAAGTGGGTTTGTGGTGTCAAAAAGTAAAAAAAATCTATATATATATTTGTTAGCTTGCCAAGCACAGAGGCTGCAATAAATATGTATATAGTTTTGCTGGAAGTCTAGGTAAATTTCTGTTAGAATTCAATGTTAAACTTGACTGTTTTATACAGGGCAACTTTAACATCACTGGGTTATTTTTCACAAACTAGGACTGCATTTGTAGAGAACATTTATAAGCGGGCTGCTTTGAAACGCTCCCTCTGTTCCCAGCACTTACCAGTTGCTAAAATTTTCCACCGGTAACTCGGCTGCTCTATATTCTCCCTATTGGCTCTTAGGCTGTTGCCCTAAGTTGTAGGCAGTGTTTACAGATTGTGTTTTGGAAAGCGGGTGACATGGCTATGTAGGGAATGTGTTTCCTCTTGGCTGTCAATCAACATTAACATTTAAGTTACATGCTTTTTTATTGCAGTAAGCGAGAGACTTTTTGGAGGTGGGGCTATGCAAATTTTTCCTTTTTAGTCCACCAATTGCACTAGTCCCTGATTAGTTCAGGACGCATGAAGCACTGGCTAATTGGGTTCATTGAGTTCATTTTGTAGGTGGAGCTTTGCAAATGTTTAACTTTGCAGTGCACCAATTGTACCAGAGTGGCTCAGCAAATATATCACATTAACTGAATTATAGGATCTGGTGACAAAGATTTTGCAGAGAAAGAGTTAGAGGATTAAGTTCAGGACCACTGGCTATGTGGAAGAAATCCCTTATGTGGGAATTTCAGCTCTGTGAATCAGCAACAATAAAAATCAAATGCATCCAATGACTGTGACAGGACAGCATACACCCCAAAATATTTTTTCCTCTAAAAGAATTTTTGTCACTCATATCAGGTCTGTTCTTATGTGTTTATATGTGATCTGTTGTGAAAAGATGCCTTTGTATAACAAAAAAAGAATTTTTTTTTTACCAATTATAAAATGTATGCATCACGCACTGCAATGCCCCCCCCCGCCTCAAGGCCAGTTGTGAACACCCTTCCGAGATTCTCTGCCAAAGTGAGTCTTCTTTTTGCACATTGCATGTCACATGCTGTTGTGTCGGAAGCTTGGTGTTGTGCGGGGAGAACGGCTCCCTCCGTGGCCCGCACATATCTGGGAGGCCAACAGGCAGCACTAGTAGGGGTGTCCAGCTGACTGTCCCCCCCCCAGGCAAAAGGATGCCAGCTATTTTCTGCCTTTTGGAGTCACCCAACCATAAAAAGATCTGACCCGCCATCTGGACTGTAGTATTTAAAGCTAAATACTAGCTGTTAGCCACATAGCTAAAATAATAATAATTATTACAAAAAAAAACAAAAAAACGTTTTCTGTAAGGCTCACTCAGCAGAGGTTCAAGTATTAAAATCCAGTTTATTTTAACATTAAATGGCAATTTGGGTGAGTCCGTGAGAACCGCGGATTAGTTCTGTGGATTAGCCGTGCATGCTCAACTAGGTTCTTTTCAAAGTCAAGCTCTTCTGGTTCGTTACAACAGAAATGTGATGCAGGACTGATCCCTCTCTCTTCCTCCTGCATGTACGTCCCTTTCTCACATGCACCCCCTTCCTGTTACCTAGCTAAAATCTGCCTCTGTCATCCATATCGCACAGCTCGGCCGCCAGGGATGAGCATTAGCTGAAAAACAATGTGTGCGTCAGATCGCTTGACCCGCGAGTAAATGGTGTTAGGTGTGATGGCAGAGTTGCTGACTGCTTGCAAGGCATGAGGTGATGCGGTGAACGAAGGACCACAGGAGGATAGATAACCTGCAGATCAGGTTACAAACCAAAAAAAAGGAAAACAGCATGCATGGACATTTAAATATATTCCAGCTAGCTAGCAGGTTAGAAAATTTAAATAAATTCTGAGTAAGAACAGTTATATGTTATTCGCATTGCTTTTGTCGTTGGACTCGAGTGTGATTGTTACGAGCTCTGTGGGAATCTGCCTGAATCACCTCTATGTTCACCGTCTCCTGGAGCTGATGTGCTACATCAGTGAAATAATTAGCTTACTGTGCTAAGACCTTTAGAGGAGATGGGACTGTCAGACTGCTTATCTGCACAAAAGCAATGGGGTTTAATTTCTTTTGACAAAGTCTAAACCTCTGTTATATGTCCCGTAAGGAAACAGTCTTACAATGAGTCTGAATCATCTGCCTGTACCTTTTAAATCTAATATGTTTGAGCTGCTAATACTGCATGCAATAATACAATTTTGCCTAGAAGTACACAATATTGTCCAAAAATGTCTCATTTTCTCATTTTCATATTCTTGGGGAAAGTCTACGGCAATAAGTGAGGACTTCTGGAGAGCTTCGGTCAGATTTCACTGGCGCTAAATGTAGGCATGCGTAATGTCTAATATGTCAGTTGCCTCTACTGTTTTAAATCAGCATGAATCATAAGTGCACTAGTGCACTGGGCCCTTACATGACCACATGACTCCAATACACAACTCGTCACAGGACCATTGATCTTACACGCAATCTTTTTTGACAGACCTATACACAACTACACTGCTAAGATTAGTTTTATTGAAATTCATTCTTTCTTGTAAAACATAGAGGACAAAATGACCAATCCAGGCATCTTGTGCTTATGCAGGAGAGGGTTGCTGGAGGGTCGCTCTCACATCACAGGGCACAAATCAGGGAACACCCTGGATGGGGTAAACTAAACTGAATTTTCTAAAATCTTCTTAGGAAATTAATTAAAGAGTGCCTATTTGCACCCGAGTGAAAAGAGTTACACATCATATATTCAGCTATTTGCACCCGGCCACCTCGCTCCCCTGCCCCCCCGCGCCACAAAAAACATAAACACTGTGTTGCTCGCATGGTTGCATGTCACCACAATGGCCGAAGGTGCCAAAGTGGAATGCATTAAAGATAGGGTACATTAAACACAGAATGTACCTTTGTCCTAGCAATAGTTAGCTAGAATACAGTAGCAGGCACACAATAATCTCGCTAACTAGTGTTAGCACTAGCGACAGAGCTCGAAATTCAACGGGGAGAACTCCCCGCTTATGTTTACTACCTTAGGGAAGAATTTTAGATTTACAGAGGACACAATCAGAAAAGAACAACTACATTCAATAGCATTGGCCAAGGAGTTTTTAGTGGAATCCCCTTACCTTGTTCTCTTGACACACGCTGGACACCTGGGTGCAAATTGCATTTGCCCTGCTATATACACCCAGGTGCAAACAGACATATTGGCTATTCACCCCAGGTGAAAATAGCATTGTTAGCTACTGACACCTGAGTGCAAGTTCAGGTTGCAGGTTCAAATCCCATGGCTGGCAGAGTTATTTAATTACCTATGTGTCCTTCAGCAAGGCCCTTAACCCCCACATTTCCAGGGACACTGTCTGACCCGTGTTCTCTGATCCACACTTGTATGTTGCTTTAGACCAAAGTATCTGTTAAATAAATATATGTATGTAATCAAGAATGGCTTTTTCTTTTGTACAATTGTATTATTTATTCATGATTTGTTTGCCTATTTTAGGCTGTGGTACATAAGATGTGGGTCAAAAATGCCTGCATCTCCTGGTTCAGCTTAAGTGGGAAGCTACAGCACAAGTGGCACCACCCCGCAGATCTTAGAGGACCTGACTCCAAATTCAAAAGAATAGACCAGTTGTGCAATGGAGAGGGGTGACTGTAGGATTTTTGAAGGTGGGTGGTGGCATAAGAGGGACCATAATTCATACACAGAGGCCAACTCTATCATTAACCAATGATACAGTTTGAATTGGTGAGCGACAGGAGAGAAGGCCAGTCAGCTTTCAGTTGGGCATAGTGCCCCTGTGGCCCCGCCCCTGTACTTTTCCTGGCAGTGGACAAACCTTGAAAGAACATTCCGCACACGCATAAATAATATGCGCCTGTAGTAGTCGTTTTGGGATTCCCTCGACTGTACCCAGTGACAGCTTCAACTGCTGAGGCTGCACTTTATAACAGACGAGCCACTGCACACGTCCCGAAAGGCTTTTCTTTTAAAATTTATTTAATGCTGTAAGTGTTCATATCTGAGCATTTAACTTTTCTGTGTGAAGATATGGGAATTAAGGAGGCTTAAACCTTTGCTGGTCCCTGTGGCTTTTGATGGGAAAGTTAAAGTGAAAAGGACAGTATTAGCATAGTACAAGTGCAGTATTAGCATAGTATAAGCACAGGCTTTGTATAACTATAATATAAGCCTTGTAACATGTAAACGTTTAAGTACTTTTTTTACTGACCTGCTGATGAGATTTTGGATGTTTTAAAATAGTTCTGACAAAGGCTGTGTTGTCCACAATACTGTACCTGAAATAAGCTAAGAAAAACAAGTCAGTTTCATCAAGCTTAATGTTACTAACTTAACATAAAAAAAAGTTTCCTTGTGCTTTATAGAGATTGTGGAAAACTTGTATTTCAGCTGAAAGGAAAAGCAATGATAGGTTGAAGCTTTAGATAAGCACAATAATAAAATGTAAAACCTCAAATCACAGTCCTGCTCGTATTTCATCAGGCCAGCCAATTGATGCGCTTCAGATCCTCGCAGATCCACAAACTTAGCTACTTTAATAGCCAAAATAGTATTGTGGGAATTATTTACCAAGTTACTTTAGATGAATTTGCTCACTTACAGGTCTATAACTATAAATACTACAGCATAATTAATAAATATTAAAAAAGAAAACAATCTGTTTTAATATTCTGAAAATTCTAAAGCTAATTTAGTTAAAACTTCAAAATTTTGTTAGCATCTTGTCTTGTTAAATGTTTTTTTAATAACATTTATAGTTGGTGCCACAGTCCAGGGTTCTAATGGAAAAACAAATAAAGGAACCAGCACTTCATCTCTGACCCTGTTCCTACCTGCTGGACAAATACCAGCAGAGGCCTTGGGTTGTGGGACTCGATGAGGTCTTTTGGGGTAAAATGATGCAATTCTTTCAGCAGTCATTTTGGTCAGCTTGTGTGAACTCTGACTGGAGGTCAACAAGGGCAGAAAATTTCGGGATGCGGTCTGTGGGAGCATGCCAGAAGTCCACATGAGTGTGAGCTGTGTTCTAGGTGTGAATAAAAAAAAATGGTGTTTAAACTGCCAAGTCAGCTAAACAAGGAAACCTTGATGCAAAATGCAGGCAGCTGTTCACCAACTTTTGGTCATAATGAAATGAAGGGATCAGCATGGGGACAGCACTCAGAACCACCCTGAACATAAATATACTTCTATCTGTCAACATGAAAGTACTTTTTAACGCATGTTTGTAGGTCCTGGCAACGCAATACAACTACAAATAAAACTAGCTATCTGACAAGTGGAAGATGTGTATCATGCCAGATAGTTGTGAAATGGAGAGAGGGTTCGTGAACCTGTTATGGTCTGTTTTCTGAATTATTTTATCCTGCTTATATGTGCCTTCAATACACATATAAATCCAACTTCCAAGCATGTGGGTAATCAGAATAATCAGGTTTTTTCGGTATGTAATTTGAGTCAAATGTTCCAATTAATGAGATTAAATGAGAGTTTGAGGGTCCTGCTCTAGTAATGAAAATAACAAAAAACACACAACTGGCGCTTTTTATGTCGCCTGTCAAAATTGGTAAAGTTCAAAAAAGTATTCATGGTGACTTTGGCCTCTATCAGTCTGTAGTCATACTGTACAAAAAAGCCAAGCCAAAAAATTTATTACCAACATTATTGTTTATAAGCCTGTAGTTGAAACAAAAAAAATATATATAATAAAAAAATAAAAAAAATCTTCTACAGCCTGATGTACAATAGTCCAGGAAGAGTCACAGTGATGATCAAATACTCATACATCCTTACATCAGCCAGAGTACACTACACTGTAATAACCTCAAACACGCTCACATGCAGGGTTAGAGGTTCGAATCGTCCCTCTCCTCAACGTTTGTGCGGTTTTAATGGGCTCTCTTTGTTGCGTGGGTTTCCTTCAGGTCCTCTGGTTTCTTCTGCAGTCTAAAGAAACGCAGTCGGTTGAATTGGCACCTCTAAATTGCCCGCAGTGTGCTCTAGGCCTTCTTGTGACCCTGACCAGGAGACAGTGGATAAAAAAATTGTACACACCCCTGTTAAAATGCCAGGTTTTTGTGATGTAAAAAATTAGACCACGTTAAATCATTTTCGTATAAGTTTTGGGTAATGCCACTGCTGTCCCACGTTTTCTCCACTTTTTGGTTACTGTCTTCACTGTGTTCTAACGCCTTGGAATTTTTTTGTACCCTTCTCCTGACAGATAGCTTTCAACAATGGCATCCCTTTGATGCTTTGTAAGCTCACTGCAGACCATGCCTTTTGCTGTAAGATGTAATTGAGTAAAAGTCAGAAAAATCCTACTAGGACATCTGAACTTTATCTGGGGTTAAACAGGGTCACTTTAATTGATGGCAGATGTGTACACAAAAACACTGAATTTCAACTTGAACCTATAATTAAATCAAAAGGTGCTTCAACGAAGTATTAGTTTTAGGGGGTTACACTTATGCAACCAGTTTATTGTAAATTTAGAATTTTTTTAATATCTTTCCCGCTAACAGATTTCTTTGTTTTTCAATTGAATTGTACACGTTATAGACACATTAAAGGTGAGAAAATTATTATTTACATCCCAAAAACCTGGCATTGTAACAGGAGTGTGTACACTTTATATCCACTGTAAGTGGCTGGAAGAATGCTGGATGGAGTGTCTACAGATTTCTTTTGAAGCACAGCGTGTGCAACATAGCTAATCAAAATGGGAAACCTTGATTGTTGAGTATACATTTATATTAAACCACATTATTATTAAGTGCAGTTCATCATGTATATTCTGTTTAAAAATGCACAAACATATTGTCATTATAGATTAAACTTGTACTGTAGAATAAGGAAAATATGCTAAAAAAATGATAATGACCTCTGAAAAAAGTTATTAACGCCCTGTATCCCAGAGCCTTGACTAAAGCCACACTATTAATAATTTATGTGGCATTATGGCTTATCATTTTATTTTTACAGATAGGCTGACTTTTGAAATAGACAAGATTTTGTAACTGATGTTTCTCCCTAATACATATTTATGCATGAACATAAATTCAATCTATTGGGAAATGCACCAATACATATTCTATGTAACATTCCCCTTCCATTCGCGTCGGTTCTTAGCAATTCCTCATTCGAAATAAAAATTGAAATTGCCAGTTACCCTTGACCTTCACAATAGATCTTTATCCTTAGACACCTGCAGATTTGGTCCGAAGTGTGAACTGCATTTCCTACGCTCCTCTATCTGAATTCTTTCTCCGAGAATTAAAGCATGCATTGCACCACAAATGGCATCTGAGCTGCCTTTAAGTGTTTCTCTCAGAGTTTTTTCATTCTACCTAATGCCAGAGTAGTTGTTTTGGTGTGATTTTATGCTGGAATATATTACATCGCACCATTTGGGCATGTACTGCGTATGCTTTGAATTACATCTGCAAAGCTAACAGGTTTCTCCATTATCTATTCAAAATGTTTATGTCCCAGAATTACTCCCTTTTCATTTGTTAAGAATCATATAATGTAATATGCATAATGTGTGCACTAAATTTAACAAAGAAACAAACCTATATAACTAAAGTAATTGGGACTTGGCTGTACCCCTGGTGATCTCCCTCCACTGGTTGAGGCTTGAATGAAGTTCAGAACCTTTGTGATTATTCTAAGGGAAATGAACTTCTTGTATTGTTATACTAACTACTGACTGTTATACTAACTACCCTAAAGAAACTTTAGAATTATTAAGTTTTTTCTTTATACTCTGCCTTTTGCTAAAATACAAACCGTCTCAGTCACTGCAGATCGACACAGCTGCACAGTGTTCTTATTGCCGCATCACAGTTTGAGGGAACTTTTCCTCCCGCAGTCTAAAGACATGCAGTTACTGTAATTGGCATTTTTAATACCCACCCAGAGAGTGTGACTGTCTGTGCGCGCGTGTGTGATGGACAGAATTAGCTGTACGATATAAGTAGTTGGAAGAATAGATAGATTACTATTTAGTTACAAACGTGTTCCCACCACTGGATATTCTGCATACTGCCTTAGCAGGTGAGCAGCGTAACCTCCTATATTTACAGTAAAGTCAGCACCGATAGCTGCCATTTCTTTTTTGTCCAGGTGGATGTGTCACTTTTCAGCCTAACTTCGATGGTCATACACAGTTTCCCCCTTGATCAAGTTATTTGCAATCTAACATTTTTTTTTATATGGATCCTTGGATGGATAATATGAACTCCCACACATCTGGTGTTTATCCCATAGATTTTGTAACACCATTTATGCCATAAATACCCAGCCTTTTTACTTATCCATAATTGCAGTGAAGTATTGCAGACCTACTTAATGCATCTATTATTGGACTATTGTTGACTGGAAGCGGTGATTACAGAGTACCAGTGATTACTAAGCCCAGGAGAAATCATTCCTCTGAGTGTAGCAGATTTGTATTTGCTTCTTATCAGCTGTTGGGGTGGAGGGGGGTGGGAGGATTTGGAGATATATTGTGATCAGATTGCAAGATGCTTGTATGGCTTACGCAGGTGAGCGATGAAGCTTGACGGGCCATAATTCATACACAAGGGCTAACCTTATCGCTAGCCAATGATATGTTTCAAATCAGTGATTGACAGAGGAGGTGCACTTTGGGGACCAATTACTTATTAGCTGAGCCAGGTGCCCCTGTGGCCCCACCCCTGTATGCAACCCCGAAGATGAGGCCTGCCAGACTAAGTTTAAATATGCTAGTGTTTATACTATGTAGCATGTAGCAAACACACCAATTTTAAAATCTGGTGCCTCCAGCAGGAATAACCTTCTTGAAGCAATGACGAGTCTTCCAAGAAGTGTGAACACCTCCACTGCCTTTCTTGCTAATTACATTTATTTTCTTGCCATACACTTTGATCCAGAATGAATCGCATGTCAGCAAATGCAATAGAATGCATTATATTGCTGTCACCTTGCTGTTAAACAGAAGTGTAACGAATGGACATTTTGCTAATGTCTGCATTTCAGCAGAAAGACAGTAGAAGCACATAGCAAAGTTTCTAAATGCTGGGATCTCAGAGACAAAACTGTCTGCAAAGTGCAAATTTGAGGATCTGGTTCCACTCGTGGCATCACAGAAGGATATTGAATATGCAATTTAAAGTTGTCGACAGACTGACAGAACTGCAAGGACCGCGCTTATTTCTCTCCAGTGCGTTCCCCTGCTGGAAGAACCTTCACAAGACCTTCACAAAAAACTTACTGTAGATTTACATCTTTGTGTGTGACATCGAACTGTCAAACTAACATCATCTTAGCTGGCTATCATACCATTCAACCTGAAGTCTGGATAATAGCTTCACTTTTTTGTTCCACAGATGTCTCCTTTAGCCAAAATCTAGACAAATCTTCTCAGTGGCACCAAACTGACAGAGCAGCATAATGTTGTTATTGCTGCATTTTCCTGCGGTCTTTGAATCGTTTTAGCAAGAAAATCTGTACTAAATTCAATTTCCCATTGAACTTGGTGTTCAACAATCTCAACAATGTCTTTTCTAGCCTGTAGGTAGTATATCCCCCCATGGAAGATTTTGCCAATCGCTGGCCAGGAGCAAATTTCTAGGGGGTTCAAACTCATAATTTTTCCACCTGGTTACATGTTTGGTTGGGAGCAAAGAATGTTACGAATATTACGATTATTACGGTTCTAGGTAACTACTATAACTTAACATACTGGTTTGCTTTGATATGGACCAGTAGACAAACACTACATATCTCCTCCTGATAATATTCCTTTCTGCTATCGTTGAACTTTCTTGTTGAGAAAAACAACAATTAATATTCACTTATTCTCTGGCCAATATGCCGTGAGAAGCACAGTGAACTCCCACGTAGGAACGCTGCACAAAATCAGTGAGGGCTTTGTGCTTTGCGCTGAGGTTTTTCTAATTTTAGACCGCTGTTCTAAACGAGGACAGAAGAGGGATTCGTCATCAGCTAACTGGGGAGCAGGTCTCCATCTAAGCGTCTGGCTTTTTTAACAAGTGCAGCAAAGAGACCACTGCCAACTAATATTAATCCATTTTATTCAATTAAGAGGCAAAAACAAATAAATAAATACTCCTCGCCTATTATCTCTTGCTTATTTAAGATTTTAGGCCATCAATTCAAATTATTTTTCCATTTGATGACAACGGAATCTGGCTTCTGACTGATAAGTCCCAATGAGTAAATCCTGTTAAACTAGACTACAAATACTGGAAACCGTTTTTAATATTTTTTTGAGACTGAAAGGGAAAAAACACATGCTATATTAATCAATTACATTTTTAGCATTCTTTCATACTCTATACCATATAGAATGAGGGTTGACAGGCAAAATTGTGTTAATAATCACAGATAAATGGCCATTACCATAACCAAACAAAAAGCAGATTCTATTAATTATTTCCAGTTAGAGGCATCTTTTATACTATACTTCCTTGCTTTGGTTAGCTGACAAAATGGCATTCATATATTACAACAACTGTACCTGTGCTGACCCGTGCTTATGAGCAGAGCCACTAAATTTAAAGCTAGTGCTAATTACATGTAAATTGTATTAATTGTGTCTTCACAATTCACCAAGATCATGGTGCTAAATCATCAATGTGAAACCAACCAAACTCCAATGATCTGATTCCTGTTTTTGTCAAGTAACACAAAGCTCATACAATTTCATTATTTTTCTTTTAAAGTAGCAATTGATATTTCTCTATTTCAGAGAATTTCTCAATTTCACTACGAAATAGTATGTACTACATCCCCAGAAACTGTATTTTTATATATAAATCGACAGATGAATAATTATATATATATATATATATATATATTTTTTTTTTTGCGGTGGTAATTTATAATGTTTTTCCTCAATTTTTAATTTTTGTCAACAATACCACCAACAACCTACTTCTTTTCCCTTGGATGAACTGTTGGATGGTGTTTTTGGCATGAAATTCTTTTTTTTTTTTCAGTTGGCTGTATCCAAGGAAACTGAGGAAAATTATCAGAGAATTACTTTCTTTTTACAGCTTGACATGGTGGCCAAAATTGGTGGCCAAAATTATTAAAACACCTGACAGATCTGAAAATATTGTCTTTTGCCTCCAAAACATTTTATTTCATAGTGTTCATGAAATATACAGATGGTTGTGCACAACAAATATCAGATCAAGTGAGACCCACTGATTTTATCCACTTTTAACTTTAATATTTGGTATGTCCACCTTATGCAGCGATTACTGCAGCACATCTCTCTGGCATAGTGTCAATATATTTCCTGAGAACTTCAACACTAATGGTATCCCATGCCTTTTGCGACTCAAGCTAAAGGCTTTCTTTTAAAGCCTTAAGTAAATATATAATATAGTAACTATATAACTACTTAATGCCAAACTAAATAAGGGGGAATGAGATATTTAGCAGTCCATTGCATTGTAAGCGACCACAATGGGAAACACAGGCCTTTTGTCCATTGTGATGAATGCATCAAAGTGCTATCATACGCTATGCAAGAGTCTGGCAGTTCAGGGCCACGTGTGTTCAGTTTCGAAGGGCTGGACCACACTGACATTCACTGCACGTTCAAGCAAATCAACAGTGACAACTGCAATAAAAACTGAAACAACACACAAATGTGTGGATTTTGCTTGTGCTGGTCTACAACCTGTTATTTTAAACAGTGTGTGTGGGGTGGGGGGGAACTAACGGCATTGTTAGTTTTTGAGGAGATGACTTTCAGCTAACACTTGTTGGGAAGTTACTTTTGCACAAAATAAACAAAAGAAGACAAGAAACAAGACATGCCTTTGAGTTGCTTAGTACTCAGAACCTACAGAGTACAGTTGTTTTTAAGTTATTTAACCTCTGTGCTGTATGCATATTTACCATTAAGAGGTTATGGGAGTGTAAGAAGTGTATAGGAAGAAGTGGTGTATAAGATATTTGCGGTATACATTTTACTGTAACATTTCTAGATAAATACATCAGAAGCTTCCTCTGCTCTAAGTCCTCCAGTTTCCTCCCACAGTACAAAAACATCTCTAAATTGACCATATAATTACTTGGAAGTCACTTATCCTATAGACGGTCACGGTGAGCCTGCAGCCTTTCCCAGGATGCCCTCGGCCTAAAGCAATGGAAACCTCTGGATATCTTAGGGAACACACAGGCGTAACACAGGGGAACTATGTTTAATTTAACTGTTTAATATGTTTCATAGTAAACTTTCATTGGGTATAATACTATTGATTCCAATAAATGGTTTCCTTATTAAAATGGCAAATGCAACACGAAGCCACGACAGGTATTGGGTTTGCATTGCCTGATAGTGACGCAGAGACAGAGCAGAGTTTGGGCTTTAACATCTCATTGACCACATCTTTGCGTCTGTTTGCTGGCCTCCGAGAAGAAGGGAAAAGCATGAAGAAAAAAGCAGCCCTGCTCTAATTGGTGTGGGGTCTTTGATAAGCTTTCGCTGCTTTATCAGCAAGGCTGGTTTACTGCTAAACACCATTAGCATGTACATCCCATGCTGCCAAATCCAAATCTTTGACTCATTTAAAAGGGGGAAACGCAGCAATTCATCACATATACTCAGAGTTTGCTGCTTAGAATCTGGTGTGTTGCTACCCAGGGAAAGACAACTCTGGCACACACACACACTCACACACATACCACGTATTCCTATCTTTATGGGGACACTCCATTCATTCCTGTGGGCATAACCCTGATCCCAACTATGACTTTTTTATGGCATTTTACGTTTTTTGATTGCAGACACAGATTTTTATAAAATTGAGTTTATGTCCCCACAAGGTAGAAAATAACTGGTTCTTATCACACTGTGGGACATTGGGCCCCCACAATGTAATATAAACATGACCACACACACACACACATATACATGTAGATGGACACACATAAAAGCCTTTTCTACCTTTTCATCGCTTTCATTTTGCACTCCATTGGTTGTCATTTATGCAGATGGAAGGCACCAGTCTAGCAATCAAGGTGCCCTTCAGTGGGCACACATGAGGAACACATGTAAATGTAATATAAAAAGACTAATTTTCAAAGGCCTACAAACAAGGGGGAGTTGTGGCTTTTTTTTTAATCAATGTAATCTGCTTGACACTTTGTGAAAATTCCACAATGTACCCAAAACGATACAATTGATGTATTTTTTGATAAAGAGTAAATGCAGTGTGCACGTTTCATAAAATAATGATATGATGCTGTACAAAACCTTTTGCATTTGTGAAATGCTATGAATTACTATTTTAATTGATTAACATGTTTGTCAGCTGTCTATGGTATGGGTAAATGTGTATGGTGTGTCTTGAAGAGGTGGTCTTTGTGGATTAAAAGTATGGTATCCGTATTATATGATATCAATATACAATACATTCTATACTATAACTTTTAATTTAAAATCCATTCATCCAAGCATTCTGTTTTTTGGCAATGGTTAGGTTGTACAAATATTTCGAAGGAGAAGGTGGGGGGGGGGGGCTGTGGGGGGATGATGATATGGTCTGGATTAAGTTATTTCAGACTGTAGTCTGCCCTGATTCAGTTGGTAGATTTACCCTTTTTCCTGTCAGTGACGAATACATAGACTTTAGAGGGTGGTGAGGAGGGATAGTATACTTTCTAAGGGGATGGTCTTCGGCTTTTAATCCCACTGGATGCTGGCATCCGTGCACATTCCATGACAACTTGAGCCCTGCTTTTTGGTACCACTGTGCTGGCTCCTGGGGCATACCTAGAAATTCCAGTTTTAGATACAATTTTATGTGTTCAACGGCTGGGCCCCCTGAATCTGCCAGGGTATCCATGCCCCTATTGTGTTCCTGGCTGCTTTACAGTCAGCCCCACAAGGAATGCAGTGATAGATGTCCTTGATGAGGTGACAGTCCATCACAGCACTGTTGAACTGAGACGTATAGTATTTACACATAGACTCAGGTATTTGATAATATTATCTTATACCTTATTAGGGACTGGGTAAAAAATGCTTGTTGGACATAGATAACACTAGGTTAATAAGCATACTTGTGCCCATCTTAAAAAACTTTGTTTCATGTCATGCACATTTGTTACTGGTAACCTACTTCTGAAGTAGCCAGGCCTCTTTGCAGCTGCCACTGATACTGTGTGTTTTCTTGGAGGTGTGAAACACCATGGGAATTTTGGAAATCAATGCTACTCGGTGAAAGGCTGGTTTGTGGATGTGGATTCTGAAGCAGTGATGCAGAATATTCCCTGTGGCTGCCTTGCCTGTCTACACTGTGTCATTCGTTCACAAAGGTTACTGTTAATGGTGGCACCTCTCCAAGATTGTTTTAGAATTGGTTCCATTGTCCTGGGAAAAAAATTGACATAATTTTTTTTGCTGTTGGTCATTATGTAATTGCCGAAAATGGAGGCTTTTGTCTAGCAACAACTGTTTTGCTAAAGCTAAATGGTGCACGTGTGTGAATATCAATCTGGAGCCAAAGACTGAACAGCAGTTAGTACCAGACAAAAGCTTCTCAGTACAACCTACCATTATCCTCAAAAAGAAGAAACAAACAGATTTGTTTAGGAGATATGGGTGGAAAAAAAACCTGAAAACAATTCTACCAAAAATGAGAGCTACACGTTACAGTAAATAGCACTACTGATATTCTATACACAGTACCTTCGGAAGGACAAGTATTTTTTCATAATTGTTGCTGTCACACCTTTTAAATGCATGGAAATAATGTGTTTCCTCTTCACTAGCACAATAAATTAAACCTATTCATGTTGCAAAAATATCCACTCATAATTAACTCGTAATTGTCACATTTACACAAGTAATCAACCCTCCAAGTCTATACGCTGAAATAGACACTGTCATTGTGGGCTTTGTGTCCTTCCCAGCACCTCCTTGCAAATGTACGTCGACGGCCAAATTAAACCAAGAGCTTCATCAGACAAAAGATAAAAAAGTTTCAGGCCATCCCTTTGTATTGTTTCAGGTCATCGTCTTGTTGGAACATGGACATTATCTTTAGACTGAGGCCTCTTCCTGACTAAAACAAGTTCTGCTGCTGGGCTTGTTTGTATTTGCCTCTGTTCGTCTTGTCCTTGATGGCAACATGCGATCTATTCCCACATCAGGTAAATAACCCAGTATGCGATGACATCACCACTACGTTTGTTGGTGAAGATGGTGTTCTGCAGGGGTGGACTAGATATAAAAATTGCCTCCAGATTATGTGGTCCCACATACATTTTTATAAATTTATACTGTACATAAACATTATTGTGTGTATGTGTGTGTATATAAATAATATGGGCCAACTACATATCAAAGCCTATGTATTAAATATATATGTAACCATATACAGTAGAAGCCTTTCTAGTTTGGAAACCCTTTCCATCTCCCAGCAAGGGCAAGTCTGTGAAGTGCGGAAGAGGTTCTTGATCTCTGGACAGTAGTTCACACTCCCGCAAATGAGCTCTGCGATTGCTAGCTGGCTCTTGGTCACTTCACCGAAAATGGCAGCTCTTACCCAGTTGCGGAATTTGTTAAGAAGATGTCAGTAGAGTCTGGGTCTTGGTGCTGAAATAGTTCAAAGCTAAAGTTAATCTTTTTAAAGTTATTCTTATAACCCTCCTCAAATTTTTGACACCTCGTAGATTCATTTATATGAAGCTTCTCAGGTAGTCCTTTGGTGTTAATGATGATGAGCTGTATCCATTATGCTCTTTCATTTGGGAGACATTACAACATCAGTAGCATGTACCTCCCACACAGTTTGATCCCTCACATGAAAACCACATGTTGGCCAATCACGTTGTTAATACAAATAGGGTGAACACTCATGTATTGACCAGTTCATTCGGATGTTATTTTTCTAATATAATTCAAAAAACATGCAAATATGTGCTTTCATTTTGAAATTATAGAGTTTAGCTTCCATATGACTGAAAAGATCATATACACGTATATCACGACACTTCCATCCATCCATCCATCCATTATCTGAAACCACTTGTCCTATTCAGGGACACGGGGGGTCCGGAGCCTGTCCCGGAGGCTACAGGCGCAAGGCTGGGGACAACCCAGGTCAGGGTGCCAACCCATCGCAGCCACACTCACACGCCATTTACTCACTCATGCACACGTATGGACAAGTCCAATTAACTCAACTGTGGGGGGAAACTGGAGTATCCAGAGGAAACCTCACACAGAGCGAGCATGCAAACGCCACACCCATGGAGCCATGCTTATGCTTGTGTTATCACGGCACTACATTATAAATACACTGCACACATAAATACATCTACATGCATAGTGTGTCCAGGATTTTTAGAGGCCTGTTGTGGTTACAAGCCTAATTAACGGCAGTGTCTATTTATTCAAGCATAAAGCCTGAAGCTGACTGTCAGCGCTGGCCCTTTAAGTGCAGCGATATCTTGTATCAGCACAGGTACGTGATATGCTCATTCGACTCTCATTAGCCAAATGCCTTTTCAGCAACACTAAAGATGTACCTAAAGAATAAATCATAATTCCCTCATTCCTCTGTATATCTGCACTAGGGTGTAAAAAGTAGATAAAAAAAATGTAAAGAGTTGTTTTATTTACGCAAAATAGTATCTATAGGAACATATACACTCACCTAAAGGATTATTAGGAACACCATACTAATACAAGTGTTTGACCCCCATTCGCCTTCAGAACTGCCTTAATTCTACGTGGCATTGATTCAACAAGGTGCTGAAAGCATTCTTTAGAAATGTTGGC
>JAODKN010000001.1:24271747-24286689 GCA_026774425.1 Petrocephalus zakoni
GCCAATGCACAATGACGCATAATCTGCTGCAAGAAAGTCACATGTATCTAAGGCCAATGCACAATGACGCATAACCTGCTGCAAGAAAGTCACATGTATCTAAGGCCAATGCACAATGACGCATAAGCTGCTGCAAGAAAGTCACATGTATCTAAGGCCAATGCACAATGACGCATAACCTGCTGCAAGATGCACCAAACCTTGAACCATGAGTAATGAGTAAAGGTAATATGGTAAGTTTTCATCCCTTTTCCAATATATGGCTGGGCTTCCTGATTGGAGAAAGTCCAAGGATGCTTTCAGCCAAGAGTGCAGGGGATCTGGAATGGAATTAATAACAGTATTAAATGTTTTCAAGATTGCCGAAACTTTTGTACATCTTCTCTAAGTCAGCAATCACAAATAAATAGGCTAAGTCTGTGCATCATATTTGTGGCCTTGTTATTTATGACTGACTGTACACCAGCTCCATGTGAGAGAAAATCCCCTGTATGTATTTTTTTAAGAAGACATTTCTGGTCACACCCAAGTGTATGGTAGAAGGAGCCTTCTTGAATGTTGGACCAGCAACCTTTTAGTTAGTTAGGCCATAACCACTAAGAAACCTGTTGAGACATGAACCACATTAATGCCCAACAGCAAAGTAAGTGAACCAACATTCACTGTAGTGGGAAAGGAGAAAAAATCCTGAAATCTCAGAAATGTAGAATGTTGGCTAATCCACAAGCTATTGTCACAATGGTAGAGCAACGTCTAGTTTAACAGCACATTCGGTATGGAATCTTCTGTTGTTGGGCAAATGTTAAAAACATATGACATTAATAAAAATGTTTGGTAAATGTTTCTTTATGCAAGTTAAATATTTACCCCTGTAGCGGTACTTTTATAGCATCTCACAATAATATACTTAGAAAGTGATATGTGAATTTTCAAAAGAATTCCAGAGTAGGAATTAAAAAGCATGCTTTTCTTAACGAAAACGTGGCTTTGCTTTATAACACTCTACCTGTGAGTAAGTTCTTATGAAAGAAATATAATGTAGTATAGTATAAATATAATATAGGTTTTTGAGTGCATTAACGGCATCTCTTTGTTGCTAGCTTGTTGGAACTTTTCGCTGCTAGTTATCATTTGAAAAAGTCCATGACAAACATATTTGTGTCTGAGATTTTGAAAAGGAATATTTTTTTCCACTCACTCCACAAATGTCCTACCATATGCTACAAAACTGTTGTTACTAGTGGGCTCAAGATATGAATCGCATTGTTCTAACTTACTTTGTATGCAAGGGACGGGCATCTTCATCGCATCACTCAGATCGGAATTAATTTGCCTCCCTCATGGCCATGTCCCAGGTATGGGCAATAATATTAAGTGTGGGGAGAGTCCCATATGTGCTGATTACTCTTGGAGAGATCAGAGGTCCTTATTTCCAAATGCTGCAGGGAGGATGTTTTCATCTTTTGTCATTCCACTTCACTGGTCAAAATGCAATCATATCTTTGCTCCAGACTTGAAGAATCTGGCACTGCAGTATAATTTCAAAAATATTGTCAAGGTAGTCGCAAATGATATTCCGAAGGATATATAAAGTATATGATATATACATATGTATATATTGCAAACAATATTATGCTTTAGTTAACATGCCCCATAGCTTGCATGGCAGGTTACACACTTTATACCATCCTACACTTTCATTGCACTAATTTATTCTAACTTTTTCATACTATTTTGTTTTCCTTGTGTTACTCATTCCTTGTCTAGCACAATTCAGGAACCAAATGGAAAAGCATTTCACTACATAGGAGTTCAGTATATGATTGAAGTCAAACTTGAAAACTAGAAATAAAATAGTTCCAGGCAGCGGAAGATAGTTAGAATAGACATGCTGACTGAGTGAGAAACTGTTCAGGGCAGTGCAAAGGAGACCTGGTTCTTGTATAGCTAGCAGGCAGTCTTTATAGCTGTGTTCCTCAACTGAAACCCCCACCCTCCACCCCTGGCCCATAACTTCCTGATAAACAACTTTTTTTTGGGTCGTGACTTAATGACCAAATAGCAGTGTGGGTCCTGAGGCTAGACCCGTCAAGAAGCACTTCTTTATAGGATTCTGGTGGGTATAGACTTTGCGTTTTCACTTGACTGTGCGCTGTATACACAGTTGGTGGGATGGAAGAAATCCTCCCCTCCTGAGACCAGAATATGTAAGGCTTAAGTCTTTTATACCAGACATTTATAGCCGTCTGCTTCATGTAGCTATGGAGCCTCCAGAGAGCATTACTGAACAAAGCGTCTATGCCAGAAAAAAGAAATTTGATAAAGAACAATGACTTAGTCAACAAAGCGTTAGCAAGAATTTTAATCAGAACTGCCAAAGAGCAGGCACTGAAGATGACAACAATTCATACTTGCCTTCATGTTAATGCAATTTATTGTAAGACACTAATTTATTCATGTCTCTTTGTAACGTACAAATTAAGTACGGTACTTAAGTGCAGACAAGCTGATATGAATTTGATAATATATAGAGGTCTCTGGGAGTAAGTCAACACAGAGTCGATTCTGGCAGCTATTCAGCTGGAGTTCTATTCACCATATTTACATTTCCACAAAGCCTTTGTCCATTAACGTGTAGGACTTGGAAGGAAAAGTCACACAGTTGTGATTCGTAATTATAACATCACCACCTGAGAATTCCAGAGTCACGAACGATGCATACTAGGTTGTACCGTACTTCACTGCATGTCAAAAGATTTTTTTTTCTTTTTAGTAAACACCTGCTCCTTTTTTACCACAGCTTCACTCAGATAAAGACAACGGCGACGGCAATGTGAAGTATGTGCTTTCTGGGGAAGGAGCGTCCTCCATCTTTGTCATCGACGAGAGCACCGGAGACATTCACGCTACCAAGAGGCTGGACCGGGAGGAGCAGGCCTACTACACCTTACGAGCTGAGGTCCTGGACCGGGACACGAACCGCCCTCTGGAGCCTGAGTCCGAGTTCATCGTTAAAGTTCAGGATATCAATGACAATGAGCCGAAGTTCCTGGATGGGCCTTACACGGCTATGGTTCCGGAGATGTCCCCACTCGGTAGGTGGCTGTCTGTCTAATAAGTGCAGTGATTCCGATAGGCACAGTTTCAGGTGATTTTAGGAGGTGTGTTTGTGTGGTAATTGTGAACAGACTTAATGTGTTACAACTGAATGTGCATCGATATCACTTCCCTCACTTGGTAAACAATGCGGAAAAGGCATTCTGTTCCTCTTAAGTTCACGAGAATTGGTCACTTATCATACTATAAGTGCCAATACATCAGTCCATCAATAAATTCTTCATCTGTTTTCACATTAACAGTAATATTTCAAATTATGATTCTTCTTCTCCTTTGTCTTGTGCTTCTTCTTCTTCTTATTATTATTATTCTAACTGTGTTTTCTCTGTCTTTTGCCCTATACTGTTTCACATGGGTGGCAGTACTGAATAAGCATTTGGTAGATGGATGGATGGGTATTAAAATGTCAGAACACTAATTTTAGTCTATAAAACACTTGAAATGTTGTGAAATATATCAGCAATAAGCAACACTGATATTGCAGTTGTTTACTGATTACAGTGATTTGCTATTTTTATCAACTTTAATGGAATAATTAAAAGGCTGTCACAAACAGTGCAAAATAAAGACTGATAAGCATCATGATTCTAATATGATGCAATTTACAAGCAACAAAATTGCACTAAGATGTCACACCCGAATTGCAGGTCTGGATGAACTGATAAGCTCATCACGGAAATTGGAAAGCCATTTTACTAGCTGAATGTTTTGCTAATATTCATGTGCCATTATACTTCAATTGGCATTTTTTATTTTTTGGCAAATGCTTTTCTTTTCCATTTGTAATATTAGTGTATTTAATTGATGCACCAAATTCTGAAATATACAGCAGGTTAGATAAAGGCTGAGACAACAGTAACTTTAACAGGCACTGTAACATCTTTGCATTGCTTTTTATGTGATTTAAAATGTGTTCACCGTAAAACAAAAACTGGGACCCTAAGGTTTTGTTCTGACCCCTTTTAGAAACTGAAGCAGCATATGCAATTGTAAATGCGTGATGTCGCTTCTGAAGTTTGCAGAGCATCAGTTGTTCACAGTGAATATTTTTTCTCTCCACCAGTCTCCACCTTTAAAACAATGAAGGTGCTCGTGAACTGAACTACCAGTGAGGATAAATTTGTGTAGACTTGGGAATTAGGGGCTAAATTGGGAATTAGGGTGGAAATTAGGATAGAATGGTGCTCTGCGGCAAAATAAAGGGAATTTGAACAGGTGAAAGAAGATAAACAAGGTGTTTGCAAGAGTCACTGATTTGGGTCAGAGTACCAGGGCTTACAGTATTTATTTAGCAGACAATTTTATCTAAGGGGGCGCACTTTTTATTTATTTATTTTTTGAAAACTTATTCTCTGGGGCAGGTAAGGGCCTTGCTCAAGGTCCCAATTGTTGACTTACTCTGCCCACCCAGGGCACTTGAACCGGCGACCTTCAGACAAACAACATAGCATCCTAACCCACTACGTCACACAACGTGACTTTTGACTTCAGAGAACGACTAGGGCCACTCCAGCAGATGCACTAAGAGCAATTCTTATCAAATAACCTGACCTACATGCATTTGGGTTCTGTGAGGGAACTGGAATACCTGGAGAAAAGAGAGGGAGAGAGAGAGAGAGTGAAAGAGAGAGAAACAAGGACACATGAATTTAGACTGAACACACAAAGCCAGGGGGATGGATTGTAATGTGTGACCGTGGAACTCTGAATCCACACACCAAGGAGCAGTAATAACTAAGAAGGGAGAAGACATCCCAAAAAAAAAAAAGCTAAGGTGTGAAATTCAAGCATTAAAACCGCAATCCATTTGTGTGTGATTCAAAAGTAACATCAGCTTGCTAAAAGCAGCAGATAAAGAGCTTGAATCGATGGAGCTGACTGACTGGGAAGAGCTACAGATAAATCCTAATGGATAAGTTTTTAAATAAGGGGGGAAATTGTAGCATCACAGCATTCTTGCCAAAAATACTTTTCCTTTAAAGCTGGAGCGCGCTAATCATCTGCTGGCTTTGGACTACAGTGTATGTGCGATAAGTAAACAGGGCCGCAAAGCGGGACATGGGCTACCGCAGAAGTAGTGCAGTGACCTAACTTCACTAACAAGAAAAGGGCCACTGTGATTGTGTCTGAAGGAAAAACAGGGAAATGAGACACTCAGAAATAACGTGAACCGGAGAAGGGGGAAAGATTCACCTGGGACTTTGAGGAGAAAACCTGCATGTTGTACGATGTGGAGCAATATGGGCCGACGCAAGCAGATGTGAAATATTTATGTTTTGTCGACAAAGGAGATACTAGGATTTTTTGTTAAGTGATCGTCATAAGAGGAGCCATAATTCACACAGAGGGGCCAACCTTATCATAGCCAAAGAACTGTTTTAAATCGATGAGTGACGGGGAGGCGACACTCTGGGATCCAATCAGCTTTCAGCTGGGGTCCTGGTGATTCACACTGGGATAATACCTCAATACCTTAATAGATAATATTGTAATAAGAGAAAAACAAGAAAGAAAAGCCTAGTTCACAGATTTACAATAGCCTAATTTTTTCTCTATTTCATTTCATTTATGTGTGCAAGCTGACGTTTTGGGTGGAATTTGTATTAGTTGCGTTAGCTGCTAAGGTAGAGAAAGGTAGCGATGGCTGAACCTGTGTCTGGTAGCTCTTTGCTAGCAGTACAGATAAATGCCACATCAACAGCACGGCAGCTGTCATACCCACAGGTGAAGAATCTGTAGCTGAATTTGCTTGACAAATACCCAATAAAGGAGAAACAATTGTGGTCACATAAAAAGGGACATTTTTGAATAGAAATACTTCTCTTCCAGATGCGAGTTTGTGTTGTTGACAAACTGTCATCCGCACATGTCGGTCCAGGGGCTATCTACAAGCACACCTTTCCGACAGGCAATCCGAATGCAACACTCTTGTTCCGTCTTAACTGTCCATCAAGACGGCATCACGTACAGGGGATTCAGATGTGCTGTCAGGATTGGTGCTGCCTGTTTCTCGCCATGACGATGTGCAGATAGAAACCAGAGATATCAAGAACGAGAAGGGAGCAGGTCACGCACGGGCAATGATAATGGACCCATCCATGCATGGTAATCAGCTAGAGATCTCAAATGTTACAGCAGGGTTCACGGATCGTCAACCTGTCAGTGCACGGACAGAAGTGTCCATGGCAGGACCTGTCTGTGTCTGTGGAGAAATGTTTTGAGAGAGGAAAAGAACAACTATGTAGGCTACATTTTTAAATACCACATGGATGCTAAAAATTGCGTTTTGACCAAACTGTCAGATTTCAGCGTGGCGTTGACCACACTTTGTATGACAAAATAAAAAGGGTAGTCCCAGGATGCTGTTTACTGTGGGAGCTGCACATTTTCTTTGCATCTACTTTGAGAAGACTCAGAATATCGCCGTGTCAAACAGAAGAAAACAGGCCACATCATAAAACAGAATCCGGAGAAAGATGCTATTGATCGTGTCCGTGTGCATGATCAACAGTCCTGACACATGGAGACTGGCAAAACGTTGAAAAGAGCAAAGGTCACGACTGTGCACAAGCAAATGTGTCAATGACGGTCACTATGACTGCCAAGCCATGAGCTGCAAACCAGCACCTGGAGTAAAGGGACAGCTCACTCCTCGACTGGTATTACCCAGAGCACAACACTGCTACAGAGGCAACCACGGCAAAAGCAGCGATTCAGAGAATGCGAGAAGATGAAGAGGAGCACAGAGCAGAAAGGTGAAAGTGAAGGAGACCAACATAACTCGCTCCACAATTCAAGATGAGACTTACATTACATCTTAATGGAAAATGTTACATTTAATAGTGAAACAGGACTGGAGTTCAGGTGAGACAAACTAACCTTAAAGAGATGTTAACTGAATTAATCCAACAGACACTTGTGCGTCTTTGCATCCAGGGGCATGTATGTTGACGCCGGTGACTTCTGACAAGCTAATGTCATCACCTGGCTACAGTGTGGAAAAAAATCAATATGGCAATCATCTTAAAGAAGAATGATCCTCCAATCAGTAGGGGGTGCTCATTATGGACCTGCACTCTCCACAGGTCAAATGGTTAAAAAAAGATATACAATGGAAAAACTGTTAAAAATGAACAGCCATAGAGTGGGCCTTACAGGAGGCAGCAACTCTATATCAACAAAATATCAAAGACTTCATTCATTTTAGTCAGTGTGCCTGATAAAACCATTCATCCATATGGGCATAAGTGCAAAAAAACTGGTTCTTTGCAGGACACTCACACACAGGCAATGCAGAGTAACCAAAGTAACTGACCAGGATGCTGAGAAGGAAGTGAGATATCGAGGGTAACTGAAGCACAGAGAGTGAAAAACAGAAGCTGGAATCACGATCCTGGATGGTGACAACACTACACACTCTGACAGCCGTATTATACAAGCTCCGACATGTTCATCATACAAAACAATCATTTAGCTCATTCCCCAGAGCATAGGTCATTTAATATATGCATGGATGGATGTATCTGTGTTCTTTTTACTGTAAACAGTGACCACAAACAAATAATTAAACCATTAATTCCATCTTTCAAAGACTTGGAGCTTATCTCTGGAAGCACAGGGCATGAAACACCGCCATGCCAGAACATTGCAGGATGCATACAGTAGATAATCTTGATGCCCAAAACAATCCTTTTAAGTAACACTAAGTAATTCGCATATTAATGGTATGATCCTATGCGGCCGGGGATTTAGCCAAGAGCAGGGCAGAATTTACCAAAAGAAACCACAATTAATATTTGTTATTTATGAGACATTCATGACACTGTATAACCTCCATCTTAATTTTTTAAACTTTAGAATATCCGAGAGTGGCTTGTGATGGACTGGAATCCTCTCCAGTGTATCCTACCGTGCTGAGTCTGTCCTGGGCTGAGCTTCATGCTCTCCACGGCCCCGTACTGGATAATCGGGTGGGAAAAATGAACAGATGGAAATCCTCATACAGAACTTATGCCTTTAACTTCATCTTAGCTCATAGACACCATCTGGTGGTTGCCATGATCCTCCCAAATGATGAAGAGGTAAATATGACCAAAATAAACTTTGTGATGATCTTGGCCAGCCTCTAGCTATTTCACAGTGATTCGTTTAAGGTTAGAAAAGACTGCCTATTTCATCTTTTGTTTTTTTTTCTTTAGGATGGTATGGTGTACAACATTTCCTCCATATTCCCATTGAGTGAATCGATGTTCCCTGCATATGAGTACAGAGTTCCTTCTCTTATAGATAGGCACTTACAAAAGAGTATAACTACAGGAGAGCTCAAGATCATTGTAGAGAGAGACACTATGAAGCACTGAAGAACTGTTATAAACAAACAAACATTTGTCACTAAATATAGTACGGAATAAGTCGCAATGGGAGGTTAACCAGACACTTAAGGTCCATCCTAGGTTGGATTGCTTACAGCAGCATATAGTAAGTGACGCACAGTGGCCCAGGCCCATGCCAACACTTTACTTCTCAGTTTCATTTAGTTTTCTTTGCTCCGCCTACCTCACAGCTGCGGCCAATAGCCAGTCAGGTAGCAGATGCGACAGGATGTTGATGGACATTTTGCGTAAGAAGAAATTCACCTGTTTCTCAGTCTTTCTGTCTTTCTAGTTTTATATATGTGTGAATGTGTGTTTACACTTCAGAAATTATACACACACACGCACACATACACATACAATAAAGTGTTAGAATGGTTTTCTATATATTTTTTTATATTTCATTTCTATCCTTTCAGCAGCATCCATTTACAGATTCAATAAATTATTTATTGAACATCCTGTTTATTGTAGTAAACTTTTATTTAATGCACTTATGAGAAAAAAAATAATTACTTTCTTAATAATGGGGAGAGAGACAAAAAATGAACAAAATAATAAAACTAATTATAATCAACACATGGCAAACAGCTGCAGGCCGTGATTTTTTTCTGTACTGCATTTGTAGATTGCACATCAAGCCTCAATTAAATCAACCAAACCTCGTAAACAACTTCAAGATCACTTTCAATTTTATAAACCAACAAAAACAGCTGATTTAACTGTTAATTGTCTTGACTTAACTGTATTATATAGGAGAAATATTTTTTGTAACTAGACGATTATAAAAACTAAACCATAATTACAAACATGCCATACATTTGCAATCACTCATTTTCACTTTAAAATGATACATATAATATGAAATATTTCATTGTCCCAAACCATGAATTACATATTTCACTCTGCCTTAATACATAATTAATCATAATAGATTAGACATCCATTCATCCATGCTGTTTATCAAGTGTAAGGTAACGGTGAGCCTGGAGCTTATCTCAGAAAACAAGGGGCATGGGGCAGGGGATGTCAGTCCAGGAGCCATAGCGATAAATGTAAAAACCTTCTGTTGGGGCATATAGGGGTTATTTTGCTTAGCTATGGATGTGTGCAGTAACTATACATACACTGGGGATACCCTGGACCCAGCCTTGGCAAGCTTGTACTAGCAAAACATGCAGGAGATCTTTTCTAAGAGCTGGATGTGCTCATTTCAATCACAGTTAAAAGTGTTATTTTCTTCAGCCAGTAAATATATATCATTGGGGGGAAGAGAAAAGTGTGTTTTCTTTTTTTTCCTATACTGTTCCGTGTGTGTGTCAAAAGTATACCCTTGGGTCATGCTAATAGAGTTTAAAAGGTCAGCTGGACGTTTTATTTATGCTACACATATCCTGTATAATGCTGGGGGTGGTGATGCCAGAAAATAGCGGAAAAGAAAGGCTGAGTAACAACAAGCTGTGTGAAAAAGTAGCGAAAGGAAAACACTTGGGTTCGAACTGTTGTAAAGTGTAAGAGCTCACTTGCTCCCAGGAGTATCTGCAGGCAGCAGTGATATTGAGTAATATGCCAGGCCTGTCACTCAGCCACTGCTGTGTCGTTTTAAGCGTCCAGAGTTACCTGGGAGACAGCGAACATTCCAGGTAACTATAGTAGCATAAGTCTTAGCATTTTAAATGTCATGGGACCAGATAGCAGAGCAAACTGTGACAAATGCTATGTATTTACAGTTTAAAGTCGCTTTAAATTATTTCTACACTGGGACCCCTCTTGACACTTAAGTCATATCAGTATTTGTGCTGCAACTTGCACACAGTATACCTCCAATGAAGAAATTCTGAAATGGCCTTTTCAATTTATGCTATGTTAACAACAAATTATTTCAGCTTTATTCCTACATAGAATGTGTGAATCAATTTAAAGTGTGATAAATGAACAGAGGCTTGGCAATTCCTGTCAACCATCCCCTCAACGTGTTAAAACTATTAAAGCTGGTTAATGATATTGACTTGGATGTTGTCCAACCCCCCCCCCAACCCCAACATCCATCCAATTAACCAGGAATGTAAATGTTTCTGTGTGTGCCTGTAAAGCTGAAGCTCTCTCTCTCTCTCTCTCTCTATATATATATATATATATATATATATATATATATATATATCTCAAGCACACACAAACACAAACAAAACTATGAAAAAAAATAAATATGTATTATTCTCTTCATTGGCTGATATTGCTGCTGTCTCACAGAGTGCCATGGGATGGTATTGCTGTGGTGGCAGCCATGATGTCCCAACATGTGTATCACATGAGTACTTAATGACCGCTTTATTAGGTGCACCTAGCTATAATAGCCTGACAGCTCCTACTTTTACCTCCACAAGAGGGTTGCCAACTCTTACGCATCTAGTGTGACATTCACGCTTTCAGACACGCTTTTTAACTCTCGAGCAAGAAATCGTATGGCAAATCTATATTATTCCATTATAAACCTAAAATTATTTGGAAAACCCTACATACTATTTACATGGTAATAAAACAGCTAGCTGATCTATGTTTGACGTGTTGTGCATTCACAGTGGCTCCATTATCTTAGCACTGATAGCCATGCTGTTAGCCTTAACGAATCCAGCCATCCTCCTGCTGATTGGATGTTTTTGTTCAGTACACTCTCATTCTCTGTGAACTGTGTGAAAATCCCAGGAGCAAGGCTGTTTCTGAAATGCTCTAACCACCATGTCTGGCACCAGCAATCACACCATGCCTTAGCTGTTCTGATGTCAGCTCAGACAGTAAGTGAACCTCATGACCCTTGGAGTCGTAAGAGGTATGGTACTCAGTTATCATTAATATTTTACTAGTACTCATCCTTAAACACAATTAAACAGCTTCCTAGCAGACTTGGTTAGAAACAGATAATAAATTTTATTTAAATTATATTCATATCCATCCATCCATCCATCCATCCATCTTCTAACTGCTTATCTAATTTCAGGCAACACAGATCACGAGGCTGGAATGCATCATTGATAGCATGCCAGTCCATCAGAGGGCACACATACACACAGTCTTACATTATGGTAAAAAATAAATCAAAATGTAGATTAACAAGTGAAAGTGAAGAAAGCCACGATTACCAGCATCGATAAGAATTTATCTTGTTGTTGACAGGAGTCTCCTTTGCATTGGAGACCCGTTATGTGCGGATTATCAAAATAACACGCATCGAAATGTGAGGCGGTAAACTCGGTTACTTAAAGATTGAATGCCGCTTTTTTTGCCCCAGCCGTTTATTTTCGGCTTAGGCATCAAAACACCGACATTTGACAAACACACATGCTTTTTAATTCAATTTCAATTAAGTCCTGTTTATTTGTCAGAAGGGGCTCGCTCGATCCTTGTGCTGACGATCGTCCGCCGCTGTTGTTTACCGGTTTCGGCGGCGCATTTGGCCAAAGCTTCAGCAAAGGGCACTTCCATTAATTTAGGCACGTCTCACGCTTTATGGCTTTGCTGGATAAACCGTTCTCGGAGGTGTGAGGCAAACTGGGAAGGTCCCCAAACCACTTAATTCCATTTTATGATTTAAAATGGGACTCCCAGTCTTCGCGTTCTACAAGCTCGAAATTCAATAAAAGTGCATAAATATGCTACAGCCCTCGCAAGTCGCTGGCAACCCTTATTAGGTCCTAGAAGTAAAATATAACTTAACTGTGAGCCAACACTTTCTTTTATGTGTTTTGTGTACGGGGATAATTATAGCTGGCTAACCATTACAATGAAATATTAGTTTTGGATGGCAAAGGCCATTCTCCTGGAACAGTACCGTCACTTTCAGGGTAAAAGTTTTAATTGTACGAGTAATATTGTTAATTAAGTTAGCAGGTAAATGTCAGATTAAAGAAAAAAATGGCTAATATAACACTTAATTTGTCAGATGCTGGGATCTTGTAAATGTCTGACAAGCTGTCACCAGTATAACTGCAATTTTGTTAAATCTGTGCCTCAGTGCCTGCTAGTCAATCTACAGCAGATTTTCTAAATGACTAACACCCCAGAGCACAAGCTTATTAGCCTACACTTTTCAGAAGTGTGACTTTGAAGCATTTAGCAGTGTGTGCTGCTGAACTTTTGTTTTTACACATTTGTGGATCGTGTGTTGCAAACAATAATATCCTCACAATGAGGGAAACATTGCAGTTCATTCAATCATATTTCAAGCCATTTTCTAGGATAGGAAACTTAAGCATAAAGTGTTTTATTTTTGAGCATCCTGCTAGTCTCATAATAGATATTAAAATCAGTAACTGTTATAATTTCCTCCTGCAGTGCAAAGCCATCTGCAGAATTAATGGCTTTAAATTGACTTTAGAGTGTGATTTTGTGCGTTCCCTGTAATTGACTTGTGTTGCCTGAGCCACCCCCCAGGGACATGTCTCATGTCCCTACCCAAACCTATGTCTTCAATGTCACTGTAACAGGAGTTATACATTAAGTTTATGACGAAGGTACAATGATCCAGACACAATGCCATCCCCCAAACTTAACACAAACATCGCCATAGCTTCCCAGGCGAGTCTTTGAGTACTCAGGCTGGGAGGACTGAAGTTACCGACTGTGTGGTGTGCAGTACAGCATGACTGAGGCACCAGGCTGTAAGTCGAGGTTATGGAACCACGTAAGATGTGGAACCAATATGCTAAGCTAAAGCAGGGAACAAAAAAATCCATGTGGGCCTGGTCAAAAGAGCAGCCCAGCATGAATGCATCGATATACCCAAATCCCAATAGTAAACAAGGAGCATTAATCACACAAAGTTTAAATAGATTTATAGACTAGCTGTGGGTTTGGGTGAATACAGATTGTAACCATCTAGCCATGGGCGTGGCCATGGTGAACTAGCACCCAAGTTGTGAAATTAATTCTGCGCCAGATGTGAATATTGGTAATAAATATCTGCTGAATTAAATGTTAAAGTTTATATATGAAATAGTGTTAGAAAATACAAACAATAAGAATACTAAATGAACCAGGGGTAGTCAATCTTATCCAGAAATGGCCGCTGTGTATGTGGGTTTACTTTTACTTTTCATTAGGTTACTAATTAGAGGACTGATTGGGCACTCACACCTGGGTTTGAACAGCTGACCTAAAGGTTATCCTGAAAACCTGCATACATACCAGCCCTTTGCGGATAAGATTGGCCACCCCTGATATAAACAATTGTTACACAAGGTCTCACACAGCAAACATCCTCGGGGAGCATGTCCCCTCAACTGCCCAGCTGGCCCTGTTTATTGTTAACAAGGTAATCACTTAGAGCCAGCTGGTTTTCTTTACCTGAAGCATCTGCAAGCAATGGGTGCGTTCAACATGGGCTTAGGTCTGTTTGCAGCTGATGTGATGTAGCACGGGATCTGTGCACGGCTGCAGGGGTGGAGAATAAACTGATTGGCGTCAAGTCAGACAACTTTCACTGCTCATAATGCGTGAAATCTGACTGCAGTGGTCAGGCTTGCTATGTCGCTTTTCGTGGCAGACATTGTGGAAATTCCAGTGTTGTGGCATGGAGAATATGGCAAACAGCAAATGTTATTTAAAAAAAATGCTTCATATTATATTTATCTAAATGGTCCCCAGGCACTGCAATACACTGAGATGAAAATACATTTATTTCAAGGATTCAAAGTTTTTATTGTCATATGTACAATGTACAGTGTACAAAGTGCAATGCAATTCTTACTTAAATGCTTTCGTCACAGACTAGACAATTAGACAAATAAAGCAGTGCAACATTACAGTAAGTATTAATAAATTAACAACTACAACTAACATGCACTATTAAAGTTGGCATTTCTTTAATTTATTATATTTTATTGTACAATTTATTTCTTTTATGTATTTCAACTTTATTTTACCAGGTAAATTAAATGAAAACCAGTTCTCACTGCTTCACAATTCCTTTTGGGAGAAATAGCAAATAACGCATCAAAACTTCTTGGGATACAAATGTCACACACGTCAAGCGTGTCACAAAAATCTTCAGCCAATAAATGCACAGTTGTGTTGTCACGGAGGCGGTTCTCAGCTTGTGCAGTCGGGCGAGAGGTGCTGCACGATCTGTCTTAAATCGTCTTGCTCTGGAGAGAGTTTTGCACCATGTGACATGGTGATGCGTGGTGACATTTTGCAGCGCCGGCTGAAGACGGACAAGAAAAACTAACCATCATGCATTGCATCAAGACCAGAATGCATCGCTTTTAAGGTTGAGTACCGTTTGGGTTTTATTCGATACCAGTGCCAAATCGATACTTTTAAAACGGTGCCGGTTCCTAAACGATACTTAAAATGGTACTTTAAGATAAATACACAGCAGACGTTTCATTACATTATTAATGTATATTTAGATCCATGGCTTTATCGATTATAACTGACATTTTATTAGATTAATCA
>JAODKN010000001.1:24295353-24306247 GCA_026774425.1 Petrocephalus zakoni
GCGTGAGCGCAAGCATTAACATGCATTGACAATACCGGACCAGGGAGACAGGACTGGGGCAGACTAAATACTAGGGACTCAGATGATCAAACACTAAACAGCTGAGAACGGGACGGATTCGCACGAGAGGAACAAGGGGGCGTGGCACACGGGAGGATTGGACGGGCAGGGCATGACAATTGGACTGATACCGATACAGAATATCGGATCGGCGCATCTCTAGGTACAAAATACAATTAAATTTTTACTTAAATGCCAGATTCATGCTTTCTCTTGTGGTGATTTTAGCCGGATTAAAATTATACCATATATTTTGCCTGTTTATTTACTTGAATTGTATCATCGGTTTGGTCTCCATGATTGATATAAGGCTTGTTTTTTTTTTAATTCATAATCATGCATTTCTAATTTATGAATTTATTTTGTAAAGCACCCATCACCCAAACTCTTGATAAAGGTTGAACAATTATACAGTATAATAATTTACACTGATTAGACGTATTAAAACGTTGTGAGCCTGACCAGGATAATTGGTTAGAAGATGGGTGGATTGATGAAAGTATGAAAATAAGCTTTCTTATTTATGCTGCCAGGTTTAGGCTTATGATATCATCATTTGTACCACAAAAGTTAGGCTTTGCTTCAACAGGTCCTTGCTGCTTTATGCACCAATTACTGTTAGTGGAGGGAGTGTCTAAGGGAGCAGAGCAGGATAGGGGTGGGGCAGGATGGGGGCGGGACAGGAAAGGGTGGGTCAGGATGGGGGCGAGGCTTCCTATAGCTCTTCCAAGGTCACTGGAGAGAATAGATAGTTTATTACAGCCAGCTGGTGCTGATTGCGTTTAGAGCAGCACAGACCACCGAGTGGTATCACACCCCAATCCAGATTGCTGTGCCAGGAGATGAAGAGGCCGCCTATTCCACGGTGAATTGAAGAACCATCTCTAGCATTTTGTTCTGGCAAATGCTGCTGGACAGATTAGCACAGGTGTGACTGACGGCAACACCAGGGCAAATGAGGTGAATGGGTGGGCAGATGCTTCATATATCATTATGAATATGGTTTTAATTAGGGACTGGGAAAAGGAATGGGGACATTATGGACAGGTCAAGGAAAATAGAGCTTTCAATTTTATAATGCGGTCCTGCCTCGTAGGGTATTATGAGATGCACAACTCATCTCGTCTGGCAGCCTAACCTTTTCATGTCTTATAGCTCAAAGATGTCCCATATTTATTCTTTTGTACTGCCGACAATATTGTATTGTGTTGACTCTTTCAGAGTCTGAACAATGCTGTGTAGATTCAATACTAAACTCTGATGAACTCTAAACTCCTTTTTGGTTTGGACTTGGATTATTATTATTATCATATAAGTGATGGCAGCTTCAGAACTACATAAGTATGAATACCATTTAAACTATGTACATTAAATAAGGATTATCGTCTATGTGCACCATCCATCTTCCATGAGCACTTATGGAACCAGGACTCTATCCCAGGTAGCATAGGGCACAAAGCAGGAAGGGATTCCAGAAATTTCAATACCTGGTAGTTATATTTTTATTGCTCTGCAGGCCATATTGAATCACACAGCATGAAGTGTAGGGAGAACTGCATTGATTTTGTATGCAGCAGGAACAAAATTGGTATGATGTAGAATCGGTATGATGTGTTACACTAACAGCATGGACAGTTATACAGTTTGTAGTGTGGATAAATATTTAAAAGCCATTGTATGGCAGAAAGGTTTCAATACCTTTTGTGGACAATGATACTTATGAGTAGTTTTGGTTTTTGTTTGCAGAGTCCTACCAGTACACTGTACAGGAATCCCTGCCTGTAGAGTCCGTGGTAGCCAAGATAAAAGCCATCGACGCCGACCTGGACTCCAACGCAGAAATAGACTTCAGAATTATAGATGGGGATAGCCTAGGGACTTTTAAAATCTCGACTGACCAAGACACACAGGAGGGAGTCATAACTCTTCAAAAGGTGCGTACGTGGCCTCAGCACATGCCATGAGCAAATGTAGGGAAGAAAATATGAACTATACAGTTGATCTGCAAGCTATGCTGCAGGTCTTATAATTAAAATAGGGATAATTATGAATAATAATTAATTTAGTTGTGTGATGCTTATAACGTAAATATGGTGCATGTGTCGGAATGTGTTTCAGTGTGTATTAGTTTCATTTTTTATTATTATTTAACATTTCAGATGGGAGTTGGATTGCTATTTTAAGTTCTACTAAACATATTTGTTCTTAATTTAAATGCCTCAGCAGGACCTACTGCTATGCTAATGTTTGTTTTATTGTTTGAGTTAATCACAAAGATTAATTGTAATGCCAAATAGTGCTTATTTATGTGTTTGAAATAATGGGTGGTATTGTGGGGGCAAACAACAGAATGATAGATAACATAAAGATAGAAGGATAATGAGTACTTTAAGGTACAAATAACAAAAAACACACATTTCCAGCAGTACCATTACTTATTGAATACAGGAAGTTCATAGATACCACTGGCCCTTTAAATCTGTAGCTAGCACATTTGATTCACTGCTAACACTAATAACTCAGCCGGTTATCTGGTTATCCTGTCAACAAATGTAGGGGGTTACAGTTCACTGAAGTGTGTGCGTGTGCATGTGTGTGTGTATATATTTTATATTGGTAATTATTACATTGTGGGGACAAGATGTCCCCACAATGTAAAAAAGACTTCAACTTTTTACCTTGTGGGAATATTTTTTCAGTCCCCATAATGACATGAATACATGGACACACTCTCTCTCTCTCTCTCTCTCTCTCTCTCTCTCTCACACTCTCTCTGTATGTGTGTTTGGGTGTGGACATTGTGTCTTTATGCTTCCATTGTACTCTGTAGATGCAGAGATGACAAAAAAAGAGATAAGAGCCTACATTTTCTGCTCTTATAGCTAATTGTACATGTGTCATGTTTCTGTCAACCTGGATTCAAAACCAGCTATATAATTGTTTATAATGACATCATTTATAAGTCTGACAAGTCAAACAAATGAACAACTGAGAAAAAAAAACTTAAAAATAGACAGGTCTAGAATCTGACTTCTATTTTTCTCCCAATCAATAGTTTTCCATCACATGGCACTGCTGGAAGTCAATAAAGACGTCTGAATGAATGATATATCTGTGAGCTGGGGCTACATCACACAGTTACTACATAAACAAAGCTGGGATTTCATGACTTTAGGACAGTGTGGAAGGTACTGAGGATTTGCCAGATTGGACAAACATTTTCTATCCACAAGAAGACTAAATTTATGATGCAAAAACACATATAATCATTAGTTTAATTGTGCATTTTTTTGTATCATTGATTTGAAATTGCTCTGTATTTCTCTCTTAAAAAAAATTGACAGCCCCTCGACTTTGAGACAAAGGCTAGCTACACGCTACGAATCGAGGCCACAAACCGGAACATCGACCCGCAGTTCCTGAGCCAGGGCCCGTTTAGCGACATAGCGATAGTGCGGGTGATTGTGGAGGATGTGGATGAGCCACCCATCTTCTCCTCGCCTCTCAACAAGATGGTGGTCTCCGAGGCCGCCAAGGTGGGCACTGTCATCGGCAGCGTGTCTGCGCACGACCCAGACACTGCTACTAGTGCCATCAGGTAGACACCTTTCACCTGTTTTTATGGGTCATCGTCAATATTATCATGTCTCTTTGATCATCTTACTATTCATCTGTTTGTATATATCTGTAATTGTGCTCAAGATTCTTTATTTGCATTTAGTACATCAGTACTTAGCAGTCAAAGTGTTTTTATGGTCATAGACTGTGCCATGTAATACAGTTAGACAGGACAAAACAAACAATAGCACCCACAACACACCTTGACTTACGAGTTTAGTTTGTTCCGTGACGGAGCTTGTAACTCAAATTACTCATATGTCAAATCAGTTTTCCCCATTGAAATTAATTGAAATGCCATTAATCTGGACCCGCTAAAAACACAGCATTTTTTATGACGTTTTTAAATAAGAAAATGTACTTATAAATAATGAATATTGTATAAAAACACAATACAATGGAATGTACTGCAATAAACTAATTTTATTAAGTATAATTGACAGCATTTACAGTATTTTCATGGATAGATGTCCACTGTTTAGAAATTATTTTAACGCCCTTGGCTGACGTTATAGCCTTTATCATTTCCTTCTGCTTCAGTAAGGTGCAGATTGTATAAGTGCTACGCTCGTACTACTTTGCCAAGTCAACTACACGCACACCTTGGTCATGTTTTTTGATAAATTTGTTAGTTGGGACATTCGTAAGTCAAGGTACCACTGTATATATACCATATATGCTCCAATAAACGCAGAGTCTCTTATTGTTGCCGGTCTCTAATAAGCGCTGGGCTTCAGTGGGGACGCAGCCAAATAGTAGCCGGTCTCTAACAGGTCTTTGATATTTGCCTACTAGCGTACATTGTAAGCGTCTGTATCTTTATAGACGTTTGTAATACATGTGCATGTCAGCACATTGCATATATAAGATATAATATGGATATACCGGTTTTATTTTTGTGCCGGGATGATGTACGGCAAGATGTTTACATGATAAATTTGATCAGTACCAGACATTAGAATTAATGAGTAGAAATCATTTTCCAGCAGTACTTTTCTAAAACTTGTTTTAACTATGGTGTTTAGAGGATCACGTTCCTCAGATGATCTCATCCAGCTTTCCCGGTTTCCTAGGTACTCCATAGACCGCAATACCGACCTGGAGAGGTACTTCAACATCGACGCCACAACTGGAGCCATAAGTACAGCAAAAGCCCTGGACAGAGAAGTGAACGCTGTGCACAACATCACCATCTTGGCGATGGAGAGCCGTGAGTAGAATTTCTCCCCTATTAATTCCAGAGCAGCCCCGGTGTCTCTGAACTGCAGTGGCTACAGAAGCTTGAGTTTCCTACATTTACATGCATTCAACAGACAACCCTGCTCCTAAAGCTGGTCGACCAATTTATGATAGTTGTTCATCTTAAGGTATGGTCTCGCATGATGGTTTGATGATTTAGTTGGTCATTTAGTTTGCCAGCTAGGGATGGTCATTCTAGCTAGGATGACCAACATGTGACCTACCCAGCTAAAACATCAAAGAACAGCAAGAGTTCGGGCATGACCATCTAAGACCATCTTAGACCATCTTAGACCAGCTAAAACCAGCTACCAGTGTAAGCTTATTTTTATTTAGCAGGGACTTTTTGTCCAAAGTGCCGTGCAAGCAAGATAAGACATTACAAGCATACAGATGTCAAGGAGTCACCTGGCCATTAGTGTAGCTAGGCTGAGCTTCTAATCAATCAATCAATCAATCAATCAACCAGTTTTATTTGTCACATAGTCACATACACAGTAAGTCTCAGTACGATGTGGAGTGAAATGGTTTTTTTGTGTAGCACCAAAACCGCAAAAGAGGGGACACAACACATTAAACACTAATCAACAGACATGAAACAATAATCATAATAACTGTAAATAGTGTGCAATTAACAATAGTGACATAGTAATGAATGACCAGTAATAGATAGTTATGGGAACAATAGCTATGCAATTTGTTACAAAAAGAACTTTACCAGACAGTAGGTCAGGGGCTGGATGAACTAGCTGATCCAAGGTCATATTGAGGCGTTTTTGAAGGAATCGGGTTTATTGTTCTGCTGCATGAGTTCGGTGAGTGGCAGGAAGGAGTCGGTGTTGTCTTACTAACTTAGACACCCACGGTGAACAGTGTGATAAAGTTTTTGACTCTTGAGAGCCTCATAAAAAAATATAAGCGATATGCATCTGCTTACACTGGACAGGCTCACAGGAGGGCCTGTGATAGGACACAGTGTAAGGGTAGACCCTGAACAGGATTCTACATCACAGACTACAAAAGATATAATTATGAATATGATAAATTGTAATTGTTGATTGATTGACTGATTATAATTAAATTCATATCTTGTAGAGATTCATATTGCTTTGAACAGTGGCTCAAAAGGCAAGGCGGAATCTGATTGGGTCACGCCATTCCCCATGTGGTTCTTTTTATAATTGGTCAATTCAAATTTGCTGATGCTTCTGCCTTCTGTAAAATCGATTGTGATTCTGATTATTATTATTTTATTTTTTTCTCCTTCCCAATCTCCTTTGACTGTCAGCAGTGCCGGTCCCATTGTTCTGCGAGAGTGATTGATGTTACACTAGGTGATTTGGTGGGAGCCCCAGTCAATATTTTACTTGTCGGGATTAGGGAACTTCCTCTCTTATGCTCCCTGCAGTAAAGCAGATCTGACAAACTGAAAGCAGATGCTCCTCAGCAGAGGTACCGGGTGCCAAGCTGGTTCACTGCACCACAAGACGTCATATGTGTTCCCTGAATCAGATTCCACTAGATGTGCTCAGTGTCAAACCCATAGATCCACAGGGTGAATTCTTGCAGGGTGCAGCAATAATAATAAGAAGAATAAGAATAATATGATAATAATCTAGAGATAATAATACTTTCTGAGGTGGTATGTGGTGCAAAAAGTTTGTGAACCACTACTTTAGACAGGCACTGATAGTGAAACATGCCTGGAGTGTCACATGAGCTTTGACAGGTACTGCCCAGTTATAGTGTACATAGTTGGAAGGATGATAATAATAATAATAATAATAATAATGATTTCATTAACAAAGTCTGAAAATGATCAGTTATTGTCAGACAAAAAACAAATGACCAGGATAGTGACGTGTGTGAAGTTGGCCTAGTAACAGAAAGGGATTTATAGGGGAAACACTGTTATTTTCACAGAAAGTAACGGCAGATAGAGACAGGACAGTAAACTCGTACAAAAAGAAATCCGGGGGGGGGGCGGTGGGGGGGGCAGAAAAGAAAACCAAAAAGATGGGAGAATGTCTCGCTGGGAAATGTGGCTTAGAGTTCTGCAGATTGTGACGTCTTCCACATTGCTAGGGTGGGAGGAAGAGAAAAACAGGTACCTGCCAATTTAAACAATGCATGGAGGAAGTGGAATTAATCAGCACCCTATCCCTGGTCACATGACTCTCACAGCCACACCCTGTCTTCTCACACATACAAGTGCAAGTCATAACAAGTGAGGCAAGCCGAAGATGCAATAGAGATACTAATTATTTTGAAAATGGCAGAATATCCTGTCTGAGATGTGGAAGGAATGGTTTGATATAAATCCAGTTGCCAGGAGAAGGGGTGACAAGGTACAGGCGGAATGCGTGAAGAACCAAGCCTTGTGCCAGTTTGACGAGCGCATAGCATGCATTACCGGGGAAACGTCACTCTCTGGAACCATCCCAGGTGCTGATAGCTAAATGCCAATGCTCTCCTTTCAGTCAACTCCCACACAGATGCCAAGTTTTGCAAGTCGTTCCTCTTAATTTTCTGTCATGTTTTTTAAAAACTAGCCAAACCAGTTTAGAAACTAAAAGCCCAGAAAATGATCAAAATTTTTACGTTCTTTTTATATATGTTTAGAGGAATCAGATGTCCCTCATCAGCTCTGAGCACAGAAAATTTGCCACTCTTATTCTCAGCCTGACTGACACCCTGACAGCGTTATCTGTAGCATAACGTGGGAGTGGAAAACTTGCCGTAAGCGACATTCCTTGGGGGGCGGGGGGGGGGGTGAAGATTTGCCAGTGGGCCTGACGTACCTACAAGGGTCAACCCCTGTATCCTATTGATGCGAAAGATTGGGCAAAACCATAATAGCAAGTTAATACTTTTCAGTCTCCAGACGTTCTCACTCACCAAAGAACCATCCATCTTTGACAATCCTGTTGTGTAAATCGATTGCCCAGAGGGCTGTCTTGTAAAATGAACAGATCGTACCTGGCTGGAGGACAGCAGTGTTTAGTAGGCTTTATATCACCCATGAGCTGGTCAGTCATAGTAATTCTTGCAGTTTAATATAGGCAAAATCATCTTGGGAAACAGCTTTTATTTGAACCTACATGAAAGTAACACCTATGGTATGATTTACAAAAAAATTTTGCTGGGTTTTTATTTGATTTTTATTAGTATATCACGCTGTGGAAGAAAATTCCACCATAATGTGCTATTAGTGGGATAATGCATTTCAATACTCCCTGGAACACATTGAAGATTGTGAACTATCAGAACAATTTAATTGTGGCCAAAAAAGAACAGTGTAGATGGAAATTGAACATGAACATTGATTTCTGCAGACTAGAGGGCGGATTTTGTTGACCGAGGCTGTAGGTGTTCAGAAAGCCTCCGAAGGATTTCTCTTTGCACCCCAAATAGATCAGCATGTTCTGTTCGCTCCTAAAGCCATGGGTATGGATGGTCAGTGGGTTGCACTGTTAACTTGTGCCTCCACCTTTTGTTTGCATGTTGTGCTCTTGTTGTGCACATGTCTCCCACAGTTTAATAACATGCGGTTGAAGGGATTAGCATCTCTAAATTGCTCTTAGTGTGTCATTGTGTGTATGTGCCCTGTAATGGATTAGCATCCCGTCCAAGATCCCGTCCTCTGCCTTGTGCTTGGGATAGGATCTCTCTAAGATTCGTTTAAAAGATTACCTTTGTATTTATCTGCCTGGTTTGACATAATTAATATCATTGTTGATTTCACAAACTGACTGGCTCTTATACTTGTGATATTTACAATGAAAATAATGAACCAAAATGTACTACAGTCATAAATTATAAATGTAATTTTGTTATACAGTTCACTTTTAAAAGCTTAAACACAAGCATTACTGAAAACATTATATTATATTAATTTTGTAATACATTTCCATGTTTAACAGATATTTGCATAATATGTACTTTTATTCTAAAAACAAACATAGGGAGAAAACCCAATTTAATTTTAGAGAAGAGCAAACTGTGTATATTTCCTACAATTTCTACAGTATATTTAAATTAATTAAATTCAAATTTCACTATTAATTTCACTGCAGTAATTCTGTACCATAGCCCATAAAATCAAACTTGGCAGAATGATTAAAAGTCATTATTTACTTGCAAAACAAAGAAGGACAAATTTATTAAATACTCAAAAGTTTAATTCCCTATAACCTTGTCGAGGATACTGTAAATGCTTGGAAGATGTATGGATTGGTGTAACTATAAGAGTGAATTTAGAGGCAACTTGCCTCATTTAAAAACATTTTTATTACAGAACGTACATGTTTTTCTAAGACCTATCCTGTCCATCCATCCATCCTTCTTTTATAAAGGCTTATTCTGAACATGGTCATGGTCACAGGGAATACTCTTAAAGTACCAATACTGATGAAACAGATAGTAGTATCTTTTTAAGTATGGGGTATTACGGTACTTTTTCAGTATCATTAAACCATGCAAAACTAGTAATATCTTTCCTCAAGCAGTACAGTTTTCACAGTTTTTCACAGACCTTTCATATCCACAGGGAGAGGTTCATACTGATGTTTTTTTTTTGCATTTCAAACTCTTTCACTGTGTGCTAAATCTTGTTAATATCTACAAACAAGATGCAATACAGTGGTCCCTCGCTATAACACGGTTCACCTTTCGCAGCCTCGCAGTTTCGCAAATTTATTTACAGCGCATTGTGTTCTGCGTCGTGATTGGCTGTAGGCCATTGTCAATCAATCTCCTCCGCGCCGTGTCTCCCGTACAGTACAGAATGCGTTCAGCTTGTCAAATTTACATAAACCTTCGATCACTAGCAGTGTGACTCTGAAGTGCTAAGTACTGTATTTTTGTAAGTTTTCTCCCCAACAAAGTCAAAGTCACCTGCGGTAGCACCCAAAAGGCAGAGGAAGATGCTAAGAAAAGTGTATAAAGTGTGCAGTGAGGGGTTTTACAGCCTTAAAACATCTATAATAATTTCACCTATTGCGGGTTATTTTTAGAACGTAACGCCCGTGTTTAACGAGGGACCACTGTATATTGCTTCAGTATTTTGAGTTAGTGACCCTTGCACACCCTCTGGTATTCCAGATTACCTTGCGTGCATATTTTAATTAATATTTGAATGTGCACTTCACATTCAATAGCTGGTAGTGAATGGGCACAATGAAATTATTAATAAAGATGCATAGAAATACATAATCTGAAAATCAAGTAGTGTGCATTATCTCCACAGGCCATAGCTACACTTTACTGGACATCTCATTAGGTTTTATAGTTATTAGTCCATCTATTCTATACCTTTTCACTTTGAATGGTATAATTATAAATGAACATGGATGCTGCACTCCTAAAATATGTTAACACCTTTGTCATCTTATCCGGCCACATACCCATGCTGCATGTGATGGATAAAGGAATATTAAATGGGTTTTGAAGGGTGACAGTTTATTTAATACTGAATAATAAAATGAAGATTATGATTATGAATTAAAATACTAAGAATAATTATGAAAACAATGCTGAGCCATTTTTATTTGAAGAAGTTTTTTAATAATGTTGCTTGCAGAAAGCTAGGTTGACTGAAGAAGTGTTACAAAAATTAGTTTGCTCAATGTTATTGAACTAACAAAATCTAAATTGGCCAGGATCAGAATCGGTTGGTCAGGCATAAAAAAAAATCTTTGGGATGGGCCAAGGAAAATGCAGTGGGTGCATTCCAACATAAGAGATTTTACTATTTCATTATTTATTCAACAAAAGTAAGTAAAAATGCAGTGGCCATGTGGGGAAAAGCTAAGTACATATCGTGCGTTCCTTTACTCTCGGGAGGTCGGGATCCGAGTCAGATTACGAGCCTAGAGGCTGGAAGTGACGACATGCGCATGCCCGTCTCCCCAAAAACCGAGACAAAAGCTCGGTGCAGCGCAGAGTACACCGAGTTTGGAATTCAAGATGGCTGCCC
>JAODKN010000001.1:24372635-24386842 GCA_026774425.1 Petrocephalus zakoni
AAGCGAGCTTGATGGGCCGAATGGCCTCCTCTCGTTTGTATAGTTCTTATGTTCTTATGTTCTTATGTTCTTAAGACCAGTGTCACGTCTGGGCAAGGGAAAAGGCGCACACAGGACTTGCGGCAATCTCCCGGTTGGGAGCTTTATTTCACGCAAAGGGCAGACAGCAACACAAGACGTCAATGACAGGACTGGGGAAACAGACTTGAACGCAGAATGAAATACAGTACATTAATGAGACGTAGACTAGAAACAGCTGGGAAACACCGGGATTCCACATGGGGGAGACGAGGGCGCATGGCATACAGGAGGAAGTAGGACGTAACAACCAGTACCCAAATACCTTTATTTGTTTATATTCCTGATAAGCAAAATGACTTCTATTCTTATTCTTACTTTTGAGTTGTGTTTTCTCTAGAATGATTCCCCTTCTGTGTCATTATGACTTATGACAACATACTTGAAATACAGTTATATTACATAGCTGTAAACATACAGCATAGTTCATCTCTGTCTTACCATGCAACCGTTGACCATGTACCTTTTAAAACTTTTGGTTTTTAAATTTAATTAATTGGCCAAAATCAGCAGCAGTCACAAAAAAAAAAACAATCGTTATGTGAAACTAAGTATCGAATTAGACTGACCTGAGACCATGTTTTTTCATCTCTACACATCTTCAAATAATTGTCAGGACTAAATTTATCAATCACCTACCACATTGTTCTAAGGCATATTGTTGGATGCTAACATTTACCCATTTTTTCATATAATAACCCCTAAAAAGTTTATCTCATGGAAAGGGCTCCTCTGGTCCGTCTCCTAACTCCTTATATTGGCCAGTTGGACAGGTACTGCTTGGTAGCCCAATTTAAATGCAAACTGCCACATTTCTTTGTTATATTTTATTTAAATTATTATATTCATGGTTTAAATAACATTTTCATCTGGAAGCTTCACTGGTGATCTCCATCACTGAGACTTAATGATCATATTTTAAATAGAATACGTAATACATACTTAAAATATATACTTATCAGTACATCCCTTTTATTGTGGATAAATATTCATACTGAATAATGCAGTAATCTTTTAATCTGAAATACGAATTAGTAGACAATGCACATGATTAATCACACAAAGAAATGACTCCAAAAGAGAAATAGATGTAAACTCATTTTCAACAAAATATGTGTAATATTGCCCTATCACAAACTCATGCAAGCGTAGATTGGAGTTACAAAGTATTACAATGAACTAAATCTGACATAGTATTACATGCTAGAATACAATTTGAAATTAATATACTGGATATATATTCATATGTCATACATATCAAATGACTCATGAACAGAAATGATACCTTTAGCTGGGTCACAGCAGGACAATCTACAATAAACAATATTGTAAAATGGGATAATATAATTATTTAATGTCCTGCAGTAATGATGTATATGCTGTATGACTGAATCATAGTAATGTATTGGATTCCACTGATCAGAATATATATACACTGATCTTATTTATATGCATATCCAATACTGGGCTTTGATGAGCCTGGAGCCTATCCCAGGCAGTGCAGCGAACAAGGCAGGGGACACCCTGGAGGAGAGGCCAGTCCATCACAGGGCATCAGATAATCATGCACTACACTGGAAGTGCATGGTAACAGGGTGACCATGGAGCCTGAGGCAGGAATTGCATTGCCAGCTATGGAGGCATGATACCTCATTGCTCCTCACTGGGCCACTGTGTCTATCCTATTGATATACAGGAAAACAGATTATATTAGTATAGTGTTACTTACTGTATCTGCATTACAACCAATGAGAATGAATGTTTCGCCTGAGTGTATAACTCCATGTATCATACATCTGAAGATGGCAATAAAACATACTTTGACTTGCTATATCACTATTCTCTGTATGCAATAGATGTATGCAGGAAAGTGTGCTAAGCTAAACATAGTCAAATAATATTACAGAATAATAATTATTTTGGGTCCCCCTCACCCCGGTGTCACTCCTTGGATCAAACCTTAGAGGTGCCCAGCCAAACTTCTGAAGGAGTTCCTACTCTGAAGTGGAACCTGAAAATACTTCTAGGTGGTGATTTCCAAAATCAGGCACTCTGAGGCGGGGGGGGCGGGCGGACAAAAAATAAAAGATCAAAGGGCTCAGGCAGGGTCATGTTTTATTCTCTGTCATTACTGGCACATTCGGCATGATTCAGAGGCCCACAGTGGGCGGAGTGTAAAGCCCCAGGGCTATGTACAGTTACAGCACCCAAATTAGGCTCATTCTGGACCTGTGCTACATAAATAATTCTCTTGTGAGCTGTTGTTGAAATTGTTTAGTTCTCTGTGGCCTCTGGTACCGAAGGGCGTCAAAAGTAGGACAAGAGCACTAACGCAACGGGTATGCACAACAAGAGGTGCTGGGAAATTTCATATATGCGAAAAAGGAAAACAAAAGGTTCCAAGAAAATGTATATCGTGTATTGCTGTAAAGCTAACCTCTCGTATCTGCAAAGAATGCAATCCAACAATCTAAGAGGATGGAACAGGGAGCAGAGCTAACATGCAAAGGAGCCATAATGTAACTCCTAGCCTTATTCAATTGTCTAGAAAAAGGAACTGCTTTAGATCCATCCATCTGTCCATCTATCAGTTTTCCGTACACGCTTGTCCTACGTAGGATCATAGGGGAGTCCGGAGCCTATCCTGGAGACAGATGACGCAAGGTAGGGAAGAACCCAGCATTGGGAACCAACCCATGACAGAGAACATAACATTCTTACCTATGGTCAGTTTGGCAACTCTAATTCACCTTAGCATGTCGCTGAATTGTGGGGAGAATCCGAAGTACCTGGAGGAAGCCGTAAAGCGACACAGGGAGAACACACATACAGCGGTTGGCAACCGTGTTACCTGCTTTGCTGCCAGGGTTCGAATTACACAGTGGCTTTCGGTGGAGCCGTATATTCCGGTGTGCACTACGACGTCCCAAGTCACATGCACACGCAGACATATAAGTGTGCAAACAAAGACAGGTAACATCTTTCTGCTTCTCGTCCATACCCCTTCAAGAGCAACACACAATGAAATAAACAGCTGTCTGTTGCTCACAGCTCTCTCTCTCTCCTTCTCTCCAGCAGGGTTGTTTCTTTCTGACTATCTATAAACCGCCCAGAAATACTGAATAAAGACACTGTTTGTTTTGTCTTTGTGCCTTTCAGTCCCCAATGAGTCACATTACCTGCACTGTAAGGGAGCGTCAGTTATGGCACTCCGGCCATGTGGCATGATTCCCTGAGGGTGATCCAGCTCGTAGGATCCTCATTACTGTGGCCAAAGCAGCTGGACCAGGCCAAGGGGTCGCCCACGTAACGCCTGGCTGTGGCAGATAGACGGCCATTTCTGGAGAGAGTGGGACTCGACCACATGTCAGCCTGGGGGGTCGCCAACCGGGATCCCAATGTATTTCGTTGCATGGTGGATGCGACAACACGCTGACCTGACCTGACCTGACTTCTTTACTAACGAATTCCATTCAAATACCGCACCCACTCAGTGATGAGGAGTTCCGGTAGCTACGTAAATGTAGTCGTTCGAGTGCAGTGCCCCCACACATGGATGGCCACAGCCGGCATTGAAACAGAATTGTGGTAATTAATTGAGACAAATGTTTGGAAAATGGAAAGTGATGAGCGAATTAACACTCAACATTGAAATATTTATACTATTATTTTTCTTTATTTCAGGAACCTTAATGTATGGAAAATAAAATATAACATATAACACAAAAGTGACCTTTTCTCAGGGAGCTCCCCTTAGCTCCCCGCTAATTTGAAACCTGTACACCACCCAGTTGTATATAATTAACAAATAATATTTATTTACTGGTGTGTTTAATAGCATATCCCTGGTCCCTTGCCCTCCCACAATAGTAACACCATCCCAGTACTACACAAAGAAACAGTAGTAGCTTATCAAGCAATTTTTTTTCCAGCTAGATATTTTAATACTACATCACCTAAGAGGATTCTACCTTGATCGTGATCAATGAACAATGAAACAAAGCAGCAGAGTGAGGTCATCCTGAACGTCGATCCCATCCCAGCCTCTGAGAGTAATCGCAGGCCGACCATCGCTACTGGTGCTGAGATGTGGCTGGTTAGTTTGGACAGCAAGAATGACCACCTAAGGATATATTGAAGAAGGCTAGCTAACAGTAGCTAGATATATTTTCATGTTTAAAATTTATCACTTGTATTCAAAGTAATGTGCAATTGAGAAAGTTGAGTCAGGCATTCCCAGGAGCAATGGCTTTTAGGGGTTAGGGGCCTTTGTTATGGGCCCAACAGTGATATTAGTCTGCCATCTCCAGGATTTGGACCAACAACCTTCCAGTCATAAAGAGTGTTGATTATGGGTGAAAGTCATATATTTGGTCAGAAAAATACTGCACTACAGCTGGATATGAGTAGCAACGGTTACCATTTACAGAACCAAATTCCCCAATACTCATTATTACTTAACTTCCACTGCACATTTATAAAGAATAAAGCCGGTAACTCTGGTAACTGTACAGAATGCAATCCAACAAGGTAAGAGGATGGAATGGGGAACAGAGCTAACATACACGCTCACATGTTAATATGCCACATTTATGAAGAATAAAGCCTGTAATTTTAAAGGCTCACTCTAAACAGATTTTAAATGTCGCACACATAGTTATTTCTATCAGTTAATTTAATTCTATCAAGTGTGAATTCAATTAACTGCTGCTGAGGTATTTCATCTGCTTATATAAAAGGGGTATGTGTTCACTAATAAATGTCCCAACATTAATAATGATGTGAGGACATTTACAGTGTTTAGGATTATTTTAATAAAGTATTGTCTGTGTGGTATGAACTCAGCCACAGTTGACTAACATAATATAGCAGGATTATCATTTATAGTGTCCAAGTTGTACTTTTAGGCACTAGTGTCAGTAGTTTAATTCCTTTGTAGCGAGTTAAGACATTTCATAAGCTTTTAGTGACATAACCTGTTCCACAATTAGAATTCAGACCATGTTCATGCCTCAGAGAATGTTTTTGCCTCAGAGGTCTTTTGGCATTGCTCGTTTGGAAATGGCATTTATCTAGAGGCTGGACGGTGACAGATGTGCAGTGCAGGTACAGGGGAAGAATACTGAATGATACAGAACAACAGATATCAGTGCTCTGTAGTCTGAACAGACCTGAACTGAGTGTTCCCAAATAACCACCTTTTGATTATTGAGTACAATACATTACCGTGGATATCGGGGTTATTTCTGTACCGTTTACCCGGGGCTGGGAAATTCCACACGTAAGTAAACGAAAGGCAACATCATTTCAGCCTGGAATGGGTCTCTCGGAATGATTTCCTTATTAGCACTCCATATGAGATGAATATCGATCTTGCCTCTTTTTCCTGTTCTTCAAAAGATGGAATTGTCAAGCGGTGGTGGCACCCTGCCTGACCTGAATGAGAATAAAGACAATAATTATGTTACTGGGCAACATGTCATTCCCATAAATATTGTTTGGGGGGCGCATTTCAGACCGACAGATCTTATTGCTCGTTAAATGAGTCTTTTTTGTCGCAACTATTTACTGCATTGCTACAATTAGGACATAGACTAGATATTAGCATTAACTTAAAAGGGTACAACACATGCTGCCAGTGAAAGATGAAGAGGACCTGGTGCAACTTTGAAGGTGGATAATTTTAGCACCCCGATATCAGAGTTCACAGAGGCTTCCATATAGTGATTTCCTTTAGGTCCAGAATGCAGCTGTAAGACTGCAGTAGAACTGATCAGTTAGTAGTTGTGTAGTCTTCTCCTTATACTGGGTTCCAGTTAAATTTATTCCAAAATATTAAATATTTAATTTTAGCCTTCACTGGACTTGCAGCGGTAACTTTGGGACCTTCTAATACATTTCACCTCATAAGCATGCTGTACATGGACTGGATACTGGCAACAGAACTGTTTGTGAAGCAGTCAGTGAGTTATTAGCCCAACAGAGCATCTGATATTATCCTAATTAAGGCTTTAACCTGTTTCAAGACATTTTATTGACCTTGTGCAGGATGTGCAGTCGATTGCTTAGTCATTTGGCTGCACCTACTAAAAGTGTACAATATAAATAATAAAGCATAGAATGCAATGCAAGTGCTGCTATTGTCCTCTTCTGTTGCATACCATCTCTATATTCTGTTTTTCACTGGGCTTAACGCTATATTTATAATAATCAATGCAATACTTCTGCCGCTCTCCTGAGCTGTCGGGTCTTGAGCCAACAGATCATCAGCTGGGCCCAGACAGCCCACTTACAACAGCATCTAGAGAATCAATCTGCTTATTGGCATAATCCTGTATATCAACCAACTATCGATCCACTAAAGAACATCTCTTGCTACAAAATTTTGACTGACCACTTGAAATACCGCTTGGAAAAAAACTATAATAAATTATATTTACATTTTTTTTAAATTAGCAACAGCATTTTCCATGTACAAAACAATGATATACAATACTGGCCCTGTCTGTCTGTCTGTCTGTCTATCTATCCATCCAGGGCTGTGGCATCCCAAAACGCACAGAACACAAGACATCCTTGACAATAATCTCAATCTCAATCACAGATCACATACAGTATGGGCAGTTTAGTGGTATAATTGCACCTATGTTTCTGGACTACTGCAAAAGTGCAGGTGAAACCCAACCTCCACAGACACACAGAGCAGGGAGCAGGAACTAAGAAATGTTGAGAGACACCCACACACATCCTGTCACTGGATTTTAAGGACTTCATGTTCTCATCTGGATTACCTGGGAGCAGTTTATTGTGGGTTGAATAATAATTAGTCAGGGACTGGGCACATGGAAATAGGGGGCTAACAGTGAGCTTACACAGTATGCAGTCTTAGATAAGAAGTAACCTAACATCAATAAAGGCATCAAGTCCAGGAAGATACCTCCACAATGAAAAAGCATATTTGAAAGGAATCAGAGCAAGTGGTTACTGAATAGTATGTTGTATTGAACCCCATGATACAGTCAAGGGCACAAGCTCCCATGAAAGGCTCCCTGAGACATTAAGGGGGAGCTCCAAAAAAATTTCCACTTTTGTGTTATAAGTTATATTTTATTTTCCATGCTACTTGACGATCAACGTAACATTCAGAGCAGCTAAGGAAAGATGACAGCGGAGGTTGATGGATGAAGGTGTTCTGATTCAGGTGGTGACAGTTCTTCTTCCCTTCAATGCCACAGATCATGTGTGGGGTGGTGGAGGGGGTGGCCACCCATGATCACCTTCGTATATTTTATACTTATGTTATATATATTGGTACAGTAAGAAGTGTTCTCTGAAAGATAAGTACAGCATGCCACACCTCACAATTATATCTGTGCCCGTTTGCATATGGTATGAGCTGTTTGTGTTAGTGTATCAATTGTTTTCTCAAATAACGTTCATTTAGGACTACAGCAAAAGTTAGCTGATGATAAGTGGTTGATAGCTATTCTATTAACAGAAGAATAGTCAACAGAAGGTTTTCGTCTGTATTTGTTTAAAAAGATGGAAACGGGAGAAAAAAAAAACCTATGGAGGCTATGGACTCTATATAGCCAGAAGTTATATGATGTGTTTTATTCTAAAGGGCATAGGATCTCCACAGTATGTGAAAGGGAATCTGTCCAGTTACACAACTCGATCAAGGTCAAGGACACACATGGGGATAAAGATGTAACAGTCAATAATGGTGTGTGGCCTCCATTCCGCCAAGACCACACCACTCGAAAGCTTAAGGGAAAAAAATAAAGAAATACAGCACAGCATTCACTGTATTCACTGTACAGCTTTCGCTTGGCAAAATCTTAAACCTCTGCAGAAATAATAGTGGGGCCCATGCATGGGCTTGTTTTTCATTACACACTACAAACAAAATAGCTACACAGTGCAGAAGGTAAACATTGGGAAGCGTTAGCATTTTACTTGGCTTGCTGTATATAATGCGCGAGTGTTCATTCTGTGAGGTGGTGCTCGTTTGTTTGTACCACACTTAGTGACATTCTCTGTCACCACTGTCATGGCCCTGCCTGCTCCTCTCTCAGTTTTGTGTCTCTCTTGCAGGGTGGAGATCTCATGCATGTGTAGGTGGTTACTCTTAATTGCTCCTGGGGGCGGGGTGTTATAAAAGGGTCCTAGCCTTCGCTTGTGTGACAGATTTCCAGTCGCTTCCTTTAACCTCTCGCTTACAAAGATGTCAGGCATACGTAGATGTTTCACTTTATTTTCCATGAAATATTATTAGCTGAGTCTAATCTGCATGCGGTCTCGCTTTTCAAGTCGTACTGCCAATTAAACGGCATGTTTAAGGCGGAGCAGCTAAAAGAGGAGAGGAGGAATGTTGCGGGCACTGACTGCTACATGCTAAAACCCTCTCTTGTGGTTAACGTCAAGGATGTCACACGTGACACATTTGTGATTAAATGCTCTTATCTGGACATCCTAAAAGATGTCATGTCTATGTGACACATATCATTTTCTAACGACAGAGAAGCCAGTTCTTCCATAATATGATTGAATGTGAGTTTTGTAAAAGTGCCATAAACTTGAACATGATACCAATAAAGCATTTCAAAAGTGTATTGCATTACATGAACTTATTTAGCAGAAGCTATTGTACAGAGTTACGTACACATGAGTAAAACACGGTGTCAGAATTCAGGGTCAGCTAGCTTCCCTGGTGCTGTTGAGGGCCCTGCAGTGCCTTATAGCTTACTTAATTTTTTACTATTTATATTATTAAATCGTATATGGATAAAGCAGTAATATCTACTTTAGCTACTCAATTTAAGATGACAGCTGTAATATATAATATATAATATATATCCTCACCTTCACAATGAGTTGTAAGCTGCACAGTCACCTTCAAAATCAATATGTGCAGATGGAAAAAAAAAACACTTTCTGGCAGTCGCTAATGCGATTAAAGCAAATAATATGCACAAATGAAAAGAGGGGAAAAAAGGAGAAGTTTAATGAATTTTCAGTTTGGCAGTTTCCCATCAAACTGTAGTTGAAGCCATCAGAAATAAAAGGTAATTAGTACCTGACCAAAACAGAGGGTGACAGCATTTAAACTGCAAAGAGCAGCTGGTCACATACTCTGATGTGATGTCTTTAAATGCAGCAGTAGCAGTTTGCCTCATCAGTGTACAACAGCCAGTCCAATCAGAAAGTTTGCTCAATTTAAGCTGGTCAGTTTTACTATTCCCAGCAATATAGAAAGAATTATAAGTCTATATATGCATACAGGTTCAACTAAGTATAAGAATTCGTTGTAGTCACTTATTTCCATCAAGGTGTGGCATGGTTTCCTGTCATAGGATTCCATCAACTCTGACCCTTTAGTTTAGCGTTTAGTAGAAAACCATTTTTATTTTCAACATATATTTTAAAACAGGTTTTATGGGGGGGGGTTATTATAGAAATAAACACATTCGTGGTTATTTCTAAAGTGCAACTTGTTTTGTTATCATCTGTTGTTTTATAAACCAGTCTGGAGAGAAGAGCAGGAGGATGTATTAAACTGCTGCCTGGTACAGAGAGAGGATTAATTATTTTATTTCTTCATAAAAGTTTGGAGAGAATCAAAAGCCTGCATGTTTGCTTCTTATGCCTGGGATCTCGGATGGGAATGCCTGCAAAGGCCGCTTTTCATTTGCGGAACTTATAATCGTAAACTCTGTTATAAGCCATCCTCTATACTTCCTATGGACATCTATAACATACATCTACATACATATACATACAACCAAAATTATTGGTGCAGAAATTTCCATGGAACTGACAAAAGAAACTGGCATCCACCATTCATTTGTCTCTTGTTCTATAGCGCACTTTGTTTTCAATTTATGACTTTACATATTATTTCAAGTCATATAACAAAAGAAAACAGAATGGATAAAACTGTTGGCACCCCTAACCTAACATTTTGTAGCACACTATTTTGAGGCAATGACTGCAATCAAGCACTTTCTGTGCCTCTCAATGGTATGTGTGTATCTTGTTGATCTGATGCACAGGCTTGTTGACAGTAAAAACAGTAGATAATAGGTACAGGTAATGGCTGCAGGGCCATGAGGGAAGAACTTAGAACCTGCCAAGGCTACTGACCAGCCCATGATGCTGACTAATATCGAACCCATAGCTATATGTACTGAACTCAAAAGCCCAACAGAACAGACACTCAGAGAAGAATTTACAAAATTAAAGCAACTTTTTAAATGCAAATACACCTTTAATCTGCCACAAAACAAATGTTTTAAAATTAAAAGCTACTATTAAAGTGTGGCACACTTTTAAATTAATATACCAGTTTTTTTTTTGTGCTGTGTAAGTGGAGTAATCTACATGAAAATTAAATACGCAAAAATACATGATCAGACTGCCAAGTTGTTGTACTTCTGTGAACACAAAAAGCTACACTTCTTCCTGGATATAATAAGGCGTGGATTTCACTTATACCACTGAAAACAATAAGTATAATCCATACACAGAAATATTTTAGCTATACTACTGTATATATGATTATAAACCTGTATTGGGTGAACAGTATGGATGATACATGGATAAATGAGGTTTATGTATATGTCTCAGTATTAAAATGTAATTGAAGTGACATTATATAAGCCTCTGTGCCTACCGCAGAGTAAGTTAAATCTTTCTAATTCCATGCCATAACATTTAACAAGCTGTAAATCAAGTCCTTTTTGTAAAATATGATATTGGGCAAAGTTTTTGGGATATTATGGATCCCATTATAGTAATCACCATGCTTTGTGGAAACACCCCCAAGTGAAGGGAGTTAATCTCCAAATAATGACTTCAATTAAGAGGTGAGAAGAAAAATGAGCACAACATGCCCCCCCCCTTCCAGGACTGTTAACTACACCCTATTCTGTTACCAGAGAGGGGGTAGCCTGACTCAGGTGGATGCAGGAATGATGTAGAGTTTGTTCTTCCCTTTGCAAATGAACAAACAAAGCAAAAACAATCAGTAACAATTACATTTGATGTCTCATAATCAGGGGTGTATACAAGGGCAGGGCCCCAGGGACACCTGCCCCTGCTGAAAGTTGATTGGCCCCTGGGGTTTCCCTTCCCCTCTGACTCATCAATTCAAAACATGTCATTGGCTAAAAAGATTGGCCCCTCATATGCTCTCCGCCTTAAAAAAAAATCCTAGCATCGTCCTGTCCATAATGACAGACTCTGACAAGCATACAGATGCGTGCTACCCATCACTCCCCTTCTGTCACTCTTCATTCTGGCAAGCCAATAACTGGACCCCGTGGAAATTGCATCTCGTTCGGTGCAACGATCCTGATTAACTGACTGGCATTCTCAGATTGTAATCAAAATAGTAATTTTTCAACTTAATAAATATGCAATTACTGTTAATCAATACTAAGGCCATCTCCAATTTCATTAGACAAAATTATAAGCTTCAACTACAGTTTGATTAAAAAGTTCATCCCAATAGTACAAATAAGTTTAATATTAAATGTGAAACTCTCAGTTTTTATATATTTTGTAGATTATAGATTTTTTGTTAGGATTTTGTCACACAACTTTTTGATAAAAAAAACTAAATTGAAGTCCCAAGAACCTGATCAGCAAGATTGAATGGAGGCACTGATGGCATTTTTCACTACATTATGAACATTTATCCATCCGTCCATCCATCCATCCATCATCAATCTATCATCTCTTCTTTTTGAACTCAATATCTGGAGATACCCACACACACAGAACATGAGACTCAAACCATCAGCCTTAGAGGTATGAAAATAGAATGACCTTTCATGGGTATAAACAAACATTTATCCAGATGCTGTATATGTAAACTAGAGTACCTGTGACCATTCGTTTTCCTCAGTCGTGTTAGTAAATTTCTCCAGTCAGAAACAAAACTCAGATAACTATTTATACAGCCTCCACATCATCAAAACACTTGTGCACATCATACACGCAAAGTCTCATTCTTTTGGTCAAACTACTAATGCTTTGGCACAGTCATGCAAATGAGTATGTACAATCATCTGCTAATTCCTAAATTATCAGTTGTTTATGTCACGTTATTCAAAATACTAGTACTGTTGAATAGTCTTACCCCCCAAAACATCTTAGCATTAGTTCATTGTATAAGTCATTGCATGCAAAATGGTGGAACCAGTTGTCTGTCAAGCATATTCTCTATACATCTCTATTACAGTTTTTATAAATGTGTCTAGAATTGATGAATTGCTCTCAGCTGAATCTTGATTTTCACCAACAGAGACAAATTTCTGAAGCGTTAGATCGACCGGTGATCAACCAGTTCTATAAAATAGCTCAGAGGTACGCCTTGTGAACAGGTACTCTCTTTCAGTTGGCAAGCATGTGTTCACAGAGCACAACACAGTGTTACAATTTAAAAATGGAAGAACAACAAGGAAATAAACAGAGTCAACAGCTGGTAAGAAGAAGAGGAGTGAGGCTATATGGTGGAAAAGTATGGAGGCAAAACAGAGGGAGAGGTAGAAGAGACTAGGAACTGAGGCACGTTCCTGATGAGATAAGGCCCACAGTTGTGGATGAATGGCTGAGGCTGGTCGAAGGGTACAGCAGAATGTTGGGGCAACAACCGTGTCCTCAATCATTCAAACGTTTCATAGAGACTGGCACGTAGTCCAGTAATGTGCACTGTTCTGTAAAACTGCTTCCTATTACAGTATTCCACTTGCATTTTTCAGTATACAATAGATATACTTTATACATACTATACATACACTGTAGCACACACACAACTGTATGTATATTTACAGTGTGTATGTTGTGTGTTACAGTATAAATACCAGTCTCTCCCGGAAGCTGCGATGTCGCAATCACAACTATTAATGCAAATTCAACAAATCCCTGTGAATTTTGCACGACCTTGCAATTTTGTCCAATTGACGCAACTTTCCTGTAAATTTTATCAATCACCTTAGCCCCCTACTCAGCTTCACTTTCTGAAACTGAGGCTGGAAGATGAACATATATACAATGCAAAAAGATCACATTTGCCATTATTACTGCAAAAGTCTGTGCAAGTCAATTTCCTGATGTATCACACAAAAGTGGAGGTAAACTGTTTTGCACCACGTGCAATACTTCCTGTGTTCAGCGTCTTGGCCAAAAGATACAAAGACGTCATCATAAACTCAGCAGATGCTGAATGAAGCAACAGCATTTATAAGCTGGTTTTGTCCAGCCGAAGAAGATCAATCATTAACAGCAACTTCATAACCTTGGTACCACAAACAACGACTTACCAGTGAGGCTTTTAAAAGGGATGAGATGGAGAAAGCTTGCGATGAAGACTCTGAGAAAGACACAGGGAACATTTAAGCAGCTTTCAGGACTGACCCTCATCATTTCTGACTGTTCATGAATTATGATATCGTGAGTTATGAGTTCTATGGAAAATAAAGCATTCAGCTTTTTTATTAATGGAATTATTCACAATTTTGTTTAATTATTTTGTTCATATTAAGTCTTATTTTAAAAAAGTCTCCACACAAGTGTGTTTCGGCATGATGCTTTCTTCAATGTGCTACTACCACTATGCACTTCTAGTTTACAAATACACATCACTGCTACACAACCAATGATCATGGAACAGGTGTTATGGGCATCATCACTGCATCATCAGTAGGGCCCATGATTTGCCGCGGCAAGAAAATTCCACGGCACGTTTTTTTAAATTCCGTGGCGTACGCGGTGGGGCAAATGCAGTACCAGAACTCCATAACACTAATTCGCAACCCAAGCAAAATAAATACAGTTTTTTTATTCTTAATCCTTAATCAATCATGATCGAACATGCACATGCTCACACGATTGCTCATACACGTGGACCCACGCACATGATCAGATATACACACTCACACTATCAAAAAGAAAGCATATACAAAAATCCAAACACATATACACTCACCGGCCACTTTATTAGGCACACCTGTCCAACTGCTTGTTGACGCAAATTACTGATCAGCTAATCACATGGTGGCAACTCAATGCATTTAGGCATGTTGACATGGTCAAGACGAACCGCTGCAGTTCAAACCGAGCTT
>JAODKN010000001.1:24386942-24406561 GCA_026774425.1 Petrocephalus zakoni
CACCGCCATTAACTGATCCAAGATGAGGCTTCTGATCTTGGATGATTTAAGCGACGTACGGAGAATACCCCCCAGGAGTGACCCTGGCCAAAACAACAAACAAAAACCCACCTACCGAATGTGTCCCAAAACTAATCTAAACCTATGTGCGAAAACAAGTGTAAATGAAAAACAATCACTGCCCCTGTCTCCCTAACTAAACAAACAGTAATACACAACGAAAAACCAAAATGGCAGTCACTCCCTACGCACCTCAAACACACAACCATACACACAATCCGTAATCACCGAATCCGAGGGGTGCGCAAAAAGAATAAACTAATAAACAATCCAAAGTCATACACAGTAAACACAATCAGAAAATCACAATCACCAGAATCAATAATGAGCCAAAGTTAAAGGGGGTTGCTGGTGGCGTGCTTTTTAGCCCCCAGTCAGGAGCGGTGTGTGGGCGTGGCCGGAGTCTGGGAGGTGGGACGAAGGGCGGAGCGAAGAACCAGCCGGAAGGTGAAGGAGGATCTCCAGCCTCCAGGAACCGGGGCGACCCACAAACACACCTCAAGAATCTTACGGGACGTAACACAAAGGACTGGGCAGCACCAGTATCCCGCAGGATAGTCACAGGGCATTTCACATCACTTGCACTGAACAAAACAAAACCGGGGAACACGAAAGGCAAAAAGGCGGGTGCGACATCTTGGGGAACTGTCCGGGCTTGCCGCTACATGTACCTTCTTGACGGCAGCACAGGCATCCTTGTGCTTCAGCACCGGGCAGACGGAGATGATATGACCCACTTCATGGCAGTAGAAGCACTCCCGTTTCTCCACAGGTGGGGCAGATGGAGCGGACGTCCCAGGAGGCGACGCAGGATGGGAGTGGAGCTATCGGGGGAGCGGAGTCGGGGTAAACACAGTCCGATGCGTCAGAACGAACTCGTCGGCGAGGGTGGCAGCCTCAGCAAGGGTAGCCTCCTTCTGCTCGTTCAGGTACACAACCACGTGATCTGGTACCCAGTTCTTAAATTCTTCCAACAATATAAGCTCCTTGAACTGATCAAAGTCAGACACACCACTAGCAGTACACCATTTTTCAAACAGTACTGACTTCCCCAGAGCAAATTCGATGTGCGTCTGGCTGGCGGATTTACTGAGCTTCTGGAAATTCTGCCGGTACGCCTCAGGCACTAACTCACAAGTCCTCAGAACCGTAGTCTTCACGATATCGTAATCGAGGCTCTGCTCTAACGCAAGAGCCGAACAAACTACCTGTGCCTTACCCACTAGCTTACACTGCAGCAGCAGAGACCAAAGGTGTCTGGGCCAGTTCAGGGTCATAGCGATAAGCTCAAAGATGGAGAAATAAGCATCCACTTCATTCTCCCGAAACACAGGAACAAGCTCGATGTGGCGGCTAACGTCAAATCCCAAATGTGCAATTTCCTGGGAGGCTGGCAAACGGAGGCTGGACTGAGGAGCCTCTGGGGCACCAGTTCGGTCATGGGTGGCCAGTCCAGATTGAGGGAGTATGTTTTGTCTTGCCTCTCATTTCAGCCCTCGTGTGGCTCACACAAGCTGCCTCTTGTTTGCCCTCTTGTCAACCCTCTATAAGTGCCCCCCAGTCCAGTGCTCCCCAGTCTAGTCATTAATGTTGTGGTGCTTGCCTAAGCCTTCCTGAGTTAATTGGTTTTCCCTGTTTTTAGAAGCCGTTGTGATCCCTTTGATTTAAACCTTTTTTTGTGCACCTGCTCGCCCATGGCCACTGGCACCCTGTCTGCTCCCACCTGACCTTCCACTTGCTTCCTGCCTCAAGCCTGACCTTTAGCGGGTCTCCTGCCCTGAGAAGGGGGATCCAGAGGAAGACCCTCCAGGTGACGACCTAGAGTGGGATCCCTCTGGTCAGACTCTGAGTCCCGAACTGTGGACCCTGGCTCCTGTCCCAGGGTGGCCTACAGTGTCGGCAGGGGTGCGGGGACCAGTCATGTCTGTCTTCCGGAGAGGGAGAGGGGGACACACCAGTTGTTCAGGTCTCCTTCCCTCTTGTGCCTATGTCCCTCATGTCCCTTGATATGTTGGTCTTGTCCTGGAGTGTGTTGTGCATGCTGTCCGTCCTGCCCTTGCTCCACTGTCTACCCAGTCTGTTGTACCTGCACTCCCTGGCTCTGCTCATGTCTGCTCCCTGGCCCAGGTGATACTCTCTCATGTCTACAGTGTTACCTGTGTCCCTTTGCCCTGTCTTGTGGGTGCCGGTATGGTGCTATTTGTCTCCTGCCTGTCCCAAGTCTTCCGCTGTCAAGTCTAGTGCTCCTAGTGGCATCAGTTTCTGTCCTGTACCCAGTTCTATCTGATGTCATAGTACTGTGTACCCGCCCTGTTCGTCCCTTTGGTTCCCTCCCCTGCTTGTCCTTTGTGTACAGAAGGCCTGCTTTTGTGTCTGTTGGAGATCAGTCCCACAATGGTGGTGTCATCAGCGAACTTAATGATGGTGTTGAAGCTCCCCTGTGGCATGAGGATCAGGGTAGGGGAGAAGTTTTTCCCAATCCATACGTGCTGTGGTCTGTTGGTGAGGAAGTCCATGATCCAGTTGCACAGCACAGCACTGAGTCCCATGTCCAGCAGCTTCTGGATCAGTCTGATTGTGTTGAATGCAGAGCTGCAGTCCACAAATAAGTCTGGCACAGCAGTTTTTCTTGTCCAGGTGAGCCAGGATGGTGTGAAATGGCATCCTCAGTGGATCTATTGTGGCAGTATGCAAACTGCAGAGGAGACTCTCAGGAATGCAGTCCTTAATGTGACCCATCACCAGCCTTTCAAAGCATTTCACTGTGATGGAGATCAGTGCTACAGGGTGGTAGTCATTAAGTTCTTCTTGGGGACCAGAACAATGGTGGTGTTTTTGAAACAATTTGGGACAGCTGAGCTCTGTAGAGAGGCATTAAATACTGTATGTCAGTGAAGAGCCAATTGCTCACTGCATGCTTTCAATGCCCGGCCTGAGATTCCGTCTGAGCGGGCAGCTTTGCGGGTGTTGATGTTGTTGAGTCTTTTTCACATCCACAGCAGAGATGGTTAAGCTGACATCATGCCGTGATGTGCAAACTCACATCGGGGGATCTGGGTTTGCAAGCTCAAAACGGGCATAGAACATGTTCAGTTCGTCAGGCAGCGACGCGTCGTCAGTAGTGAATGCACACGGTTGTGGTTTATAGTCTGTTATTGTCTGAATTCCCCTCCACATCTGACGCACGTCCTGTGTGCAGTTAAACTGAGATTCCAGTTTACTACAGTACTCGTGATTCACATCTCTGATGGCTTTCTGGAGATCGTATCGGCATTTCTTGTTTCCAGACTGAAACGCACATGTTTCAGTCTGGAGATGCGCCCACGGATCTTGTGGCAGATCTTGTAAGTAATTCACGGTTTCTGGTTGGGGAATGAACAGATGGTGTTTGATGGAACACAGTCCTCCACGCAGGTCTTGATGAAGTCTGTGACGACTGTGGCTTACTCATCCAGAAGTCTGTGATGATTCTTTAAATGTGTTCCAGTCTGAGTCGAAACAGTTCTGCAACTTCTCCTTTACCTCTCGCATCCAGCACTGCACCTTGTGCATCACCGGCTCCATGCGTTTCAGTTTCTGTTTCTAAACAGGGAACAGCAGCACGGGGGTGTGATCTGACATACCAAGGTGCACGTGGGAGAGAGCGGTACATGCCTTGGTGTGCAGTGTAGTTTGATCTGCGAGTGTGGCAGGAGATGTGCTGGGGGAATTTTGAGTAAACAGTCCTCAAAATCCACCTGGTCCCCAGAAACAATGAAGAGTCTGTCAGGATGAGTGTTCTCGTAGGTAGTGATGAGTTGGTAGAGTTGGCTTAGCGCGCATTGTGTGTTCACCTGCGGTGGAATATAAACCGCTATCATAAACACCTCGCTGAACTCTCTAGGCAGGTAGAATGACCAGCACTGGATCAGCAGATACTCGAGGTCTGGAGTGCAGGTCTGTACACCACGAGTTGTTGATGAGAAACCATAGACCACCTCCTCTTTTCTTCCCTGATGAATCTGTCCGATCGGCACGGTAGACCATAAAACCCTCCGGCTGGACGGCGTGGTCCAGTGTGCATGCAGTCAGCCACGTCTCTGTGTCTTTTTTTTCAAAGATACTGGATGAAAGCTGGAAAAATCTAGGAAAGCATTCCTATCCATTCCTTTCTGGAAAATATCAGTATGTAGTAGATTGTCTATCCTTTCTACTAGCACATCCAAGAATGATAAGGTAAAGTGTATACAGGGCAATTTGGTATTGACATAATCGTGGAACTTTTTCAACTGGTCTTCCGAGCCACTCCACATTAAATATTGATGAAACGGATTGACAGAATAAATTATCCTCCTCAAAACTTAGAAACAAATTGGCATAATTAGGAGCCATGGGTGAACCCATCGCTGTACCCTGAATTTGCAGGAAATATTTATCCCGAAGAAGGCATCACACTGAAACACGTCTGTGCGAAGACGTTCGTTAAAGCAAAGTGCTGTTTTCATTATTTTCGTAGATTCTTCACTCTTATACATTACTATATTATTACAAGCGTAGCCTGTTTTTGTGTATTTTATATTTTGAAAGTACTTTTTTGTCACTGACAGCTGATATCAATGATGATCTGTGCACTTTAAACATTAATATTGTTGAAATCCTGTACCATTGTTCTTGCAATGATATACAAACAAATAAAACCTCAAAACACTGCAACTTTCTCCGTAACTTTTTGAAAAAGCTGCAGCAAAATCAAGCATTTTAGGCTGCAACAATCACAAAAAATGCAAAATCCTGGAGGGACTGATCATATGTATGTATAACTGTGTACTGTTTAAACTGATATATGCCAAACAGAAAATGTACACCCTTGTGCATTTTCAGTCATCATCAAAACCTTAGCCATTGTTTACATAAAAAAACTTAGAGTACACTCTTATATTGACAACATGGCTAAGCATTTTCACCATCTTGTTTGTGATCAATGACATGTCCTGTCAATGACCTGTCATTCAGATGGCACTAATAAGTTATTTGACATAAATAATAATAATAATAATAACCTCTGTGGGATGAACTAAGGATTTTGAGAAAGTTACAGGCCTTTGCAGGTAATCCATTATTCTGAGAAATTTAAAATGTTAAGCATGATTCAAGAAATGCCAAAGTGACTGAGAAAATCTGGAATTGTACATTTATCTGTTGGAGTGTCACGCTTACGGCGGGAATTACGACCCATGGATGCAGCTGTCGGGGTTGAGCCCTTCAAAAGGGCGTTTATTCGGGAAGACAGGGTATCAACTGGGCACAAACGGGGGGAAGCGTGAGCGCCAGCAGACAATGCAGAGACAAAACCCGACGGGGAAGACAGGGTATCAACTGGGTACAAACGGGGGGAAGCGTGAGCGCTAGCAGGCAATGCAGAGACAAAACCCAACGGGGAAGACAGGGTATCAACTGGGTACAAACGGGGGGAAGCGTGAGCGCCAGCAGAAAATGCAGAGACAAAACCCGACCGGGAGGACAGGGTATCAACTGGGTACAAACGGGGGGAAGCGTGAGCGCCAGCAGACAATGCAGAGACAAAACCCGACAGGGAGGACAGGACTAGGGCGGACTAAAAGCACAGAACGTTGATTGCAAAACACAAAACAGCCGGGAACAGGAGGATTTGCACGAGGGAAACGAGGGGGCGGGGCACACAGGAGGATCCGACGGGCAGGGCATGACATGGAGAGCCATTGACAGCTGGAGTCAAATTCCCTGTGTGTGGGCATACTTAGTCAATAAACCTGATTCAGATTCAATTTTATGAAGGTAGTACAAAGATTCTGAAAAAAGTGGAATGAAAAACGCCATAAAATCTGTGTCCTTAAGAGAGCCATTATCATTGAAGTAATAGCGCTAAACATTATAAGAGAGGTTCAGTTTAAAAGGTGTCATTCTGTTGAATTATGAAGTTGGACAAAGCACCAGACATTAGAAGTGGGCCATTGTCTGAAGTTATGGGTATGGGGATGGCCTAGTGGTATGAGGCCTGGGTTATGGACCAAGAGGTCACCTGTTCAATTCCCACCCACCAGTGGCTCCCTGAGCAAGACTCTTAACCCCAAGTTGCTCCAGGGAGATTGTAATCCCTGTAAGTCACTCTGGATAAGGGTGTCAGCTAAATGCCATAAATGTAAGTTATAGAAACTGTAAAATGGTGGTGAGTTTGATGAATGGATACAGAAGTGTAATCATTGAATTAATCAATAAGAACACAGATACATCCCAAAGTACCCTTGTACATATCAAACTCTTTTCCTGAATGTCCACAGCACTCAGCTCTCAGTCTTCCGTCATCACTAGAATCGGTAGTGACGGCTTTTTGCCGAGTTGTTTGTCATGCATGTCCACGGTCATGGACTTTCTGTTTTGCTTTTGTCGAGGGTAGTAACTAATCAATCAATTGGAATGGATGTGAGTTTCACCAGCATTTTGGCAGGGACCTGTTTTTTTCACAATTTGTCATGTTTTTAATTGATTAAGACTGAACTATAAGCTTCATTTTTTTACACTTTAGATGTCTTTTGTTTGTTATACTTTCCATTTTGCAGGTTCTACTCTTCCTTATTAATATTATCATTAGGCACAAGAACTTTAAGGCACTGAACATTTGTATTTCTTGAGGACACCTATATTCATCTGTTACGTTTCTGGTTAAAATAGAAGGCCTGGGTTGAAGCAGTCCTCAGTTTACATATGATAACATATTGAACTTCTTGAAACACTTGAACTTCCAGAAACTTCAGTGCTGATTTTTCCAGTTAAATTAGAATTTTTTTGTGTCTGATTTAGATAATCCAGTGCAATTGTCATGGCGGCACGGCATCGCGCATATGGAAGAACGCAATTATCCACTGACAGCTCCAAAGAAACTTGGGATTTATAAACAGAACTGACAATACAAAAACAAAGGACCAGGAGGGGTTATAAAAATATGGGGAAAAACACTTAGGTAATAAGTAAATAATGACTTACTGTAACCAGGAAGCTGAACTAACAAGGAAAACTAGCAAAAATGGGAAAAAACAGTAAGAGAACAGAGCAGGAACAGGCAAAGGATTATGCATAGGAACAGAAAGCCGCAGTTAACACGTGAACTCACTCACTTAATCAGTGGTAAGCTAACAGAGACAGGAACTTAAATACACAGGAAAAACCAGGGCAAAGAAGGGACAGGTATCAATCATCTAATCAACCAATCACGGAGGGCACAGGAGCAACGAGCAACAGGTGAAACTACTGACATTAACAAGAACAGAGAACCTGGGAAACACAGCAGACCTGAGAACTAAGAAGCAAAGCAATCACTAGGGTGACAATACTAAGAAAGAGCAGAACCATTAGAATACACAGGAAAAATAAAACATGGCGGACGGAAGACGGGATAAACTAAAAACAGGGAAACAGCTAGATACACTAGACAAGACAAAAAATACCAAACACCGGGGAAAAGAAAACTAACAGATACAAATAAGTAGGGCAGCTGGTCGCTGGCTAGCCTCAAACCCACGACCTGAGTGTTATAGCCTCTGTGCTGCACACTCAACCCACTGAAATATGCAGTAGTCCGTGTAACAGGGGGAACACACTAGGGACTTAGGTGCACTGGGGCTGAAGGGCAAGAGATAGGGAGGAGGAGAGGCTGGCCAGCAACACCTGCTGGCAAAATGGGGAGGAGAGATGGAGGGCAGGGTCAGACAAGTGCTGACCCTGACAGCAATCCCAGATTTACTCCTCTGTCTGAACTGTGAACAGATAACCATCTTACAGAGGAACAGATATACACAGTATTTGCACAAAGAACATCTAGTGGCATAAATTCAGTGATTATATGCTGTAAGCAATATATAAATACTAATACAGTCATCATGGATGTATAATGCTAAATCTATACTGAAAAATACAGGGACTTGTAAAATAAATGCACATTTAAAAACAATAATAAAAGAAAATTACAAAAGGCAACAAGCTGGAAAGTGATCAGACCATTTGATTCTGTTTAAATCCTTTTTCCATACTGGTTTATCCAACACAGGGATAATGCAAGCCTGGAGACCATCCCAGGAGATTCTTGGTTTTTGAAAGTAGAAAATTTGCTTCTGCATTCTGTAGCAGATGCTTTTACTTAGTGTAGAGTTCTCCAATTTAATTTGCTTCAGATATAGTTCAGCAATTTGGGTTAAGGACTGGACCTTGCCCAAGGGTACTAGAACTTTCTAAGTACACTTACAATATACACACCCTTTGTGTATTTTTCACAAGAGAGCTGGGTCCGTTATCTGTGGTTAGCTGTGTGAATGATTAACTTAAATTAAAGAATAATTTGGAAAGAAAAAATCTTCTGCTTTAGCTTTGATATTACCTCCAATAAATGTAGCATTGTGAAATGTAGCATTGTTAAAATTAAAGGTGTTCAATGTGTGGTAATTGTTCGTCTTTTAATGCTCTGCGGTTCTTTCTGCTTTGGCGATAAATCTGAAGACACCTGTATGCTGTTTGTATGCCTGATGCTGTTTGTCTCAGGGCAAAGGAACAATAACAGCAGATTCATTAGCATGGAATGGGGCGATAGAGCAGATGTTTAAATGAGTTTGAGAGCGGTTGCTTTAGTCACTTTATTTGTGAAACAAGTCATGCATTTTTTACTTATAATACCTAAGAAATGCTGTATTTTTATCTACCCTGAAAAAGTGTAAAGGTCAAAACAGGACATACAAGATATTATTGGAGCCAAATAGACATGGGTAACTTGTGTGTTTTAAACATGTATCCAGTTACAGTAGAAAAGCAAAGACTACACAGGGGACGGTACTCCACATTCACGCAGACAGACCTGCACAGGCATTCACACACATAAACATACTTGCACAGTCATGTGTCTTAGTCTTGTCTGTTTTGTGTATGTTGTTTTTAAACCATGACATTGTGTTTGTACATTGGTCCCTGTGCAAATGGCAAATAAAATTTTAATTCAATTTCAGTTCACTGACAAACTCACTTACTTAGAGCAAAGTATTGCATATATTGGGCCTGACGAAGGACTACTTTGAAGATGTGCAAAAAATGTTCAGGGGTTGTCTTTCACATTCTTTATTCAACTTGTGTGGTAGGTGGTCCAAGTGGGACAAATGTAACAAAGACAATAATTAATACATATTTATGTTTACACATTATACTGCTATGCCCAGTGTAGTAGTTCCTGGGTCAGCTACAAGTTTCTGCATAGACAACTCAACCTGCCTAGGTATAAATGAGGACACCCTCCATGTAATGACTCACAGGAATAATGAGTATAATCAATCTATCAAGCCACTTATTATTATTGAGTACCTTTGCCTAATTGCTCAGTACTGTAGCTAGTTTTATCGTGTTTAATAAATATCGTGTTTAATAACCTACATGAGTATGTCCAGCTTTTCTCGTTTCATTTGATTGTCCTGTGGCTTAGTACCTATGTCCAGCTTTTCTTGTTTCATTTGATTGTCCTGTGGCTTAGTGCCTATGTCCAGCTTTTCTTGTTTCATTTGATTGTCCTGTGGCTTAGTACCTTCCTGTTTCTCATCTCCATGCCAGTAAGTGGGTTTGCCTTGCCTCTTTGTGATTGGATTGTGGGACAGACATTACCCAGACGGTATTCTGTTATACCATCTTGCAGAATATAGATTGTTTTCTGTTTTATTAGTACTCATTTTGCATATACAATACTACTTGGGAATAATGAGCTTATTATTTTATAATACATTTCCCTCTCTAAAATGCCCGAGTGAGCCTTAGGTGTTTTCTTTTATTTGGTTTACAATGTATCTATAAATAACAAACTAGCATTTATTCTTAAATTTTTTATTTTTATTATGACGTCATCAAAAATGATCATTGTTTAACGTTAATAATAATACTAGAGTCACGCCCTGTCTTCCTACCTCTCCCGTTTTCTCCCAAGTGTGGCTCATTTCATATTAGCCCTATCTCTCATTCCTGCCCTTCTGTGTTTCACTCCAGCTCCTTCTTGTTCTGTGCCCTTGTTGGTCTTTGTATAAATTGCTTCCTGGTCCTGTGCTCACTAGTCCAGTCATTGAAGTCATGACCTTGCCGGATCCTTCCCCAGTTAGTTGTGCTTCTTGTTTTGATCCCCTGTGATCCTTTTGCTTTGTTTAAATAAAGCCCTATTTGTTTGACGCAACTCCTGCTCCCGTGTCCTTCGTCTTGTGAAATGTGACAATTAGATATTATAATATGAGCTTTTTACTCCATATTACTTCAAGATGTCCCGGCATCTTTTAGTAGAATTCCCTGAATGCCCTTAATGTTTAAGTGTATGTTGATGGAAATGATATGTTGATATAAAATATAAGAATTTCATTGAATGTTACGTTTGTATTATATAGCTTACATGCACATTATCATTCCCCTGATTCAGAATGGGGCATATTATAAAGATTCAGTGGCTTCTTTAATTCCATAAAATAAATTGAATTGAATTTAATTTTATTTCGATATGGTGCCTTTCACAACAAAGTCATCCCAAGGCATTTGACAACAGTCTGTGGCAATAAATTATTATGTCTTTAATACATAATGGTGCATGAAAAAGAGAAAAGGAGAAGAGGGGGAGAAAGAATGTCAGAAGACAATGGAGGAGAGGAACTAAAAACTCCTGAGTAGGGAGAAAAAACCTCTCAGGGTCCATTGTCACCTGGCTGTCCCTATATAACAATTAAACATTATGTAATAAAATAGTAATTCAGACCTATTCAGTTGTAAAACTCCTTTCTTGCAGCTTGAGTAGAGTAAATATTTTATTTATTTACGAACATGGTAGTACACCATGATTCCCCTATAGGTCTTTATTTGTCCCTGATCAGACTTTAAATTGCAAATGGCAAAATGTCACCACTAAGGATTAGAAGGCGGAATTAAGGCCAAACGACATTCTACGCTTGGAAAAGGGAAGCTGTGACATTGTCAATAATGTGGTCCGTCCTTCATACGTCCTAGGCGCATGCCTCGCCTCATTAGCGACAAGCTCCGCACAACTTAAGCCCCAGTGTGCAGCTGCAGGAGGCAATAGAGTAGCATTCCCTTGGGCCCGGCCAATTCTCAAGCTAAAGGAATGTAAATTTAAGGTTTAGTTAAGAATGGGGTGGTACCTGAGCATTAATCTTTAAAGTGGCAGTAAATTTATTGTTTATTAATGTAATCCCATGAGTAGGAATTATTTAATTGATATCTAAAATATGTATGTTAGGGAGTCCTTTATTACTGTTGATATTAGAAGCATAACAAGAGGCGGGTGCAGTGGATCACATGAAAGCTGAAACAAGAGGTACGATGACAAGCAGTAGGCATGGCTTGTGAGAGTCAGGCCAGGCAGGAGACATGAGGATCTAGTGGGGCAAGACATGACAATACCCCCCCTCCCCCGACCACGTCTAACACCACTGGAAACACCAACAACAGTGGACAGAGCTGGACAAAATCCTCAGGATCAGCACCACGACAGACGCAGCAAGTAGATAGGACCAGGCTTGGGTGAAACACCTGACAGACAGCCACACCTATTTCAGGACTCAACGATACAACCCAGGTCGAGATAGGACCGAAGACAGCGAAACAGACTCAACCATCAAAGACCGTCAAAGGATAGACAGGTGGAGCAAACGCAAAGGGAACCAAGCAAGGCATGGAACAAAGGGAAACACTAACAGAACTGGACAACAAGACAAAACACTGGGTGACAGAATAGGATTTGGGGACAAAATTCGGGCTTGGACAGGAGGGAACAGGACGTGGCAGGGAGCTCCTCTGGTCTTTGAAACGTGAGAGGCTGTCCCTGGGAAACAGTGCTTCCGTAACTAGATCAGGTACTGCCTTGGAGACAGCCGGGTTAGGCAACACAGTTCAGACAGCTGGGTTGGGATCAGAGGGTAATGAGGGGCCTAGGGAAACAAGGGCAATTCCCAGTGGGTCCCATTCCACGTCCTCCTGCAGGTCCTCTTCCAGATCCACCCCCTCTGGGCCAGAGGCTGTCATGGAGTCAGGCGTAGGGCTGGTAGTGACTGGAGAGTTGGGTGCCCATGAGAAACAAGAAGATGAGGCAGGGGATGACATGGTGGACACAGGTGAAGAATCAGGGAGCTACGAGGTGAGCTGGGTCAGATGAGCCAGAACACCTGGCGGCACGCTGGGCTGAGCTGGGACACCTGGCAGCAAGTAGAGCACAGCAGGGACCTCTGGCGGCACACAGGGCTAAGCAGGGACTTCTGGTGGCACATTGGGCTGAGCAGGGACCTCTGGCGGTGAGCAGAGCCTGGAGTCGGGTAGAGCTCAGACACCTCGAATAAGGACTGGGGACCTTGGGCACTTTAACCCTCTGGGGTCTAGGGGTAGAAAACACACTTTCACTGACTGGGGCATGGTCACACATTTCTTTAAGAAGTGAGAGACATTCAGGTGCTGAGCAACAAGCGGGGTCGAGCTGGCACAATCTTCCTGAGTCGGATGGGTGCGGAGCGGCGGAGACCTCATCTGGGTCAAGCGCTCGCAGCAGGGTGACTTCCTCTGGGCTAGGTTCTTGTGGCTGAGTGGCCTCTCCTAGGCTGATTGCAGAAGCTGGGACAGTGGAAAACATGAGCTGGGTCTCTGGGGCAGATTCTACTGGATTCTGCAGCCTACCGGGGGGCAACAGGGTGCCCTCAAGGGTTTGTCCCAAACCCACAAAGGAGCATTCTTCCATGGAGGGTTTTTCAGGAGTAGGGGCTAGCATCTGGCTGGTAGGGAACGTCTCCTCCGTGGGTTGTCCACCCCCCACTCTGCTGGCGTCAAGAAACGGCAGATCTGAAGTGCCTGCCAGTGTAGTAAGTGTGGTGAGAGCTTTGCGCAGGCCTTACTGGCAGCTCAGAGTTGAAAGCTAGCCTCGGGACTCCTCAAGGTCACCAGGTAACACTGCAGCTCCTTGATGGCCATGAGGAGAGAGCAGAAGAACTCTTTTGACAGAGGATTTGGCGGTCCTTTCAGCTGCTCTAATTGAGGTACCCGAGTTATGCCATCTGCAGGGCAGCATGTCCCCGGGACCAAGACTACTTCGTTGGCAGTAGCAAAAGACATGGCTAGGGAGGTCTGTCATTCTGTCATGTGGCGAGGCAAGACAGAAAACACAGTTGGGGATTGGGCAAACAAGTATGGTTTTATTTACACGAATAAACAAAATGGGGGGACTCAAAAGAGAAGAGAATCAGGACACGGGCATAGAATGCAACGTTAATGACAGACCTGCAACGCATAAAATAAGGGAGCGCTTACATGCAAGAATAACAAGGGGGCATAATAAGAGGCAGGTGCAGTGGATCACATGGAGGCTGGAGCAACCCTTACGGAAATTTACTAAGGTTTCCTATGGTTTTTTGGGTTTTCGGTATGGGATTTTCACAGTAACCATGGTTTTACTATGGTACCTCATGGTAATTATGATTACTAAGCTCCTACCCATAGTATTACCATGGTTTACTTATAGTACTTCATGGTAACTGTGGTACTACTATGGTTTACTTATAGCACTGCATGGTAACTGTAGTGAAACCATAAACTCATGGTTACCCAAAAAGCCATAGTAAAACCATGGCTCATAAGGGAAGAGGTAAGACGAACGAACGGTAGGCATGGCTTGTGAGAGCCAAGGGGTCAAGGATCTGGTGGGGAAGGGCATGACAATTATGCAGGTTAGTGGGAGGGAACACGACAAATATTATTCAATTCAAAAGCGCTTTTCTGCCATTCAATCAGGTTGGCATTACTGGGATTTGCCCTGGAACAGTACAGTGACAGGAGATGGTGTGATGATAAGGGTTACAAGATGGAAGACATTTAGAGCATTACAAAAACATTTGCAAACTACAAGCAGAATATTATGAGATGCGAGATGAAATACTCGAAAGGAAGTATTTGGGTGAACAAAAGGGGTTTTTTGAACTAAACAGGAGCAAGGAAACAAATGAGACTACGAGGGGTCAAAAGAAAATGACATGTACGGGGTAGGACACGGGATGATAGGAGGAGCAAAATCAATGACCAGACTGGGGTTGATGAGAGGAACAGGTACTTAAATGCAAAGACTAGTGAGGGATAACAAGCAACAGGTGTGGCTCATCAGGGTCATGTGAGGGAGGCAGGAGAGTCAGGCAGATATAATGGGCAGGATGTAAGAGCCCCCCCAGGACAAACAGGGGAGGAGAGTAAGGGGGCCGAACGTAAGGGTTGTCACACAGGGGCCGGGGACAGATGGGACAATGGACAGAACAGGGCATGGTAGAACCTGCAAGGTACACAGGACAGACACCACACATGGCCAGAAGGGGCAAGCCACCAGACAGGGCAGGACACATGGCACAAGAATGGACATAGAACAGGCAGGTGCCAGACCAGGGACCAAAAGGACAACAGGACAGACTAACACTGAACAGGACCACACCTATGAAACAGACTAAACATGGGATAGAACCAGGGACAATAGACATGAGACCAAAGGAACAAACAGCAGACATCAATGGGGACCAGGAAGAAGGAGAGACAGAGACTGAGACAAACTGAACACACCACACCTGGGAACACCAGATGGACAAAGCTCAGGACACAGGACACAACAAAGGGTACAGAACAGACCAAGGCAAAGCCAGGGACAGCAGAGAGGACACCCAACAAGACTCACACCAGGACAGGGCAGACTGGTAGAGGAATCACAGTGACAGGGACGGAAACAAGATGCAGACCCTCATGAGCCAGCAAGGCGGGGTCCATCCACTCTGTAGGACCTAAAGGCCTTGGAGGGCCAGCGGGGCTGGAGCAGGAGGGTGCCGAAGGGAACTGCAGGGCAGGGACAGAAGGACGCCAAGGGAAGTATGGAGCAGGAAGCAGTTGAGGGAACTGCAGGGCAGGTGCAGGAAGGAGCCACAGGTCCTCTCCTCTTGGCCTCAGCAGGAGAGTAGCTCAGGCTGGCAATGTCAGGTGAATAAGAGTTTGGGCAGCTTGCATGGATAGTATGTTTCTGTCTCCCCCTCTGGGAAATGGAGACTTGGCCAGCCCCTTTTTGGGCCCCAGCTGACATTATTTAGCACTGGGACTTAGGACTAGGTCAGTGCAGTCTTCAGGCTGAAGCAGAGTGCAGTCAGAACACCTGGAGGTGAGAATGGCAGTCAGGACACCTGAAGGTAAGCAGGGCATAGCCGGGATGGCACAGCTGCTGCAAGATTAGGCACAGGTGATGTGGCCCCTCTTGGGCTGAGAGCCAAGGACTTGGGCAAGGTGACCTTCTTTGGACCAGGAAGTTGAAGCATGGCTGGAGAGGCCTTCTCTGTGCCAGGTACCTGGAGGGCAGGTGGAGTGGCCCTCTTTGGGCCAGGGCACAACTGAGACGAGAATGGGATGAGCAGGCAACTGTGGGCCAGACACTGGAGGCTTGGGGTGAGCTGTGGCCCCTCCTTGGCAGACCTTGGAAGGTTCTGAACTAGTGGAGGCCCCACCTGGGCCAAGCTCTGGAGGTTCAGGACAGGCGCTGGCCCCTCCATGGTCAAGCTCTGGAGACTTGGTGCGGTGGCAGCTTCCACTGGACAGGGCTCTGATGGCGCCGGGTCAGGCGAGACGGGAGATGGACGTGGGACATGGACGGCTTCGTCTGCTTTCTCCTCCTTAAGCCAGAGCTGGGAGCTTCAGAGAGATGCATAAAGTGAGCAGGCTGAGCTGTGGAGAGGGTGCAGGCTGAGCTGTGGCTTTTTGCAGCAGAAAGGCGACGGGCTGAACTGTGGCTTCATGCTGCGGAGCGACAGCAGGCCGAGCGGCTTCACGCTGCGAAGAGGCAGTGGGCCCAGCAGCTTCACGCTGCGGAGCGACGGCAGGTTGAGCGGCTTCACGCTGCGAAGAGGCAGTGGGCCCAGCAGCTTCACTCTGCAGAGCGATGGCAGGCTGAGCGGCTTCACGCTGCGAAGAGGCAGTGGGCCCAGCAGCTTCACGCTGCGGAGCGATGGCAGGCTGAGTGGCTTCATACTGTGAAGAGGCAGTGGGCCAAGCGGCTTCACGCTGCGAAGAGGCAGTGGGCCGAGTGGCTTCACGCTTCGTAGAGGCAGTGGGCTGAGCGGCTTCATGCTGTGGAGCGACGGCAGGCTGAGCGGCTTCATGCTGCGAAGAGGCAGTGGGCCGAGCGGCTTCATGCTGCGAAGAGGCAGTGGGCTGAGCGGCTTCACGCTTCGTAGAGGCAGTGGGCCGAGCCGCTTCACGCTGTGGAGCGAAAGTAGGCTGAGCGGCTTCATGCTGCAAAGAGGCAGTGGGCCGAGCGGCTTCACGCTGCAAAGAGGCAGTGGGCTGAGCGGCTTCACGCTGTGGAGCGACGGCAGGCTGAGCGGCTTCATGCTGCGAAGAGGCAGTGGGCCGAGCGGCTTCACGCTGCGAAGAGGCAGTGGGCCGAGCGGCTTCACGCTGCGAAGAGGCAGTGGGCCGAGCAGCTTCATGCTGCGTAGAGGCAGTGGGCCGAGCGGCTTCACGCTCAACTATGCTCCACATGTCGAAGAGTAAGCACCACCTGGGGATCTGCATTCGTGGTGAGTCTTGCTAGCACCTTCTCCATTTCCCAGAAGAAAGCCTTGGAGATCCTCCAGATCACAGGATTACTCCTCTACTCCTGATGGGTATCCAGGAGGGAGAGGAAGTCCTCCACTTGAAGGTGGGGTGGCTCCCATGAGGCTGGTATCCCTTTCGGTCTTCGGATCTGTTGCACTCACAATATCTGGTCTACCAGATGCAGGGAGGCGTGACAGCCGGAGTGAAGGGGCAGACTGCTGGGGTTGTTTGAGAGTCCAGTCATTCTGAGATGCAAGATGAAGGAATGCAGGTCTGAGAAAGGACACAGGCAGATGGTCTGGAGCTGATGAGACAACCAAAGACTAACAAGGGGTAACATGCACAAGGCATGGCTCATCAGGGTCATGTGAGGGAGGAGGGAGGAGAGAGGAGGGTCAGGCGGTTATGACGGGCAGGACATAACATGCTCTGCTGTCCTCATCACAGTTCATTCATTCACACTATTAAGTAATTTTCTTAAATTATATGATTGATAACATACAACAAATGTTTTGAAATTTAGGACAGCTATTAAATGCCCTTCCCTCAGTGTTAGGTAATATTTTATAAAAAAGAGATGATCACAAAGATAAATACATAGAATAGTATAGGTTGATGAATTTGACGTGTAAACATTGAAGAAGCAATGGGTGCTGACTCAGGCCTTTAATGAGTGGTCTAAAAGACCCATAAACAATTACTTAAATATTTACAACTTAATAAGGGTTTCAGGAAAGCCATGCAAGATTTTGATTATCATGGCTGTACGGTGCTTTTAGGATATACCATTATGAAAATTGCTCCTGTCAGAATGATTCACGGAACCACGAGACACAGGGAATGGGTACAGAATCAGCAGTTTTGTTACGAGTGGGGTGTACATGGAGTGGTTTGGGATAGGAACAACACGATATATAGTTTAGGTGAGAGCAGTGTGTGGCTTAGCGGGTTAGAACTCTTTACCCATAATTAGAAGGCTACCAGTTCAAAGCCAAGAGCCATTAGACTGATCTGACCCTAAGCTGGGACCCCAGAAGTTGTTGTCATTTGTACATATGACTTATGAAGAGTAAAATGGACAAAAAGCAATTTCCCTAGAGGAATCAATAAAGTATTACTATTCTATTCAAGTAGGAAAAACAAAATAGCCATGTTGTTAAGAAAAAAAAAGAAAGAAAACTTGTGCATGTTGGGAAAATATGTGACAGTATTTGCTCATCAGGAATCTGGTCAGGGTCTGAGAATAAAGAGCATAACACACAGATGTACATGGACTGTCAGGAACAAGGAAGAGATGGAATGAAGCTACACAAATTACCCAGCTTACGTGGATCCTGAAGCCAACACCTCCCCTCTGGTACCCCAGCCCAAAGCCATCTCCAGAATATGCATCGCACGATTCTGCATACCAAAACGAAATTCGAGCCGTAGGTTGTCCATCTGTCTTTTTCGGAAATGCTGGAAGCTGTGTCAGATTGAGGCTGGACAGCGTTTGTTAAGGTGTTATGAGGAATGCTAGAGAGAGAAAGAGAGGTAAGAGCTTTGAGGGGGGAGAAAGTACGATGAATGTGCATGAGACGGGGCACTGAGATATCGGACACACTCAGCCTCAGGCGAGAGCCGCATGGAGTATGGGAAAGACCTTGAGAAGCATCGACTTCGAACCACAGAGACACAGGCCTGACATTATATGTACCTGTACCATATAAAAGCATGGCTCAAAGCTCAAAACAAAAGTCATTGAGCACCATACACAATGGAAACTTTTTTTTAAATTCTGTCCCTCTTTACAGTATTTTTCTTCAGCCATATGGGTAATTAAAGCACTGGTTTAACATTTGCTCGGTACATAACACTTTATTTGAAATACTGAATTAGCGATAAAAGTTTTAAGTGTTATTTTGGGTGAGAGGCCCAGCTGTTCCTGCTCTGGAAATAAATTGAGGAAAAAAATGTTTCAGTGGAATATTCAATGTAGTTCTCTGACAACCAAGCACATTATACGCTAATTGTTCGCAATGTCAGCCTATGGTCCAATACGGCAGACTTGGCAACATAATTGAGATTTCAGCAGATTTTGTTGAAACCATGCTTGCGTCCTTAATTGTTCACAGTGTGTGACTGCGGGGTATAGTGAGATAGTAAGATAGTGCAAGCACGTTAATGGATAGCGACGGACATATACCTGCTGTGCTGACTGTTCCGATTCGGACGCAGTGCATCGAATAAGGACTGTTTGCACATGATACCTCTGAAGTCCCTCTGGAACGACATCTTCAGCTAAATTTACTCAATATTGAGCAAGAATATGGGAGAATCTAAAACAGGAAATGAGGTTGTGGAAAACAGGAAGACAGACTTTCTCATGAGGGATGGGAATACTGAGTAACAGTGGTGGATCCTGGCAAGGGCAAGATGGGAAAAAATGTCCAGGATGGCATTTCCTGAGAGGGCGCAGACTTAGACCAACCACTGGGGTCAACACCACCCCCGACGCCCTGACCCTAGCTACAGTGTGTAAATGCAGTGGGGGCAGCGGTCAGCCTTGTTCAGCCTGCTGCACAGCCTTTGACTGCCACTGTTGAGCAGTATTGGAATATGTATGCAACCATTAGAAACTAGTTTGTTTTACCATATTTCAGTCTTTTTAGTAATGGTAGGACTATGCGCATGTACTGCTGGATTTACAGTTTTTCTCAGTTGCTATGGTCCTTTTCTCTGATCATAATGAAAAGTCTCAAAACCATTAGTGCAACCTCCACAACATTTAGTCACTTGTGCACAACATAGTAGCAATTTCTCCTTCCTCTGAAGAAAGTGCAAATGCCCTTGGACATGTATCAGTTGCTTTCATACCCTTGGACATGTATCAGTTGCTTTCATACCCTTGGACATGTATCAGTTGCTTTCATACCCTTGGACATGTATCAGTT
>JAODKN010000001.1:24433731-24445909 GCA_026774425.1 Petrocephalus zakoni
AGAAAGTAGCGGCTTATAGTCCGGAAATTACGGGTAGTGCCGTACAACAGCGAAACAAACCAAAACAAATCCTCTTATGATATCACAAAAATCATGAAAAATCCATAAAAAAGCCGCACCGGACTATAAGCCTCAGGGTTCAAAGCTTGTGCAAAAAGTAGCGCTTATAGTCCGAAAATTACGGTAGGTCTGGGGACTGAGATGGCCATGGAAGAAGGTTGATTTGTGTCTGGTGAACCATCTCTGTGTTGATTTGGCCATATATTTTGGATCACTATCTTGCTGAAAGATCCAATGACGACCCATTTTCAGTTTTCTGGTAGAGGCCATCAGATTTTTATTTAAAATGTCCTGGTATTTCAAATTGTTCATGATGCGATGCACTCTACCATGGTTCCCAGGGCCACTGGAAGAGAAACAGGCCCACAGCATCGCAGATCCTCCACCATACTTAACACTGGGCATGAGGTGCTTTTCCACATATTCATCCTTTGTTTTACACTAGACCCACCTGGAGTGTTTGCTGCCAGAAAGCTCAATCTTAGTCTTATCTGACCAAAGCACATGGTTCCAGTTAACTAGGACAGTAGAAAAACAGCAAGCCATGGATTACTAATTAGAAGTTCCTAAACACTCTGACCAACTTAAAAAAGTAAAGAATAAATTACAAAAATGCTTCAGTTATGTTTATTTTATAGGACTTGTTAGGGGTGCCAATAATTATGGCACTGGATATTTTGTTATAAACAATTATTTCTTAATTTTTTTCCCAATGAATAAATGTACTCAAATAAGAGGTAAGATTCTTCAAAAAACTGTGAATTGGTTTAAGAGTGCCATTGCATCCTTAGATGAATATTCTCAAGTAAACATTGGTAAATTACAATTTCTAGTTTACTTGGCTTATTACAGTGATTTGATACCCATGTTTAACATACTGTATGTTGCTTCATTCCTTCGATGTAAAGGCAGAGGACACGGAAAAATAAAAAGGCTCCAATGTCTATATGACTGTCTAAAGACACATACAGACCAAACATGTCTAACATACTGATGCTAATAAAAAGGCAAACACATGTATATTACATGTACTGGAAACCCTATAAAAAAGAACTTTGATCCTCAGGTGACTGTGTGTGTGTCTGTGTTGTGTAAAGCAGGGTGGGGGGTGGTCATGCAAAGCTGCGGGACCCCCAGCACTCTTTCTCCTTTGTTCAGCCCCTTATCAGCATTTACCCTTTACTAGCTGGGACCAGACTCTGGCCTGGTCTCTATGGGTCAGGCCATTATCAGGCCGTTCTTCCTGGGCCCCAACATCTTGGAGCCGTTACACTTTTGAGTGCTGACCTCCCTTGTGATCTGCATCGCCTTGAGTGTGTAGGAAAGGCTGGTCTCCTTTGTCCCATCCTCTTATCAGTAGTTAATGGTGCATCCCCTCTTAGGCTAGGTCGCTAAAGGGGGTACCACGTTGTACCAAGCTCAGACTGTCTATGTCCAGGTTTCCAAACCTCTGGGCCATAAAACTTATGAATGTTGGTCTTCCATTTAGCTTCGCTGTATATGTGTGTGCATGTGTGATCATACAAGAGAAATGATGTGACTCCCATTTCGCAGCCTTTTCTCAGGTGTGTACGGTTCTGTGAAAGGCTTTTAAATGGACCACAGATGAGCAGCAAATGGTTCTGCTCCACTTGTAAATGGCCAATGGCATGAAATGGAAACATTTCCATGGGTTGTTTTTGTACCACTGCCACAACGATGGGCTTCTTGGGCAGTCAGATTTTATAAGAGGTCTTCATCTGAGGAGTCTTCTACACGTACACAGGTATTTAAAAAAAACAGCTTTTTCTATGTGTTTTGAGCTTTCGTCCACATGCAAATGGTGTTTTAGGTCACTGAAAACTGAGCTTTTGCAAAACTCCATCCAGAGTGAAGACTGCCTCCAATTTGACTGGTGTCTTGGATTTTCCATTGGAATATAGGAACTTGAATTAGTTAGTGGATAGCACTGCAGCGATCACTATATTTTGTGCTTAGGAGTTTAGCCAATGAATTCACTACTATCTACATAAGTAAAACAAAAATAGATGCAAAATATAAAACCAAAATACTTAAAACTTTCCCTTTTCTGCTGCAAATGAGCAACCCAAAACTGTGAGAATGTGGTTGTCTCAAAAAGCATCTTACTGCTGTTCTTAACTTGCAGTGTAACCAGTGACTCAGGACTGATGATGGAACAACTTGAAATGGATACCTCTGCATACCACTGCAGGTTTTTAGATCCCCGGAAATCAGGGAAGTAGTACGGGAAATTCTCTTGTAGCCTGGCCAAGTCCTGCGTCACTGAATCACAAAGGGAAACACTTTCATCTCCTTAAACACAGAGAGGGCAGGAGACATTGCCAATACTCCAGCATCCAGCTGGTTCTGCCACAGACCTAGGCATGCTGTGAAGCCTTTAAATGCATCTTCAAGCTCTAGCATGCTGTTTTCTTTCCCCTGAAGGACTGGACTGCATTCAGTGAGTTGAACTTATTGAATATGTGCACAATGTAAGAACATTTCCCAAGCCATATTTCATCTTGGGAATTCTTGGCAGGTTCAGGAACTTCTTTCTGGAGATACATGAAGACCTCTTTAAGCTCCCGAAGCCCTCCCAGACCCCCTGGACAATCACCTAACCTCATAGTGAAAGTGCAGGTGTTCATGTTTAGCCCCCATCTCCCTGCATAGTTCTCTGAAGAGAACTTTTTTGAATAGGTCTCTTTTTAATAAAATTTACTACCCACACATTACATCAAAAACCTGCCATACTGCAGTACTTTGCTGGCCAGTGTCTCCCTGTGTATGATGCAATGGGTGAGCTTCACATGTGGAGCCATTCTATGAACATGAGCCTTTTTGTGGTTGAAAATGTCCTCTTCCTTTGTAGTGGTTTAACACTGGTCACAGAACAGGAATTCTTCCTTGATATCACTGTCATTAATGTATGTTACACAGACAATCAACTGAGGTATCCCTACAATATCAATATATTCATTGCAAGAGTATTATTGAAGAGTGGAACAGACTCAACTTCTTTGCTGCCTCCTCATCCTTTAGAGAGACGCACACGTCATTAATACAGGGGTTTATGAGCTTCTCTCCAACAGAACGAGTCTTTGTTTGTTTTGCAATGTGGAGACTGACTTGGTATGATGCCTTCAGTGCTGCTCTGCCTGGTGGATGACAGGAGTGTTCACCATCGATGTGACTTTTTACATATTCTAATTAGTTGTCATGGTACCATAATTTTGACTTTGGCACGGTAATAAATTCAGTATCACAATGTCCAATACAATCCATAAAAAATATTAAAATGCATTAAAATGCCAACACATTCAGTACTCCAAAAATGTCTTCATGGCCTTGGAAAAAATGTTTTAACATGGTTGTTCAAAATTGGTTGTCTCAACCAATAAATACAAATATTTCAGATCTATCAATATAAAACCTGTAAAAAAGTTTTTAAATAAAAAAAAGTTTTTAAATAAAAAATCTATTAGCCAAGTTCAGCTGAAATACATGTTTCCATAGGTTGCATGAATAATAACTCTCAATATTTTGTGACATAAACTCTGTCTCAGTTCAGGTGTTTTCACTGCAGCAATGCATCTTGTATAGAATGCACTGGAATATGTATATACACACTCGTGACGGGTGGCAGCCTCTCCTGGGCATGGATCTGGAGGCTCAGAACAAGCAGCTGCTCCCTCAAGACCAGGTGTGGGAGGGATGTGCAAACTCACCTCCTCCTGGAGCAGCTGTCCCGAAACACCATTTCCACTCTTGGATGTCAAGCCTAGTGGGAAGCAAGGCTAGGCTATTCCTGACCTCAATGAGACAGATCAAAATATATGGAGACTGCTAAATGGCCAGGTTCCTGAGGATTGTCTGGTAGTGCCCTGGAGGATAGACAGCTCACTGTCCAGACACCAGGATCAGGTAACTTGAGACATGTATCTGGAACAGAAGTAGGTGTAAGGGTTAACTGGTGGCCAGTCTTGAACCCAACAACAAAAGGGAAATCTGGTTAATGGTCAACCACTTAGCCTGCTAAGCCACACGTTAGCCAGGGGAACTGTGAAATATGTTGTTGACTATAGCCACAAAAATTGATCCCCAGGGGGATGAGGGATGGTTACTAAGGTTCACCTAGGAGGGTTGACCCATGCCCTTTCTGACTGCCATCGCCGGTATTGTGAGTACTCCAGTCTTTGGGTCATCTCTTTCATTGTGTGTGCGTTTAGAACGTGGATTCCGGTGGGAATCTCTACTCTTTATTTAAAGAGCGTTCTTATGGTAATTGCATGGTTATCCTACCTCTTCGCGTAGACTCTGCGTCTGGGTTACCATCCACGCTACGCGGTGGCACTTGAGTAGACGTGATGACACAATTGATCATCTAGCGACTTTCTGGGTACAGTTCAGTGACTTCTTATAGGAAATAGTTGGCAACACTGTTTGTCAGAAAGAATGGTACACAGTGGTGGGTGTGATGTGTAGGAATCGCCATTATCTCAAAATGCTGAACCAATAGCTTATCTCTTTCAGCTATGAAGATAGGAGGCCTCAGCTGTACTGAGATATGCTATTGGTTCAGCATTTTCAGCTAATGATGACTCTTGCATAGTCCTTGGTCTTCCGGTTTTTTGTACCGATGAATTTTAATTAGTATTAGAATGTTAGCATGAGTTACTATATTGCCCATAGGTGTGCATGTGTGTGTGAATGGTGTGTGAGTGTGCCCTGTGATGGGCTGGCCCCCCATCCTGGGTTGTTCCCTGCCTCGTGCCTGTAGCTTCTGGGATAGGCTCCGGAACCCACCGCAAACCAGAAGGATAAGCGGTTCTGAAAATGGATGGATGGATGTTAGTATGTGTTCTTGCAGTCACTGCTGCCCCAAGTGTCCATTCATAGCACAAATAGTAGAATAATTGGTCTTTATATGCATGTCTATATATATATATTATAATTACACTGTAATTATTACCGTAATTCACTGTATTTATTAACGAGCAATGGAGTACATAAATGAAAGGTCTAAACTTTTAAATCTAAAATGAAATGAGACAGACACATCTAGTAAAACGTGCTTTAAATGGTGGACTTTGCACACCCCTTGATTTTCGGAATATGTTTTTTATTCGATATTCTGGTTTCTAGCTGGCAAGCCAAATGGTTTTTAACCACAGCTTTTTGATGTCCAGTGCACCGACAGCTGAGCATTTTCACGCTTAGAGCCCTGTGTACTGAACACTAAAAATAAAAAGAGCCTGGTTTGCTTTTCCTAAAAAGCTATATGAACTAATTGCAATACATGAGAATCAAGCAATGGTATATTGCAATGTACACGTCAGCTGTAAGGCTGACTAGTACTATAAAAAGTAAAGAATAATATTCAGTTTTAAATTATGTTTATTCGCACCCGTGCCAGTTTATTTAACAATGCACACATTCAGCCCACCGTGCGGCCTCGCCGACTACTCACTCCACGCATGGTGGGACCATGTATACCACTATTTACAACACTTAACATTAAATGCTATACACTACATTACTGTACAATGCAATGACAATATGATAAATGATGTCTGCGCAAAGCTATTTGCATTATTATAATCTGACATGGGGTGTCGCACTGCCTGATGGATCCCATCAGTGCAACAATTTGAAGCACTGTGATTGGTTAAGGTTCTCATAATTTCGACTTAGTATCTCATAATTATGACTTAGTATCTCGTAATTTCGACAGTATCTCATAATTATGACTTAATATCTCATAATTATGACTTACTATCTCATAATTTCGACAGTATCTCATAATTATGATTTAGTATCTCGTAATTTTGACTTAGAATTTCGTAATTATGACTTAGTATCTTGAAATTTCGATTTAGTATCTCATAATTATGACTTAATATCTCATAATTATGACTTAGTATCTCATAATTTCGACTTAGTATCTCATAATTATGACTTAGTATCTTGTAATTTCGACTTAGTATCTCATAATTATGACTTAGTATCAGAACTATTTTTTATTTTATGTGGTCGGAAACGGGCTTCCGTATGTACCATTGTACACTCTCAATGACTGAAAAGTTACCTGAAAAGTTAAGCTGCCTGTTACACATAATGTAAATCATGCAAGAGCAGTACCATTTATGCCAACATACTGCTGAAGTTAGGAGAGAATAGTTTAATGGTCAGCAATATAAAAGGATGCAGTGAGATCTAAAGGCACAAGAAGGGTAGCACTGTTGACTTATACCTCTAGGGTCAGGGGCTGAAATCCTACCTGTACTCTTTGTATGTGAATTTTGCGTGTTTACCACATGCCATGTGGATATCCTATACATGCAGGTAATCTGAATCGGCATACTGTGTGTATATAGACTCGAACCCCTGCCTTGTGCCCCATGCTGCCTTGGATAGCCCCAGCTGCACCCAGTTATGAAATTGTGCATTTCCAGTATCAACCTTTCCCATGGCATTGGTGTATGACTGTGTGTGCCCTGCGATAGCCAGGCACCCAATCCAAGGTGTAGCAAACGCTTTGTCCTGTGCTACCTGGTGCAGACTCTGCCCTCCACACGCATAACCAAGGTAAGTGGTTGGAAGATGGATGGATGATCCCTGGGAACATTATGCACATTCTTGCACTTCCCCCCCTCTTCTAGATTGCAGGTCCTTCAAAGGAAAAGCAGCAGCTGAATATAATGACAATTTGGCAAATTGTCTGCATGGCTGCTTCATACTCAAGGGCACCTTCAATCACAGTGAAATTTCAGCTTTTTATTTGAAAATAATCCCTGGAATAATTTACAGTTGCTTTTTCTGTTCAACTTAATAGCAGACACAAAAATAATAATAGTATGCCTTTTCTTCCAGTTGTTAAATTGAGCAACTACACACAAGGGCAAACCACTCACATTTTTGTCATATTTTGAATTTAGTTAAAATTAATTTAATCATCCAAGTTTTACTGCCATGTGGTCCAAGGAGAACAGTTAAATTATTGTGCTACAGCTACAGAGTAAGGGGAAGGCACATGGTGGGGGAATAGGACCAGAAACCATGCAAAAAAGGGACAAAACAGTAACGTAGTATAAGGGAAGACAATGCAATGGAGGAAATGGAACACCCCAAGACACTTCATAAGGGTGAGTGGCAGCCATAGAAAGAAAAAGAAAGAAATAAAGAAAGGATGATGGAGAGAGAGAGAGGAAAACCCACATACACAACTGCTCTTTCTGGATCAGTCTGGCCACCCCTGGTCTATTGTGTTGTAGAATCTAATGTTATGTGTTATAAATTGTGGTGTGTGTGCGCGCGCCCACTGTGTGTAGTATGTGAAACTTGAGGGATAGCCAGCATGGTAGGGCAGAGTGTGTCAGGAGTGAGGGTGTCTGGAGCTTGGTCATTGTGTTCAGTCTGATTATGAGTTGATTAAAGTGTGTTCTCGGTTTAAATAAAGTCGCCTCATCTAATTCTTAGTGCATGGATGCCTGGGTTTGCTGAGTATTAAATACATTTTATTGTATGTATTTACATAATAATTTACAGAAAACAACTGTTTGAAGATGTGAAGTATGGACTAGCTAGGTGAAAGTCATTCACTACGTAAGAATTAATGCTTAAACAAGGCTGTTCAGGATACATCTCAAGCATGCTCCAATCAGTGTGCATTTGCATGCTTACTGAAACATACCTGCATTAAATTTTCAAGCTATTTATTCAAGCAAGAGTAGCATTGAACTGGAATGATCCCACAAAACTTACAGCACAAGATTTTATTTCAAGCACACATTGGATCACACAAAACAGTAATAGTAATTAAAGACTAAAGGTATTTAACAGAGATAGTTAATAACATGTTAACCTTGCAAAAGGGTTTATTGCAATAACGCTGGATAAATAATCAGTGTAATGAAACCTATTATTTGTTGAGCTGAATACCCTTGAAGAGTGAATATTAATGGGATATCTGCACATTTTGTGCTTCTTGATTAACTGGTATACAAGTTTATGAGGACGGTTGAAGATATAGCATGATAAAATGCAACCAAAACAGCCGAGATAGACGCTGGAAGTTGTGAGGGCTTGGATGTGATGTTGAAAAAGCCAGTTGATGAAGTTTTACTCCTCAGCACAGACCAGTTGTTCAATTGTCATACTTAAAACAAATAAAACTAAGGAAATGACATTCGATCCAAAAACAAACAAAACCATTCACCTTGACTAGTCATTTTAATAGCCTATCCTTTTGGATTGATCACAAGCTACATTATCTGTGTAAATGACAGGGCTTTTAGTGAAATTGTACACATTGTTCTATTTCACTGAACATTCCTCTTTATGGCTTCCCAGCTTGCAGCGTGAGTGCACATCACGTTCAACGAGAAGTGCGAAGAGAATGGCAACAAGGAATCATATTCAAACCATCAATATATTGAGCAACGTCTGCAGTAATTATTGGTTTGAATCAGTTTGGGCCTCGGGAAAATGTCTGGGGAATATTAAAGCAAGCTTGTGCCTGAGAAATTAATGTTTATCTTGAAGTAGAATATGCATTTATGTGTTCAGAAATAATTACCGCTAACATCATAACACAACCACAAATACCCAAAATCTGCAGCTGAACATGATGCAGCAGGACGAACACAAACCTACTCCTGATAAATGGGCCGGTTACCTCCTGCTCATGCTAATTGTTTGGTTTTTGTGTTGGATACAAAGTATTCTGCTATACTTTATTACATAATTAAATTTAATTCATTATTATTTTTTACAAAGGCTCCTAGCTGGTATGCCAATGAGAAGACCAAGTTTAGTACCCCTAGCAGGCACTTGCAATATCTGGCCCTTCCTTTTGGGTTACATAGAATTCATGTCAATAAACACACACATACAGACACACACCCACACACACACACACACTGATACACAATGGGCAATTTAGAGATGCCACTTAGCCTAAATACATGTCTTTGGACTTGAGCACCTGGATGAAATCCACGTGACACAGGGAGAACATGGACCTCTAACACTGGAGGTTCTTACTGCTATCGAATGTATGAATGTAAAATAAATTGTAATGTATTGTAACTCAAAGACTGATAGCTTGAGAATGAGCCCTGCTCATTCTGTTTGACGAGATAAGTAAGTACCTGTTTATGGATTTTAAGAATACTGGATTTTATGTCACTGCAATATAATAGACACAATAGAATGCCTTTATCATCATTGTAACATACTGCAATGAAACTCAAAACATGTGATTCCCCAGCAATTCTTTAATGGACATGTCCATGCAGATGGACAGATGTGTGGATGGTTTTTGTATTTCTTTTTTTAATGGTCTTCTTTGTTTTTTTTCCCCCTGAGTTCTTCCTAACCTAGTCATATTAGTAGGGAGCATGGTATTGAGACTTTTTGAGTTGACACAGTGAATGAGCAACTGTAACCCAGCCTTTACTGAACATGGTCATCTTATTCCCATTAAATCCATTCCGATGCTAATTTAAAATGTTGTGTAAAATGAATTAAATCTGACCCCCATGAACATTTGATTGTTTTTATGTTGCAACTCCTTTGAAATTGAAGAATCCCATTAATATTCACTCATCAAGGGTATTCGACTCAATAAGTAATAGGTTTCCCAGACTTAAAAAATACAGCTATTGTACAGTATTTTTTAATTAAAATACCATTCAGGGCTGTTCTTTATTTGTAATTATACTTCTGTCTTCAGAATATTTATTTACAGTTCCATTTAATATTCCAGTTCTGAAAGAATAACACACATAGAACTACTATTAAGGTCTGTTCCAAAGTTATCCTAATCCAAACTCTTATATTGAAAACTCATCTGTGTCGCAGCTGCCTCTCAAAGTCTGATCCAAATAGCACCAGCTCTGGGTGTCCTGGTGCCCTAGGAGCAATACTGCTTATTCAGTTGTTGTTTTACACATCCTAATCAAATTACCCCGGAGGCAATCGCTTATGTTACCTATAAGGTGGGCTGGCCCTGGATCTAAATATAAAAAAAAAATAAAAAGTGTTATGCATAAGATAACCTTTTTAAAAAGTGTCTATACAACACCAGCCATCCTTACACAGCAGTACATTTTTTTGCTAAAAATGCATTTTGCTAAAAAATAATGTATTTTCGTTAGAATAAATTGGCCATAAAACACCTCACAATTAATACTTACAGCTATGAAATTGAAATGGTACAATTACACCAGATATTTTAGATCCAAAACCATTTAGGTAATTTCTAGCTTAAAGCTTAAAGCTTAGTTTTCATATCAGACAGGGGGAGGACCTCCATATTTTTCTTTCTTTCTTATAAAATCTTTGTCTAACCCTAACAAACCCATTACCCAAATTACAACAGAGACCACTCATCCTCTCTGTATAATCACACATACTTGCTGAGATCGAACAATATACTTAGTCATTTTAAATAGGCTACATATATTTAATTGCATCACTTTCTGTAAATAATGTTTCTGACAAACTTACAAATTGCTCTTTTGTGTACAGTGTGTAGGTTTACAATTTCTGAGCTGGTTTAGGATCACTGTAGGTGCAAAGGATTTCATTCTGAAATATTAATATCATTGCCATTCTGACTTAAAGGATGATTCCAAGACCTTGGCCCAAAGTTAGCTGACATTTGTTTTGTTGCTGTAAAAATCAATTAATTTTGTGCACACTAGTCATAAAACTGACTTATTCTATAGTTGGTTCCAGGTAAAAGGTGACTCAGAACAGCATGAGCCTTGATTTATATGTGCAAGCTCTACCACAACCCCTTACTGTGGCAGAAAAAAGCAGTGGGTGTCCCATACACAATACTGAAGGTTCAAATCTCAAGCCATTTGTCTCCTAGGACGTGTGCCTTTTGTGATATTCTCCTTAACAGTATTTAATGTCCTTGATTGCAGTCCACAGTGGAGAAAATTACCATGTACTGTGACTAGTTCAGAGAAAAGCTCTTTTTCTGGGCTTCTGGCTATATTTAATTGTCCATCCATTTTCGATAACCACTTATCCAGCGAAGGGCGACAGTGAGCCTTCAGTCCATTCCAGGAACAAAATGGTATAAAGCATAGGATACTCTGCACAGGATGTCGATCTATCACACAATCACACCCTGTAGGCAATTTCGAGACACCGATTCACCTAAGTAGTGTATGGGTTGCAAACTGAGTATCCAAAGAAATCCCACACATATCAGGCACAGTTTCAATACACCAATTCAGCTGAACTCTTGCCTTTGGGCTGGAGAAGGAAGCCAGAGTTTTCAGGGGAAACATGAACTCACTGAACAAACTTGAAAAACATGAACATGAACAAACTGAATAAACACAAAGACTGGGCAGGAATTAAACCCAGAACTTAGATAGCAGGCCACCATGATTTCCACTGAACCACTGCAGGACCTATATCAGTGGCCATTCAAATGAAAAAACATCCTTTGTGTTTCTCCCCTTTGGTTACATGCTATTTTATATATGTTTATTTGCAAACCTAAGAGTTTTTCTAGTTGGATTGAATTCAGTCTGATACACCAGATACACCATAATAATAATAAACTCTGATGTAGTGTTTTAAATTTTAATTGCAATTCATTTAAAAGCTTAAAAACTTATGTTTGCCAAAGCAATTCAAAATGTGTGTTGTGCACACTTTTCTCCCATAACATCTTCTGATAACTTTGGTTTCCTTTTACTTTTCAAGCCTGCTTTTTCTTAATGGTGTTTATCCACTCTCTTTGTCTGATTATTGCTATATCCAGTAACTGTCTGGGGAATTTGACATTCCTCTAGAGTATCAAGACCAGACCTGGGATATTCTATAAGAAGGTCTGTCTACTACTTCATGCACTCTGGGAATCAGTTGATGCAATCAACCTTATACCTGGACTCACTCACCCACTGCTGTATCCAGCTGTGATCAATTCCAGAGACCAAGGCCATGTAACACTGCATTCAGGAAGCTTTGGATCAGGATTTCATCTGGCCTCCAGCCAGCCTGTCAATGCATCAATTACCATGGTCTAAATTAAGTGATTATGAAGTTTCTCTACCCTTTACTTCCCTGCAGCCCTGGAGCAATTAAGGGA
>JAODKN010000001.1:24478357-24500473 GCA_026774425.1 Petrocephalus zakoni
ATAACGACACGTGAATAATCCCGCCCACTCTAAAGCGGCACTAAACTGCAGTCGAAACGCAAACCGAGCCGAACTGAACCAAACCAAAGTGAGCTGTACTGAACCGTGTCGTGCCGTACTATGCAGTGGAAAAGCGCCATAAGTTACTTGTGCCTACAATAATGTGTTACCATACCTTGTTAATGAGAAAGATCTGAAGGAAGTGGCCAGACTTATTAAAGCTAACAGGGTGGCTATGAGTGCAAGAATATCATGGATAAGATAAGGAATGTTTCCAGCATCTCGATGAATCCTTGCCTCAAAGAATTCAGGCTATTCTGTAGGAAAATCTGGGCATTTCCTGGCACTCATAAAATGGCCAGTGAGTATATAGACACACAGTAACTACATGGGGAGGGGATTGCATGGTGCTAAATGTACATAAATGGAATCAGTAATGACTAATGAAACTCCAACCTCTCCAGACTGCGCGCCTTCACAAACATACGGCTGGTAGACTTTGGGAAAATGTGGAGCGTTGTCATTGACGTCCAACACCTTGATGAAAACTGGCACCAAAGAAAATAACCGATTCTGCTCTGAAAGTGCAAAACATAGACAGAATACAATAAAACAATATGCAAAACAATAGACACAGAGGTTGGGCTCCATCACAATCAGTGTCATATCATAACGCCTGTCCCAGAATGATTCTGTTCGATGTGTGAGGTTCGACTCACTTGTTTCACTGGCAGTCACGGTAAAATTGTGCCAGGATACACTTTCCCGGTCCAGAGACTTCACGGTAATAATTGTTCCATTGTTTGGATCTATTCTGAACACTTTCTTCACACTGGAGTCTCCATCAATATTATACCTGAAGAAAAAGACCTCAAGATATTGCCACTTTAATATTTCATAATATTATATCAAAGACTGTAATATGAGAGAGTTATTTGTAGAGAGAGAGAGTTATTTGTATGAGAGAGTAGTTGCACTAGCACTTCCAGCATTGTAAAAAAAAAAAGCAGTATTTGCCGACAGAGTTTTAGACAGACAGTATTCATAGCCTGGGTTCTGTTGAACCAGTATCAGAATATATTCACTGATGGAGACTTCTAAGCACGTACATTAGTCGCTTTGGCTAGGGGCATCTGCTAAATACTGTAAATGAAAATTTTAATCTTTTTTTTTCCCTTCAAAAGAACGTATTAAAATTCTGTTCTGTGGGCAACATTGATTTCACGTGCTTGTCATGCTGTTCTGTAAATTTCATCTTATATTGCTAAAGAATGTATCATGTTTTATGTTTAATAAATTTGCTTCTGATTTGATGCAGCTCATGTAATAAATCAAGAGGAAAGCAATTTATATTCTTTACATTTCTGGGCCAGTTTAGTCCACATTTTGCTGATTTATGCCACTTCTCCCCTTTTCACTCTTTAGGAAACACAGTAATTGTTGTTTGCCTCATTGCAGTAGTTCCAAATCTCTACTGACATTTCATATCCAACTGCAACCAAATTACTTGACATACTTTGCTTGAATGGAGACCCAATATGGTTGACATAAAAATACTTTTATATAACACATATACATAATTCTGTTTCATATGGAAAACCAAGCTTTTGATTGACAAAGGTGTGAAGAGTGAATTTCAAACCTGAATTCACATTCAATCGCTTTTTATAAGCAGGTATAAAATATTGCAGCAGGTTTTTTCATGACCCAACTGCCACAGTGCTGTAAACGATACCTGTCTTGTGTCTCAGTGAAAACTGAAGTGAAAAACTTCTAGGACATGCAGTGCTTTGTAGGCTGTCAGAGAAAATTATGTTTAAATGATCTTTATGTTATTTCATGTCTTTTTAAAATGTGCCAGTTTAGCCTCTCCAAAAGTCACCCCAGTATTTGCAGTGCTCATGCAAGTGCCCATGCATTTGTTGACTCATCCAGTAGCATTGCATGTTTGGCTAATTAATACCTCATTAAATTGTTTCACCAATTAAGTTCATTAATTGGCAGTGAAATTTAACAAATCCATGGAGGTACCCCCTAGGAGAGATTTGGGTCCTAAAACAGTGTTCATCTAGCCATCCAATTAGATATCTGTAAGCGTTTGGAGAACAATAGAAATTCCTGTTATTTTTTATTTTTATTGCGTTATGATGCATTTCAATATATTCTAATGTTAATTTTTTTCTTTTTTTTCTTCTGAGCAAACACACTACCCAGCTTTAATTGGATGTTAATAGTTTTAATTATTAATTTTCTTTGACTGCATGAGATTTTTGCAGAGTACTAAATGTATATTTCGAGAAATGTCTTTTGAATTCCTATGCATTTAGTTTATGGCAAAACAGCAGCTCTCTTCATATGTAAGACCACACATTATTGGGTTTATAAACATGCAGCCCCACAGCTGATAAGCATTAGGGTGGCAGCTGCGTATATGAGACAGACTCCCAGATTATCATTCCAACCAGAGAGCACGCTGGTTTGATTTGCAGCGAGGCACCAAACGGTCCACACTGCTTTGTGCATTACCGGCAACCGATGTGCATTTCATAAAATCATACCCGAGCTGAATAACAAACAACCACACATCAACATTATTACCCCTTGGCCTGAACCGGTGGCTTTTACCCTGTGATTTATTTTTGATAAGAGTTAGCAATGAATTTAAATGGAATCAAGAAGGAAATTTAAAGGTATGTTATATTCACAAGGTTTCATGTCATGCTGGAGTAATGCAATATAAATATGACTATGTGGAGGGAACACAAATAAATAATTTAGGTGCATAAAAAATGAGTGAAATCATTTGAAATGAAACATTTTGCCACACTTGTGGAGGTCAATTCATAAAGCAGGCTTGCCAGGTACCATTTATGGACACTGCATACAAACGGGTTGCTTATGCCTTTGATGGCATGGCTTTCCGCATGCCATAGAAGTTGGATGGTAAAGTAGCTAATTTGATGTCACCTAATGGCGTTATTAGCTGCATCACGATCCCTGGCACTAACAGTGCCGACAGTTGTTCCCACAGCCATGTTTTCGTGAACTTTCCACTCGTACTCGCGAACTGGAAAGACTGGGGCTTCATCCACATCTTCTACAAAGATCTTTATGGTTGCTTGGTCCCGGAACTCGTCGTAGTCGAGATAACGAGTGTCCACGGGATCGTTTACAGCCTCTGCGATGATGGCAAACCGCTTCTTGGCTTCATAATCCAAGGTCTGAGGAGACACATTAATGGGCAACTGAGCAACATAGATGAAATTTGCCATATTGAGTATGTGTGTGCCCTGCGATCCATAGACATTGTTGTGTTCCTTGTTTTATGCCCTGTACTTCCTGGGGTTAGCTTCAGGCTCACCATAACCCTAAATAAGTCTACTGGAAATAATGGATATATATATATATATATATAAATTTACTTATACAATATTAAATAAAACTTACAGAAAATAAATTATTTGAGAAAAAGAAAAGTTTTCAAGCACTATTTTAATACTTCCCATAGTGAAAACCGCCAGAGAACCTTGTCAGTGGGTTTACATTACGGCAGCTGCTCAGGAGGTATATACAATACAGCCGCTGGTCAGGGGGTATATACATTACAGCAGCTGCTCAGTGGGTATGTAACTTACAGCAGCTGCTCAGGGGGTATATACATTACAGCAGCTGCTCAGGAGGTATATACATTACAGCCGCTGGTCAGGGGATATATACATTACAGCAGCTGCTCAGTGGGTATGTAACTTACAGCAGCTGCTCAGGGGGTATATACCTTACAGCAGCTGCTCAGGGGGTATATACATTACAGCAGCTGCTCAGGGGGTATATACATTACAGCCGCTGGTCAGGGGCTATATACCTTACAGCAGCTAGTCAGGGGGTATATACCATACAGCAGCTGGTCAGTGGGTATATACATTACAGCAGCTGGTCCGGGGGTATATACATTAAAGTCGCTGGTCAGGGGGTATATACATTACAGCCACTGGTCAGGGGGTATATACCTTATAACAGCTGGTCAGGGGGTATATACATTACAGCTGTTGGTTAAGGGATATATATTTTACAGTTGCTGGTCAGTGGCCTTATACCTTACAACAGCTGATCAGGAGGTATATACATTACAGCCGCTGGTCAGGGGGTATATACCTTACAGCAGCTGGTCAGTGGGTAAATACATTACAGCAGCTGGTTAAGGGGTATATACATTACAGCCGCTGGTCAATAGCTATATACCTTACCGCAGCTGGTCAGGGGGTATATATATTACATATGTATATACAGATGTAAGGTTCTGCTAAACCACCCCCTTTCTGATTCTGCTGAACCATAATTTCAGTAGCAAAGGGTATCTGGCTGCTAACTAGCTACCTCACATCTGTTTCACAAGAAAAATAATTAAATATTAATACTAACTGTAAATAGCTGTAATGTCACGGAATGCAACCAGGGGAACTTACACTTTTGCACCCCCTACTCAAATTACGCTCCAGGAGATCATCTCTGTTGCTTATAGGGCAGACTTAGAGCAGCTGGTCAGTGAGTACATACATTAGAACATCCACTGACAGAAAAATGAGATCCACCTGTCTAAGTAGCAGACATCAAGGCAGCTTACATGCTGTATGATTTAAAAATCAATTTCAATTTGCATCCTGAAAATGATTACATTCATCTGAATTTCCCATCTGGAGTGACTTATGCCGGCTTTGTAGGATAATACAGGGCATTGAGTTATTGCTCTATTATCAGCGCATTACTTTAAGAGACACCGACCAACCAGTCTCCATTTTTCAGTAGTAGCTGGCCTGCGTTCGTACGTCATGAGAAAGATGAGTGAGGGGTGATTGAAAGGCTGGTCCGAGCATTTGGCAGCTCTCGTCATGCAACGGAGGCTCCCCACGAACGGCGAGTCACTATTATTATTCAAAACCTCCAGTCGGAAGCAATGCAACGATAAATGTTTTATGAAGTATTTTGACAAAGACGCATAGCGTAGGCGGTTAAGATCAATCAATCAGGTGAGGAGACGACAATTATAAACAAAGGTTTCCAGGGGAAGCCCAACAGTGATGAATTTAAAAACTGACACTAATGCAAAACTCACCACATGTCAATTAAGTACGTGTGGGGAGAAAAAACAGAAAAGTGTGGTGAAAGCTTGTCAACGAGTTCATGTTTAATTTTTTAACAAATATCTAGTGAAGAAAGACAAGCATTTTACAGACCAATTGCTTTAATAGTTTTCTCTCTGAGGAGAGTCTGATGCCTGGGACTCTCTGAAACACGTACAGGTGGTGCATTTTATTTACGAATTATACAGAAGTCTGTTGTTGATAACACAATCTGTCGACCAATTCTCACTGTTAATTGGTTTATAAATGAAAGTATCAGATGCAAATGACTGTTGGTGTCGTATCGATCTTGAACTTATTGCCATGCTTTGTATGAGCAGGAACTTATTTTTCTACATTCCACGTTTGGCAACAGAGACTAACACCAGCAGTAGGGGCTAACTGTTGAGCTAACAGAATCAATTCAAAGGGGCAGTGCTTGATTATTTTGGCTCGTTTTTTTTGCTGAACTACATTTCAAACCAGACCATCTCAGCTCTCGTGCTGCTACTGTTGATTAACATCAGTTTGGCTGCAACAACTTCAATGATGCTTCAGTAACAAAATTTCCCTGCAAATTTATCTGTTGTATACATGATTATACAACTGCAACACAATTTAATATATTATTTATGGTACAAGTTTAAAAATGAATCCTAGTTTTCAGCTCCCCTGCTTGGACCCCATAAATTCCTGTGGTGAAGGAAAGGCAATTAAGATAACTTGAGAAAACCCCCAGTGTTTGATGTAGTGCATGTGAGAATATCTTTGTTGTGTGATGAAAGTTTTATAGAACTCAGTGCAATAAAACTGATAAATTAGTATTAACATACTTTATGGGAATATCACTGGTATACAAATAACTTAAAATGTAAAATTTAGGTCAATGTTATTCTAGGGGAAGTAATCACATGGTTAAGATCATGAAATTACAAAATAAAAATAAAAAAACAATCAGTCTAATCAAATCTTTGATTAAAAATACAGTCCCAAATCTAATTATAATTCCAAAAAGAATGACCTTAAAACTATGGTAAAATATGCAAATATTTTAGTGTTTTTACTAGAATATGCCAGTTTTCCAGTATAAAAAGAGCCGGGCCATTCAGTGATGTTATATACCTTGGCAAGCAGAATTACCCCCTCTTGTGTGACCGGGTCAGTATGGATCTGAAAAGTTCCGTTGCCCTCCTTCTCCTCCAAACTGTAGGTCATCCTGGCATTGACACCCACGTCACTGTCATCAGCCTTAATCCGGCCCACGGTCGTACCTACAGGGGCGGACTCTGCCACAGCGAAGGAGTACAGACCTGGGAATACACCGGATTTAAGAGAGCCAGTAAATGATGGATGATCCCTAAGAGAGGATTGTGGGATTTAATTTTACTTAACTAGACAATAATCCATACTGTTAGTAAATTAGTTTGGCTCTCCATTTTTGCTGCAGTTGTAACTGTCAAAATGCAGCTGTATACTGTAATAAACAAGCTCTGCACTGCGCTTTGTTGTAATCTCGCACATCTGTCATTATATGCGGTGGGTCTAAGATCCTCACAAGTGACCATTGTTTGCTTTCTATTCCTGCTTTCTTTTGAAGCAAGCTGCACATTGGTGTAATAAGTGTATAAGCCACAACAATGTCAAATTAATACTTGTGTCTTCTACGTGGCAATGGATAAAAGTGCAGATGGGCTTGACCTCCAAATTATGATTAATAATACGTTGTCAGTAATTTACTGTGCCGTAAGTATAGAATTAAAACGGAAAGAAAATGGATGTTAATTCTGAGGATGTTAACTTTCAGGAGGACCAGGGCTTGTTGCAAACTGTTACTCGGTGAGCAGCCTGGAAACTCCGCAAAGTTTGTTTGTTTGTTTTATAAAGGTCAGGACAAATGTCCCTTCAGATGCAAGGGATTAAATGTGATATGTCCAACTGACTTACAGCACACACTGCTCTAGGGATTTGTTACAGTGCCAGGTTTTTTAAAGGGAAAAAAATGACAAGGTTCCTTACTGTCAGATAAATTGCAGTCTATTATTTTAATGCACTGGGTGTATAGGTCCAGATAGATATATGATTTACTGACATTACACATTTATGTATTCACCAAATCATCAAAGAATGATTAATGTGGAGCATTAGAAGTACACATGAATGTATCTTTATATTTTAGCTAGCTGGTAAGATTTTTTCCCAATTATTGAGCCATTCTTGTAATGAAAGGAAATGGAATGCAATTCATACATTCACATTAGTAAGTGAGTGAAAGGCGAAGGGCTGAATCTATCTTACAGTCACCCCACAGAAACGCAGAGTCCAACTCACTGTGCTGAAAGACTGGTCCATTGTCATTGACGTCAGAGAGGATAATGGTAACCGTGGTAGTAGCTGAGTGGCTACCAGATGATCCCATCATGTCCTTCACTTGCACTACTACAAAGTACTTTTCCCGAGTCTCCCTGTCCATGTTGGCCAGTGAGGTTACAATGATTCCTAGGAGACACGTAGCACTCTGCACAGGCCATTCATATGCAGACATTTTATACCATGCACCGGAACAATATACAGTACCATGCAAAAGTCTTAGGTAGTCAAATAAATGATTTTTAGATGATATTGATGAACAATTATTTAGTGTTTTTTCAAAGTTTGTCCCCAAAACTCACCCCAGTATTGGCAGCAACCATCCAGTTTACCAGTGTTTTATTGAACGCATTCAGATATTTACCCAATTTAATTATTTAATTAAGTGAGCTGGTGGTGAAATTTAACAAATACGACTGGGGTGCCCCTGAGGAGAGGTTTGGGAACTGAAGCGGTGTTCTTCTAGCCATCCAACAAGATTTCAGTAACTGGAGAATAGAAGAAATTCCTTCTTTTATTGTGTTGCTCTAACATCACATATGTTCTATTGTGTTGGTTTTTTCCTGCGCAAATATCCACTAACTGCCAAGATAAATAGCTTTAAACATTTTCTAAGATTTTTGCCCAGTATTGTAGGTAGAGAAGAGCTTTGTTTGGAATCTTACCTGCTTAGTTTGACTGTTTAGGGACATCACCCACCACCCACGTCTTTATCTAATGGCTGGGTTTTTTGAACTACAATAAATCAGACACTGACAACAAGCCTAGGCAACCAAACATATAATTAATAAATGTTATTTTATATCTGTGAATTGAAGCCACTTTTATTCGTGTGCCTGTTATTTGTTCCCACAATGCTTCTTTTTAAATAATGCTTTGACATTGTTTATATGTTTTCTCAGGTTTGGTAGACTGATTGTTTGCATGTTTGAACAAATACGTGCCTCAAATCTATAAGCCAAATATGTCTCCTGATGCTTTATTTTTCAAGATTAAGAGCAATTGCACCAAAAGGGTATATAAGCTCTGTTCATCATCAGATAATCATAGGGATATAAACGAAATTAAACACAAACAGGGATCTAACCCTATGAGTTATGAGAAATCTCACTTGCTTACATCAAGTGCTTTCTGTTTTGTGAGTGATCTTTCCACAACAAAGAGTAGAACTTATTCACACTCCTGGTGTCTTCCTGATCACAGCATTAGAAATGCTTAATCTATATTACACACATATGAAAGCACCATGCTTTTTTGTATTTAATGATATTTATTTTTCTAAGAGCTCAGTTTCACATTGAAATCTGTATATAAATAAATATATCTAATGCAATAAAATGATTCTATTGGTGCCTGCTTCCAAATCAACACAGGAAAGGGACTGAATGAGAAATTCTGGTGATTTTCTGCTGTGATAAATTTTCATTTCATATCAGAACAAGTGCTGTGTTTCCTGGGGTTTATCCCTTTTTGCCAATTTAAACAGGGCAACACCTGCAACTAAAATGCTTGAATTAGGGATCTGGGAAACTATGTTTTTTTTTTTTTTGTCGTTGCCATTTTAAAAACATTAATGCACTAATACGACCATGAATATAAGTTAATATAAGTAGTAATGGGAGGAACAGCCCTAATACATTGAGTGTGGGATAATTTTTCACTGTAAATCACTGGCTGCCTTTATCCCAAAAGGATCGAATAAAGTAACCCATAGGAATTGGCGTAACATTTCACTGGATGAAAAGCCTAGCCACCCTGAGTTTTGCTGATTTGTTTGGTCCATCCCCAGTAATTAGTGATGGTGTCTTGTGCCAGAGTTGCCTGGCATGCCTGACAGGTCCAATTAATGAGTTTCACATAGTATAATAAATAAAATATAAAACTACAAATATCGGAGTACCCTTTTAATTATGCCTGTAGTAAAGCTTGAAAGCCAAGGGAAAGAGTCTCATATTTTTTTTTTACTCTTTTGTTTTTCGTTGTGCTTCAATTTTAATAAAATTTAATGAGTTGCAGCTCCAGTTGAGAACTTTCAGTTGCATATTTATAGTGACTCAGAAGGCCTGTTAAATCAGACTTACAGGACAATATTAATAACTAGTAATATCTGTACAAATATGCTGTCCTACGTAGTACCTGTGGACCTGCTAATATAATCCCAATGACACTGAAATACAATAGAAATATATGAATTAAAGTTAATGGAGGACAATGAGGAAAATTGTTCCATTTGGAAACGCCCAAAGTCCATTTCTAATTGTACCTGTTTTCGGCTCCACTGAGAAGTAGGGCTCCCCTTGCAGCATGGAATAGATGAGCTTGGCGTTGTTCCCGTGTGAGGGATCATCTGCATCTGTGGCTGTCACTTGCACTACTGTGGTCCCTGTGTGGGGAGAGATTACACAGGTGGCGCTGGCTCGCCCTGCCACTCACGCTCGCTGGGGAAAATAATTACGCCGGAGCCCTGTGGAGTTCCTCTCAGCTGGGGATGACATACATGCTCAGAGAGGGACTTCTGGTGCCACGGGGACAATGCAGAGTGTGTGCGCCTGTCAGTCTCATTCCGCTCTGACATACCCGTATCTCGCTCATTTAAATAGGCAGCATTTGCATAACAATATTTACTGTTACAATAGTACAAGTGCCTCGTAAAAATAGCTAATAACGATATCCCTTAGAATCACTGGGATTCGCTGTTGATTTATCCTGAAGTCCAACCTTTAAAATTGGCAAAATATGAAGCAGTATATTAGTAATTCAAATAGGATATGCAATTAAGTATTTTTTTCACTAAGGTGCTATAGTTGGTCATATATTTGTGCATAATATAGATATACATACCACTGGGAGACATTTCTGGAATTACCGACACATAAGGTTCATTCTGAAACTGTGGCATGTTGTCATTGATGTCCTGGACTTTGATGATGAATTCTGACTCAGGTTCAACAGGCTGGCTAGTCTTCCTGTTTATAGCCTGGGCTCTCAGTATGTAGAAGGCCTTCTCTTCTCTGTCGAGCTTGTGCAGCATGCGGATCTCCCCCGTATACTCATTTATCACGAACACTTCTCCAGCACCCTCACCAGACAGAAGGTACTTTATAGAAAAGTCGCCTTTGTCAAAGTCTGATTTGAGCTACATTAAAAAAAAAAAAGTGTTTCCACCATAATATGCTTCTGGAATTTCTTCTCATCGAGATAAAACATGAATAATGATTTTTTTTAAGCATTATTTACCTGTCCAATTACCCGGGGAGTTGGGTCTTCCTCTGGAACTAAAAGCTGCTTCCAAATCCAGCCACGTCTGAACCGTCGGTGTGACACGTGCCACTCCTCATTGGCCATACGGGGATCTCTGTGTTGCTTGGCCGTTCGTATTTCCTCTGCTGTGGAGCATCTCGTCATCAGGGAGACGAGCAGCAGAAGCACCAACACTGAGCTGTGCATCATTTACCTTTGGCCCCTGCCCTTTGTCCCTCTTCCAGTCAGCTTAGCTCAGATAGCACCTGGCACTGCTGTCCCATTTAATCTGCACCCACTCGTGCCATCAGGACATGGGGGAGACCATCCAAAATCAGAGAAGGAATCCGTGATGCATCAGAAAGCCCATCGTTATACCTGCCCATCTCTGTAAGACACAAATACTTCCATTAAAACACATCGCTGTGTCCTTTAATCTTCTCAATATAGGAAACCTTAAATACACAACAGCAAGACTTCATACGGCCAACCAGAAACAGCTACGGTCTGGAAATCCTTTTAAACTATTATACTACACATCATAAGGGAAAGGAAGTAAAAGAATAAGTATTCAATTATTGTAATTGAGTATGTCTACATGTCTTTATTTATTTATTTATTTATTTTGTCTGACTGATTTTGTCATCAATTTGATGCTAAAAGTAAGACACAACTGATTTATAAGGGCCCAGCGTTGTGTATAAAAGGATCCTTAATCACATTCCGGACAGAAAGACCAGTGGAAGAGTCCGTATGCCTTATTTGAAGAATTGTATGAAGTTGCAGGTCGACCTGATAAGCTTGATATGTCTGCTCCTACAAAGACTACGGAAACCCTACATAATTCAGTTATGGGAACTGACCACATTTATAACCATGAAGCATTACAGTACAGGACAAGTTTTCCGTGTACACCCATATACTTTATTCATGGCTGATATCTGAATTGTCAGTGGTTAGATCCCTGATTTTTTCTGGTAAATATTACACTTCCCACCACTTATTCTACAGTAGTGGCTATGTCAGTTATCCCCAGAGGCGGTTCTAACTGGTATGTCACCCTGGGCAAACACAACCCCATCCCCCCCGCCCGCCCATCCCCACAAAAAAGGCACATTAATGACCCAACTGTAATGAAATGAGCAGATATAGCTAAAATAAATTAACATGACATGAGCAGGTGGACGACTCCTCATCCTGAGGCTCGGGGATGAGGAAGTACATAGCTCCTCATCCTGCGGCTCGGGGATGAGGAAGTACATAGCTCCTCATCCAGGAAGTACATAGCTCCTCATCCTGAGGCTTGGGGATGAGGAAGTACATAGCTCCTCATCCTGCAGCTCGGGGATGAGGAAGTACATAGCTCCTCATCCAGGAAGTACATAGCTCCTCATCCTGAGGCTCGGGGATGAGGAAGTACATAGCTCCTCATTCAGGAAGTACATAGATCCTCATCCTAGCCAGTGCTAGAGGGTGCTCCGAAATATGTCAGAAGTGCCCCTGAATTTGCATTAACATACTATATATAGATTACACACTCTACATACATTTGTTGCACAATTTAATATGCATGACATTTAATAAACATGATTTTATCAAATTTTCAGAATATGAAAAAGAATAACTGTACGACCTCCCGCTAATTCTATGTATAAGGCCACCCCAAAAGATATCATAAAAAATGGAAAATATCAACATAATATAGACATAATTTAAGCACTGAAAACTGCCTTTAGCCTACTGAGTTAAGGACCTAGTCAGTACACTCACGGGAAATGATGTCCATGATGTCACTTCAATTAAACCAATATAAACCACTATATTGGGAAAAGTATTGGGACAGCCCTCCAAATCATTGAATTCAGGTGTTCCAATCACTTCCATGGTGAAAGGTGTATAAAAAATTTGTGTACAAACATTTGTGGAAGAATGGGTCACTGTCAGGAGCTCAGGCAATTCAAACATGGTACAGTACTGTGATAGGGTACCACTTGTACATCTTAGTCCATTTGTGAAATTACCTTGCTAGTAAATATTCCACGGTCAACTGTTAGTGGTATTATAACGAAGTGGAAGCAATTGGGAACAACAGCAACTCAGCCACAAAGTGGAAGGCCACATAAAATCACAGAGCGTGGACAGCGCATGCTGAGGCGTACAATGCAGAACTTGCTGCAGAGTCAATAGCTACAGACCTCCAAACTTCATGTTGCCTACAGATTAGCTCAAGAACAGTTTCATCCAAGCCTTACATCACCAAGTACAATGCAATGCATTGGATGCAGTGGTGTAAAGCACACCGCCATTGGACAGTAGAGATGTGTCCTCGTGACGTGACGTGGAGTCATGAATCGTCTGAATTCTCTGTCTGGAAATCCGATGGACGAGTCTGAGTTTGGTGCTTGCCAGGAGAGCAGTACTTGTCTGACTGCACTGTACCAAGTGTTAAGTTTGGTGGAGAGGGGATTATGGTGTGGGGTTGTTTTTCATGGGTTGGGCTTGGCCCCATAGTTCCAGTAAAAGGAACTCTTTATGCTTCAGCATACGAAGCCATTTGGACAATTTCATGCTCCCAACTTTGTGGGAACAGTTTGGGGATGGCCTCTTCCTGTTCCTGCATGACTGCACACCAGTAAGCAAAGCAAGGTCTATAAAGACAGGTGCATTGTATTGCTCAGTCTTTCAGTCACACTCAGTTACAACCCCAAATCAGAAAAAATTGGGACAGTATGGAAAATGCAAATAAAAAAGAAAGTAGTGATTTCTAAATTTACTTTAACTTGTATTACATTGAAAACAACAGCACATTATTTAATGTGTTCCTCATGAATTTTATTGTTTTTTACAAAATCTTAAAACCTTAAACACCATAAAAAGGTTTTCCAGCATGAAAAGGTTCTCCAGAGCACTGAAAGTGCTCCAGAGCACTAATGAAGAACTAGTTTTTCTTAGAATGTATGACTGCTATGGGAAATGCGTATGCTGGAGATTGCTTGGGGCGAGAAGCTGTTCTTGAATCTGGTCAGAGTTCTGATGCTGTGAAACCTACCAGACTGCAAGGGCAGTGAAGAGTTTGTGGCTGGGTTGGCCGAGGCCCTGAATTATAGAATGAATCTCGTTAGAGCAGCGGTGGGTGGCTAGTTCAGTCCCTGTGATTTTTTTGGGTAGACTTCACAAACCTAGGTGCCATAGGGTGGACCTGGTCCTGTAGAATGGCCATACACTTCTGTGTTGTTAGATGGCCATACGGAGTAATGACAAAACCTCATGACTCCCACAAAGTGGCCACCCATACAAACTCACATTGGGAGCTGAAGGCATGCTTTGCCTTCCACCAAATGTAAACCCATCGGGATGCCTGAAAAAGGGGTAAATATCACTCCTCAGGCCATATTACTTTTTTCTTTGCCCACTTTATTATTTATGAATTGTGGCTTGTTTGGTAACATTTCTTACTGACTTGCTTAATTGCATTAGTGCAGTATTTTTCTGTTGAGTCACTAGTTGTACTAAGATGGGTTAGATATTTTGACAGCAGTGTATATTCCTATAAATATATAAAATGAAAAACTAGTATTTTAGTAAATGATTAAACTTTATATTGCTTTAGATTATAGATACTGTTTATATTAGAAATAGTTTTCAGTGGAAGATAAATGAGAAAATTGTGAAAACATGTGGAAATCTTTCTAGGCCCAATAAGTAAGCAGTTCTTTATTGCAGCATGATCCTAAAGGCCGCTGTTTTAAGGCTAGTCGGGGGTGCCTCAGAAACAAAGTCTTTTCTTTTTAAGCTTTGTACTCTAAGTCACTTACAATGTATGACTTACGAAACAGCACGAGTCCATCATGGAGAAGAACAAACCATATGCCGCAATCATTTTTCAAAAGTAATAACATTTTCGGTAAAAAAAAAAAACCTTAATAAAATATTTAAACGCCACTCAAATGAATATTTCTTCAAATCATATAGTTACACATTATTTATTAGTTTGCATTATTGATTATCCACTGAGACATCAAATAAGTTTGATATACTACTAATTTGTTACTTATAATAATTTGCAGTTGCAGCAGAAAATAATGGAAATACCACATGAAAATGGAATTTAAATTTTGATTGACTAAATATCAATGACAAACGCAGCTACAGAGGTGAGTCATAATGGGTAGCGGTGAGAATGTGAATTAGAAATGTGCCAGCTGTACAAGGGGTCTGAAAGTCAATACTTTGATATGTGAGATCAAGGAGCTGGTGCCTTAATTGCAGGTGCATGACTCATAAAAACTGGAATTATTTCATGTATTAAGGGTAACAGTCTCAAAAATCTTTACAGCATATGCCAAACACGTTAAAAAATGCATTTCTTACCCAGTGCCAAGTTGAAACTCATTGACCGGGATAGGCCACAAAATGCGTCCTCCAGAACGACCTCAGAATGGAATCTGCACCTATGTGACACAGTCTCAGCAAAAACTATACATCCTGAGCTTCCTTATATGGAAATCCATTTCAGAGCTTCTGTTTTGAAACCCTCTTTATCCATAGGAAATTAACAAAGACGCATAACCTGATGTAAGGACCACACAACCCAGACCTCCAAGCAAAGGAAAAAGTAATGTGTGTAACCCCTTTGTCAGGCATTTACATTTGGTGGAAGGCAAAGCGTGCCTGTTCCCAATGTGAATTTGTATGTGTGGCCACTTTGTGGGAGTCATGAGGTTTTGTCATTACTCCATATGGCCATATAACAACCCAGCAATATATGGCCATTCTACAGGACCAGGTCCACCCTATGGCACCTGGTTTTGTGAAGTCTACCCAGAAGATCACAGGGACTGAACTAGCCACCCACTGACCAGCTGCACCTTAACCGCTGCTCTAACAAGATTCATTCTATAATTCAGGGCCCCAGCCAACCCAGCCACAAACTCTTCACTCTCCTAGCAGTCTGGTTGGTTTCACAGCATCAGAACTCTGACCAGATTCAAGAACAGCTTCTCGCCCCAAGCAATCTGCAGCATACGCATTTCCCATACCAGTCATATCTATGCCACATGCACTTTATAGCACTATTACTGCACATTATCAACCTCTGCAAATTGTCTAGTCTAGCATTTTGTATCATATCATTCTGCATATGTATCAGAGAATTAACCTCTTTCTAACTGAGTGTGACTGAAAGAGCGAGCAATGCAACGTACCTGTAAGCCACGACTGTTCTTATAATTCATTGTAACACATTCTAAAAGTATGATAAACACAGCTGTAAATATGTATATAAAGGCATAACACATTATAGTTATGTGTATTAAGCATTATTAATGCTCTATGAAGCACTTATCTATAATGCAATACAAATACCTTCATAATGCAGCACAAAGCATCCTTAATGCTTATACCAGCCATTACAATGCATTATGAAGGTATCTATAGTGCATCATAGATAGAGCATTCATAATGCATGAGAAACATGGCTATAATGTGCTATGCCTTTTGATACATATTAATAACTAAGTTTATAATGCATTATGAATGCATAATTATTTGTTTTTATAAATTACTAAAAACATGGCCTTAAGTAAAGTGTTACTAGTGAAAAATCTTGGATCTTGGCATAAAGTTCCCTCATATTGTTCTCATGTCCCAAGATAATAATGCCCTCATACACCCCAAGTGCTGCTAGCATCCACTGACCGTGCTCACAAATTGGCAGTAAACTATTCTTTTTTCCACACCTTATCTGCCCATAATTGATTAATTATCCACGTCCCTTTGCTAATTATCAAATGATTGCTGAACAAATGGTGCATTCAGGCGAACCTTGTGGAAAACTGCGAAAATACAAATTGACAGCCTTGATATCACAAGGAATCAAAATGACTCAAAGCTCTGTTTTATTACCCCTGTCTCCTCTCGCTTTGTCTTTCAACTTTAAAAAGAGGAGAAAACCTGGGATTTGTTTCTCAAGGGCAGAATTTTCATAAAATTTTGAAATTGTTCATGGTTTATTATACTGTCATGTCATACTTTCTAATAATTAGCCTTTCCAGTTTGGAGCATTCTTTTTCTTGTTCAATAGTTTGAACAAGTCAGCTAACCAATATCCAGTGAATATGTAATAAATTTTCCCTTTTATAACTAAAAGCCTTCAACATAATTTAAAAAATATTTAACATTACTAATAAGCATTTCAGAGAGCTCTGGCGCTGGGAACAAGTTTCTGAGAATAAATTGATAGAATAAAACATGTAATTTTTGGGTAAATATAAAAAAAGTTTTCAGTTGCATGGAAAACAATACACATTAATGTCAAATTTACCCATCCATCCATCATCCAACATTTTATCCAGTAAATGGTGGCAGGGGGAGGTCTGAAGTAGGATAAGGTGTCAATCCATCACAGGATCCATACTTGAGTAAATGAATGAATCAATGAATCAATGAAAGAATTAATGATACATTTATATAGCACTTTTCAAAACACCCAACGTGCTTTAGGGAAAGGGAAATTCACTCTATGTCATAGATATTTATTTTTTACTGAGTAGCCATTTTGGAAGGCTGCTTTTCATTTTGAAATTTCAATATCTGAGCGAAATATTCAATTACAAATCTATTACAAAGTCTGCTAATCTGGAAACCTAACAGAAAGGTAATGGACTTAAGATGTAAACAGGATTCAGCTATTAGTAATGATGCAATGTTACATATGTATGACAAACACAGCTACTTCTATTGAGCAAAGTCTATTCCAAGCTTTGGTGTACCATATTAAAAACTTGGTACTATTTTCATATGGGGACCAATGCTTATGTATAATGAGAAACACTGGCCTTTTTATACTAGATGGATCTTCTTGTCTGTAGAAATGACATTGTAATCCAGCCTCTCTCTTGTATTCCTTTAACATTTCTCCCTGTTTCATATTTCATCCAGAGCTGTGCAGATGTTGGAGCGGGTGGTGGATTAATAACTAATGTTTTACCGAAGACATGCCTGACTTTTCTCAAGATATAAAGAACAAGTAAAATAATGAGATGCATAAACTATTCACATGATTCACTTTCTTTTCCACACTCATAGGTTCTTTAAAACTGTTCAAAATGTTGTAAATGCATGATTGTCTATATAATAAAATGATTTGACTTCATAAAAATGTATAACAATGTATGATTTCAGGACCGTTTTGCATTTGCCTTAAGCTGAATATATGCTTAGATTTCCAGATATTCAACTGTTCACAGATATAAATATGCCTTTCTGCATTGTTGAATTCCTGAATCCGATTGGTCAGAAGGGTGTTGATTAATAAAACATAGTGTCCGCCAGTAAATCAATGTACTACTATTATCTCTAATTCTAACTCATGTTAATTAAAATTATAAACATAAAATACAATTTAAAATTAACATAAACTAACTTTTTTAGCTTGTTAAGAGGAAAGTAATGTTAAGTAAAAACATATAGTACAAATGTATAACCAGGGTATATGTTTTCCCCAGTTTCTTCAGCTATCTCCCAGAGTCCAAAGAAAAGCAGTGTAGGTGAACTAGGCTTGGGGTTCCCAGCCTTTTGATGACCACATACTGGCTTGTGTTGTGTAAAAATTTCACAGACCAGACCGGGCTTGGCTTCACGGGGGGTGGGGGCAGGGTGGGCCACCCAGCCAAGAGGGGGAAGTGTATTTTTTTAAATGTAATTGCCCCCCCCAAAAAATCTTCCTGGCCCACCCTGTTCACGAGAGCTAGAGCCGAGCCTGGACCAGACCAGAAAAACTGTGGACCGTGGGGGAGGGGGCCTGTGGTGGCAGATCTATCAGTGAGACACATTTAATAAGTTGTGCAATAAAGGTGCAATCATCAATAGTTGCAAAAAAGGCGTCACTTAAAAATATACTGCTTATTTTACGCATTTGACCAACCACAGTGAAAAGTGCCTGCATTCTGTGGGCTAATAGAATACCCTAATTGGTCTATGGACTGGGGATTGGGAACCCCTGAACTAGGGTCTCTGAACCAGTTTTAGTGCATGATGTAGTTTATGTATGGGTGCACATGTCCTTCTGCGGAGTGATATCCTGTGTCCTGTGCTTCATTATCTGCATGTCCTTGGACATGTTCCAGGTTTCCCATGAAACTGATTTATAGATATAAGCTGGTCTGTTAACTTCTTTATTTTAAAATGGGGTTTCTAATTATATGAACATCTCAGTCATCTGGAACAATCATTTATTGTAAGGTTTCATTGTACACTGCATGCAAGACATTAGAAAGAAAGCAGTTGTACATCTATGTTACAGTTTCTCAGTTGTAGGACTTTTGCTACAATGGATAGTGTGTGCGATGGAATAATCATTGCTTCTGTCAGCCAAATTAAATTAAATGATTTTGCTGGAGTACTCAGTGTGTTGGGATTCCCAAGAAGTCATTTTTTTAACATCTGAATCCAGAAATCTGTAAGCTGAGTTTTAGGACAAAATTATTATGTAGTAACGTTGTGGAATTAACTTGTTGGTAGTCGCATCAGCTACATTATTAACATGCATATTTATACAGATGTGCTTGGGGGGAAAGAATGTTTATTTGAGTAAATGTCCCGAACTTCAGTTTTGTAGATTTTAAGGACTGTTGAAGGAATATGGCCATTTGTGGCTTGGAAAGAAAAATGTACTCTGATGAACTCAGATTTTACAGTTTTTCTCATTTGCTTTGGTACATTTCACAAAATTTACTTAACACTGTCAAGACTATAAGAGCATCTCAAAAGTTCATGCATATAGCACATCACTATGGTTTAGCTGTAGAAGCCTGTAACTTCTGTAAAAAAACATTTAACTCATGTCTCAAAAGCAAATAATTCTATCTATGTATTAGCCAGTGCCACCAAAATGAAAAGCACAATCTGCATCATTTTAACCATAAGAGCCAAAATGCTTAGATATATACTCAGTATGTCAGTGTGACTATGCTCAGCGCAACAGTATTGTGGGAACCAAAAGCACAATAATGTCGTATCACTGCAATTTGTGAAATACATTTTTTAAAAATAATTTTGAAAGCTTGGTTAATTGAATTGCATCTGGTGGCTAACACAATGATCACATACATGTAAAAATATATGTAAAATTATGATAATGGGAAACTACATCTATTTTGACCAACAAAACTAAAGTACCTGAAAATGTGCCAAATTATGTGTATATGTATATGTAGTAAATCATTTGGCATATATATAGTGAAGAACATTTTGAAACAATGAGAAATTACATCATAGTGGATTACACTTGTTATTTTGCAAATTAATTGTCTTTTGAGAAATATAACACAGATTAGAACATTTCTGGAACAAACTTACAGTAGTCATGCTGAAATAAATTTAATAACCAAGTAATATGACATGTTCAGTGTCACAAAAGGCTGCCATACTGAATCTGTCCACTAATCAGCTATTATTGATCATTTGTTAAGGACAGTCATAGGTACTGATGAACACTGACTCAGATCTAACATGCTATTGCAGAAGAGAAAGCAAGTGAGAAATTTATAAAAAGAGGGAAATGATATTAACAAAAATCATTTCAAAATGTACTTTACAGAAAAGTTGACTGAAATGCATTATTAATTTGGCTTTGTCAAAATTATAAAACCAAATGTCACCAAATTCTTATGCAAATTCATGCGCAAATATCATGTGCTTTCTAAAGAGGAGCTTGGTTTTCATTATTATAATATTTTGAATGCCTCCTTCAGCAGTCACAAATACAGAACAAAACTGCCATGTGTTGTGCTCAGCCCCGCCCTTCATGTCTTTTCCCCTGTTTTGCCCTCAGGCGGAGCTTGATTCGCTGCACCTGTCCCATCTTGTGCTTTGCCCCATGTTTTACCCCGCTTGTTAGCCCAGAACACCTGCCTTGTGTTTAATCCTTGATGTCCTGCCCTATTTAGTCGGTCTGCATCCTGTTTCCCCTGTCGGTTGTTGTCGATGCATTAGTACACTCGCTGTCTGTGCTGCTCTCGAGTGTTCCCCGATTCCCTCAATAAACGCCCCTTGGAAGGGCTTAACCCCGACAGCTGCAGTCATGGGTCGTTCATCCCGCAGCCGACGTGACACTATGTTATTTTTACAATAAATAAAAATTTCACAATAGACAAAATATTTTTAATTTCAGTTAAAATTTAGGTTGCTGTCTGGAATCTGCTCATAGGACAGTTTTTGGGTGTATGTGTAATATAGGAAGATGGTTTCACAACAACAGGACAGAGAAAGTAAATGAAAGAGAAGTTTAACAAGAAAACAGAAATTAACACCTCACACTGCCTCAGGCCGAAGGGCACAGCCTGAATTATAAAGACCCACATGTCCCAGTTTTCTGTCAGTCTTATGCTTATGGAATCTGGACTGGATTTTAATATTAATACTCAAGTAAATATTATTTTAGAAGTTCAGGGAAAAATCCTAATCCTAATAAATAAAAGTACAGAAAAGAGCAGAGAAGGTAGCCAGGCTATTTAGTTGTTTAACTGACGAGGCAGGAGCCAGCACTGCAGCCTCACAAGTTCTGGGCTTTGATTCTAGTTTTACGTGTAGGTGCCACGCTGCCTCTGAGTTTGTGTGGCTTTCTTATAGATGATCTGGGTCACTCTCATCAGGAAAAGACACGGCCCTTAGGTTTCTCTTTCACTTTTGACCAACAAGTCTAAAGCAACTGAAAATTGTGCCAAACGATGACAACTGTAAAAAAGCATTTGCATATATGCACTAAAACATTTGGAAATTTGTGTGCAGCAATGAGAAATGATGTTCTGCTGTGCACAAGTGACATTATGGTGTGGAGATTACACTAGCTCTTTTGCAAATGTTAATTTTCATTTGAGAAATGCTCCAAAGCAATCGAGAAAAACTATAGTACATATATACAAATTTTTGTACAATTGTCATCCTTTGGCACAATTTTCAGTTGCTTTAGCCTTGTTGGTCAAAATAGATTATGTAGTTTCCCACCATAATAATTTTACACTGAAAACTACAAACGTATGTGATCATTATGTTAGCCAACCCATGCAAAACAATGAACCAAGCTTTCATAATTATTTAAAAATGAATTTTAGGGATACTGCATTGTTGTGTTTTTTGGTTCCCAAAATACATGATTTTGTTGTTCTTGTTTTAGCATTTTGCTGTTTTTGTGTTATACAGTGCTATGTTTTTTCCTGAGGTCTGAAGAAGTTATGTATTCATGCAAGTGAATACGCAAGTGAATTAATTAATCATTAACTATGCGTTACTTCATCGTTAATTAATGATAACGATTCATGGGTAACACTTTACTTGAGGGGCCACAAATCATAGTAGTACCTCATTGACTACTGAAGTACTAATCATGTTCATG
>JAODKN010000001.1:24514512-24524928 GCA_026774425.1 Petrocephalus zakoni
GCAAAAACTATGTTTGAAGCTCTCACAGACTCCCAGTGAAGCACGGCATCCGGACAGGCTCCGAAAACACATTATCGAAGCACATTCACCAATAAGCTTTTGTCTAGTCTCCATTTAGACAAAGCATACGTGAGTCTTCTGTGGACTTCCAGTGAAGCACTGGATCAGTCGGAATCTGTGGACTATATTTATTCTGGTTTCAAAGCGTAAACAAACATATATTTTGTTGAAAGCAACTCCAGTGAAACGGTTGAGGCTGTGGTTCATTTAGTAAGATAGATTACATTTTTAATTGCAAAATAAAATTAACTTACCCTGATACCATGACTAAATAATTTTGACAATTTTATGGGGGAAGCCGTGCTTCCTGTGTAGTTTTAGAGTAATCACTTGTATGAGAAGATGATATTACAGAGGAAGGTAGGGACAGTAGTAGATAGTGAGAGATAGCAAACCCCAGCAAAACTACATATGCATGAGTGCACATTCCCAGCGCGTTAGTCACAAACGGCAAGTGTGCACTACGTTCCTTGAGAATAGTGATTAAGCATCCTCTCTGCTGACCCATTACCTGATCACGACCCCTTCTCATTGGGTCAGAAGGTCACATAGAGACTAATTCTCCTGGTTAAAGTCAGAGAAGAGGCCCTGTTATACCGTTGCCCTTATTTTGGTCACTCAAGCATAATTGGTGCAGTTAAACTATCCAGGTGTACAAATAGGCTTAAAGATGTAAGTCACTTTGTATAAAAGGATCAGCCAAACAATTAAATGTATGAGAAATTATGGTCAAATTAAACACAGTTCTACTGGCTAGTTTAATCAAGTCCCACATAAACTCAGGCACTGACTTTATTACCAGGTAAATCTTGACTAAGATCATTTATTGGGCCAGCGGGCAGGATGAGGACAGCTTTGATTAGAATTTGTTGAGGCGCAGTGGGATTATAAGAATTCTCCCCTTAAACTAGCAAAAATTTACACAGCACAGTACTGATATAACTGATATGACGTAACTGATATTTGAACTGATAGTATGATCATACAAACACACATATGTATGATCATACAAATGCACAACTTCTGAATAAATGAAGATGCAGACAATTCAATATCTAACCAGATTAGATAAGTCTGAAAGGGGAAAAGATTATCATTACATTATTAATAAAATAATTTAAAATAAGAGTGTGAATATTGTTATGCAACTTATTGTTAGGGTCTTTTAAACAAGTAATTAGTTTGAAAATATTTAAATAGTTATCTGTTAAGAAAGCAACAACCATTGAAATTGCATGTTGTCTTAAATTTGTTCAGCTATAAGTTCTCCACAAGAATAAATTCTCATAATCTATACAAAAAAAAAAAACATATCAAGGACATAACCCCCCTGGGCATGCTAACATTATTGAAAACAAAGAGTGGGCTTGTTTGCTAAAGGCAAGGTGTAAACTGTGGTCAAGGGCCAAGCCAAAATCCATCAGTGAGTCAGTTCTTCACGCCAGCCTGTGTAGAATGCAGAAGGCTGCACTCACAATGTTACAGTTTGTAAGTCATATCCATGATGTCACCCCTCCATGGGACAGAACCAGGACAGGAGCCAATAATAAGTGTGATCAAATCACCTGCCTATTACTGTACCACAACATGGCTGCCCATACCCACAAATACTATGGACTGAAGGCATTCTTTGTCAAATATAAACCCTGGTTGAAAGATCATCAGACTGCTTTACAGTTTTTTTCAATCCTTAACCAGTAGTCTCATGCTTCTTATCCCAGGAAATGTGTCTTTGTGCATCAGACTTGGATTCTAGCTTCGTGAACTTCATGACATATATTTCTTTTAGGACTGGGTCACTGAGGGGCTGATTCATTTATGTGGTCATTCCTGAGGCTATACATGTGTGATTTTCTTCTATTATCCTCTTAAGTGCCCTGCCAATTCAGGCTTTATGTTTTGGCATAAATACTTTTTTTGCGAGAGATGCAACTGCAATTCCTGCAACCCTTTGCCCCCTTGGGAAGTCAGTTAGGTGCTTCATTCAGTTCAATTCAATTTATTTTTATATAGTGCCTTTCATAATAGAGTCACCCCAAGGCACTTTACATGGGTGTGTTGTGATACATTAAGACAGAATAATGCTAAATAGTGAAAATTAAAGACAAAGAAATTAAAGAAAGCCAATTGACAATGGAGGAGAGGAACCAACAACTCCTAAGTAGGAACAAAAAAAAGCTCTGCTGGTCCAAGGTCAACTGGTTGCCCAACCCCCCTGGGCATGCTATCATTATTTAAAAAGAAAGAGTGAGCTTGCTTGCTAAAAGCAAGGAGTAAACTGTGGTCAAGGGCCAAGTCAAAGTCCATCAAGGAGTCAGTTCTCCATGCTGGCCTTTGTAGAGTGGCACACTGAAGGCTGCTCCCCTGATGATACAGTTCGTAAGTCATATTCATGATGTCCCCCTTTCAGGGGGACTGAACCATGATTCAAGCTCAGATAGCACCCACCCTGGGTATGGACGGTCAGAACATGCATTGACACATTAATGTAGAAGCATAGTAGATAAAAAATGGCATGTACAGCTGCACCAGCAGCCATAGTTAAGGTAATATGTCTTCAGTCAAGATTTAAAGACTGAGACCGATTCGGTATCCTGAACATAGACTGGCAAACCATTCCACAATATAAGGGCCCTGTAGCAGAATTCTTTACCACAAACTTTATTTATATGTGGAACAAAAAGGAAAACTGCACTCTGTGATCTGAGTGGATGATGTGGTTTGTAAACTTGGAGTAATTCTGTCAGGTAGGCAGGTGCTAGACCTTTAAGTGCCGTATATTCAAGCAGGAGAACTTCGAAGTCAGTCCTAAACATAACAGTAAGCCAGTGAAGGGACCTAAGAGCTGTGGTTATGTATTCAAACTTCCTGCTCCTGATGACAATTCAAGCATTTTGCTGAATTTTGAAAATGCTGCAAGGTGTTTATTGTGCGGTGTGTGCTCCCAGATAACAGAGCATTACAGTAGACTAGTGTAATGTATACAAAGGCATGTATCGATTTCTCAGTGTCTTGAATAGTAATGAATCATTGTAGTTTGATGATGTTGCGTAGCTGTAGGAAGCACACCTTCGCGACTGCATCCACATGCACTTTGAATGAGAGGTGATACCTAGGTTACGAGCTGAGCTGCTTGTCATGTGCGCTGTCGGCACAGACCAGGGAAGCAGGAGGCAGAGTCCCAGGATCGGGGTTACACAAGGTTTATTTACCAAATAGACACAGGTAAGGAGAAGGACTAAAATACACAGAATCACTAATATGGAACAAGACACAGCTGGCAAACGCAGGAATTCATACGAGGTTAACAAGGGGGGCATGGCACACAGGAGGATCGGACAGGCTGGGCATGACACTGCTAAGAATAAATTCAGCCCTTTGGAGTGGAGTGCGGAGATTATAGCATTTATAGGTATTATAGGCAGACCTCCAAACAACAGAACCTCAGTTTTCTGAACATTTAGTAATAAAAAGTTTTCAGTCATCCAGGTCTTTATTTCACTGAAGCAGTTGGCTAAAGTGACAATAGAGGAGTAACCAAAATGTATATTTGGGTGTCATCGGCATAGGAGTGATAATGTTATGGTTTCTCATTAAGTTACCTAATAGCAGCATGTAGAAAGAAATCAATATAGGTCCAAGAACTGATCCCAGTGGTACTCTATATTTAACTGGTGACACAGGCGACAGAGTCCAATCGTTCAACATTTGATCATATTGATGACGATTAGTCAAATACGATTTAAACTACTTCAACACAATAGCAAACTCTTTAAGTAATAGGGTAAAATGGTTAACTGTGACAAGGGCTGCACTAAGGTCCAAAAGCATTAACACAGTCACATTGGCAGCATCATTCGCCATTGTTATGTCATTTAAGACTTTAGTTAAGGCAGTTTCAGTGTTGTATCCCGGCCATAAGCCCGAGTATAATCTATTCAGTATATTATGTTTCTCTAAGTATGACTGAAGCTGAGCAGTTCTTCTCCAGAACTTTTGACAAAAATGGTTCATTAGAGACAGGTCTATAATTGTTGATCTTCTGTGGTTCCAAACTTGGTTTCTTCAATAATGTTCTGATTACTGCTACTTCAAATTGGTCTGGCACATCACCTGATGACCGGGACACATCATATTAGCTGTTATAGGTCTTGCCAGAACTCCCAGGTAGTTGATTGGGGATTGGGTGCAGTGTACTAGTTGTCAGTTTGATTTTCATTATTATACTTTTTAGCTCCTGTTATTTAATTAATAAAAAAAACATTTAACTTCACATAACTTTTAAATCTCTGCCGATTGCCCGATCTCTTTTATTGCATCTCTTTTGTATCATTTATGCTCTGCCTTTGTAACTGTGTTACAACTGTGTGATGTAGTCACTTCAGAGTTAGTCTTTTCATGTAAAGATTCATTATAGAGTCATAAACAAATATGCATTCCGTACATTTACCAGACACTTTTATCCATAACAAAGTACATTTTTTTGAGAAAGCAGAATCACTCAAAGATGCTAAATCAGAATGATTATGATGTAATGTGTAAGAACATATGATGTTTATTATTTTGCTTTCCTTGCTGTGCTGCTGCCCACCCATGATGACACCCTGCTCCTCATCCATGTACCCCTCCCAAAAAAATAACAATCTTTGGGCCTGGCCATCAGGTGTGTTCTGGCTCCAGCACTGCTTAAGGGCCTTGCTCAGGCATTTGGGCCAGCGACTTTCTGATCACAAACACAGAGCCCTAACCCGATGAGCCACACATCACCCAATATAGCTAGCAAATGTACTGTATGCCCGGTGCTCACATCACCCCATTTTATTACAGATATATATAGACATTTGTCATACCTGCACGTTAATTTACACATCCTGGCTATGTCATGAAACTATGTGTATTTTTGTCAGATACTGTACAGAAATACAGAGGAACTGACAAAAGACCTATAGTAAGTAACTCATAGAAAGCCATTTGCAGCAATTCTGGTGAACTCAGATGACAAAATGAAAAGCTGTTAAATACTCACACCAAAAACAGAATTTGGTGAGTGCAGATCAAAATTAATAAGGCCGACCCATGTCGAGCTGACAGCCCAGGTGTATTGTCTCTCTGCATCGGAGCGGGAGCGCACATAACTTGTCCGTGCGAATGGAAATTTGCATCAGTGTGACAGGGAGGATTCACTCCTGCATAATTATCTTCACCTCCTGGATAACACAAGACCTTTGCTGCTCCTCTGCTGGCATACCACACCGAAAGGGCCCTTTCGGAATGCACAAGCTGCAGCGGGCAAAGTGCTAATCTTGTTGTCTGAGAAAATCACCATCTAACCATTTATTTAAATAGTTTTTTCCTTGTTTGTTTGTTCTTCTTTTTCTTCAACAAAACAGTCACAAAAAGGTAGTGTGAATATGCAATCGAGGAACATGTGTGTGTGTGTGTATATATATATATGTGTGTGTGTATATATATATATATATATATATATATATTAATTGATAATAAACAGTAAACAACTTAGATTTTTTTTTGTATCCATCTTCTAACTGCTTATCCCAGTCTGCATCATAGGGCATTCCAGACCAGGTGATTTCATTTCCACATATCTGGTGAAGACAATGCAGTAACTTGGAGGCTTTCCAGTGTTATCCTGATGTACATGTATGTTTACGCATGCTTTTGAACTGCTGCTGTTCTGACTCCCAGTTCCAGTGTAAAAGTTACAGCAAACAGTTGATCATAAAAAAATGGTTTGAATGCAGAAATAACTGTAAGCTGTATACAGGATTCAAAATAATGTAATATCTTATGTACTTTATGAGGAACACAGGTAAGAAATTGAGGTTTTGGAGGCAAAATTCAGTTAATTTTGAACAATAATTGAGAACAAAAACTCAAATCATTTACAGAATGTCTGATAGGCTTCATTCTACATTCTGAAATACAGTTGTAATCCATTCAAAGCGGCCATTAGTCTATTGAGCAGAACCAGCTGTTTCTTAATCACAATTCTCTAGGGAGCTGCTCATATGACTGATATCTTTTGACAATTGTATCATGCAAGTAGTCTTACTGTAGCCTTCCTTCGAAACATGCTAGATTTGCATTATCTGAGAGGAAAACACATTTTCTTTTTTGTTTTTTGTTTTATAAGTCATACAGCACTTCTTCAATCAGGAAAAATCGCACTACAGAAGAAATCCCATATTCTATAAAACTTTACTGTGAGCCTGAGATCCTTAATAGAAAAATAAAATGGGTTTGTGGTTCTTATAGTATGATGAAGGATATTTCATTGTCGGCACCAACTACACAATTGTCCTTGACCAAAGAAATTAGAAAAATAGGATCTCTCAAAGCCAGTGTCTGACGTGTAAACCACACAGCAAACCAAGTAAACAACTCATTAGTACTACTTCATGGCACCTATACAGAAAGGATGAGTTTTTCATCCATCCATTCATCTTCTGAACATTTGTCCAGGTTAAGATCTCTGGGGAGCATGGAGACCCTTCCATGCAGTACAGGGAACACCCTGGTGACTTTTCAAGGTGGACGGCATAAAAGGGGCCAAAACTCATGTGGAGGGGCCAGCGTTATCATTAGCCAATTATATTTTTTGAATCAGTGAATGACAGTGGGAGGGCCAGTCCAGGGGCCAATCAGCTTTCGGCTGAGTTCAGTGCCCATGTTGCTCCACCCCTGTACACAGCCCAGGATGAGATTCCAGTCAGTTGAGCCTTTTTTAGTAAAGAAAAAAGCAGGGTTAAAAAGCCTTTATCAGTTAAGAATTACCACTGAACACCTGTGAATACTTTTCTGATGTACATAAAAATTATAACATTTTCTGATAAAGTGAAGTGTTAAATAACATATAGAATAACATAACTTTGGACTATCTACAGATCAGTTCAGGATATCGGCATGGCTGCATAATTTCGATTTGAGTTTCATGAATAAAAGTCTCAGATTCAATGTAGAAATAATAATTATATTTAAAAAAATAAAAACAGTAGGTTGCTAACCATCATTTATAGTGGCCTCTGTTTTCATTCTGTTTGAATAGTGATAGTCCTGGGAATGGATGAGAAAATACCCTGACACGATGTTTGGGAAATTAATGCGTGGTCACTAAGCATTCAGTAAGCAGGAGCATGGGCTGTCTAAGAGTCACGTTATGGCATTCTGCCCAGTTGTACTCTGTTGGCCAATAAAGCAAGCATATCTCATCATGCCCTTAACCTCTTCCCTCTCACATGGACGAGCTGTTGGGCTTTCATTAATGCAGACAGATGTGGACCTCCATGCATTTTGTTATTTTGACCATTTGAAATTCTGTGCATGTTCAGGGTTCATTTGTAGGCCATTATATAAACCTCGCTTTAACATATTCGCAGAACTTTTGAGAGCTTTTTGATTTTAATCCTCCTGGTTGTGTGAGTTACTGTACAACAACAGCAGATCTGGTATAGCCATTTCAATTATGGACTGAGAGCAGTTACACATTTCATTCTTGAAATTTCTTTCTTTATTCATAGCACCCTGGTGCATGGAATTCTTTATTCATAAAGTGCTGTTAGCCAGAAACTTTAATAAGCATCAACTTAGTGGAGCAGTGGGAGATTTCACCATTTGACATTTTGGAGAACTTGTTTCCTAGAATCCTAGTGTAGAGTAGAGTATAGTACAAATAAGTGAGATCTCAGAGCTGTAGAGCATGACCTAAGGAACTACATTACCAAATTATTGCAATTATTATTGTGCCATTGACCTTCTGTTAGGTATCCATCCCTCATATGGGTGCAGATACGCATTGTCTTTCCCAGAAATCTCAATCATGAATATATACACTGCAGAAGCTCTGCAGGAAAGGGTAATTTGGACAACCACATCCAAAGTTTTGATATTGGAAACCAGGAATAGTTATATAGATATCATGGTTTTCTCCTAGACAGGCTCCATGCCTCTCTGTTGTCTAGGCACAGCAGGAGTGCGACACATGCAACAGTTCTTGCACCCTGGGGGGTGCATGGACACAGATTCCTACATTATTTACAACGCTGCCATGCAATAATGTGTAGAATGTTGAACTGTGTCAGGTCTGGTCCCCACCCATGACCCCCAAACCCCCATAACATTCTTAAGCCCAGCCATCAGATTTGCTCTGGTACCGACAGCGCCTATATGCTGAGTGGCTCGGCTTGGTTCAAGTCCCCTTGCCAGCCACCAGCTGGTTCAGGTACAATCCCATCCTTGATTGTCTCTGTTCTTCCTCCGTCAAAGGGTCACAGAGTGATCCAAAGCATCATGGATCAATTTCTAAGGACTATGGATCAGTCCCCTTGTTCAAATTTCCCTCTGCTAAGGAAAGCCTCCTTCCATCAGGCGTTTGGTCTCTATAGTGTCCCAGAGGATGTGGTCATTGGCTAACAGGCCCAGTTCAGCGTCTAGATATTGAGGGCATTTTCTGTGGTGGGATTTATTTTTAGTATGATTGCTAAGGATACTTAATGGGTAGACTAGTGGGTAGATTAGGTGTTTTTTTTATAAAAAAAATCAATGCAGAATGGGAGGAAGTCATGATGGAAAACCATGGATCACACCATGGTATAGTCTTGGAGATTCTTTTTTACCTGTGGATTGTCGTGGCTACATAATCACCATTAGCTCATGGTAACATCTTCATATGATGCAGGGGAATGTCAGGGATTCCCATCAGTGATTTTCTGAAGTTCTATCAAAAATGTGTACATGAGGATCAAAATAGTCATTCACTTTTCATAAAATGTCAAAGTCCAGGCACTGATCCCAGTGGAAACTTAATTTCTCTTCTGGAGCTGTTGAACCAGAAGCAGGAAGTAAGTAAGTAAATAAATAAATTAATTAATAATACAACCTGATAAGTGATTATGGCAAATGTTACTTGCAGCCAACACTGGTAAGGTTCGTACCTCAGCTTATTAGACTAGACAGTTCATTTACTTATGCGAACAATGATATTGACATGTCTGTTACACCTGTATGTAATAGATCAAAGAAAACCCATGCCCCACTCTGCTTTTCAAGTAACATAAAAGCTGACACAGACATTTCAGTAGACAGCATTGGTCGTCACGGGTGGCACAGGGTGACCTTTGCCAACGGATGATGACAGATAGATAGGGTGAGCAGACGGCCGTTGGGTGTGCTACTACTGTCTGAGCGAATGGGGGGGTGGATGAAACAGCGGCTTTTTAAAAGCCTGGGCCAGGTGAAGACTGACATGATCCATGGCACCATGTAATTAAAAGTCCTGCAAGATCAGCAGAAGTGCGCCAATAATGCCGGGCAACAATGAGCTATGAAAGCTTTCTGCTCTGCCCCTATGCATTGTAAAGCTCCTATAAGTGAAAGCAAAGCCTTAGATGGAATGTGCTGTTAACAGTGGCCTTGCATTTTTATCATTCTCTTAAGCAATTCCAAAATCTTGAATGTCTTGTATATTGCTAGTTTTATATGATTTTGTACACAATGCTAACGCTTTGTCCCATTTTACTGTCTCCATGAAAATCATAAAATATTTCACTATGGAAATAATTTTAATAATTCAAAAAGGGAAATAATTTTGTCACATAAAAGCATTATTCAGAGAGATAGGATTGGTGGAGGGCAGGAGGATACTTCAGAAGCAGATAAATTGTGACTTCTCTGAGCAACAGAGGACTGGTACAGGTTGGTGAACAGAACTTGGGTACTTTTATTACAATTTTTATTTAATTATATAACAGGAGAGCAGCACTGAAGCTCAGCTGGTCGTACTGTCGCCTCATGCAGTTGGGGGACAGACGTCTGAACTTCCTGTGTCCCTCAGGATTCTTCTAGATCAACGTTTCTCAACCCGGTCCTCAGGGAGCTCCACACAGGCCACAGTTTTGTTCCCTCCCAACTCGAAACACCCAGGCAATCGGTGTCCTTGATTGTTTGGTTCAGCTGTGCTGACAAAAATATGGACTGACTGGGGGGCCCCGAGGACTGAGTGAAGAAACACTGCTCCGGTTATTCTGTTTTTTCCCATCCAGTTAGGTTAGCTGGCATTTCTAAATTGCCCTTTGTTTGCGAGTATGCATGTGTCTGGTGATGGCATTCCTGGCATTCCATCCAGGGTGTCTGCCTTGTGCTGTGTATTGCATGGGATGGGGCCTAGGCCTCCCACAAGAACAAAGTATTAAAACAACTTTTTGAATATAGATGGATAAATCATAAAACAGCAGTACATTTACTCATTTATCAGACACCTCTATTGTCATACGAGGAAAGGTTAGTTGAGCTAAATCTGTTCAGCCTCAAGCAAAGGAGACTGAGGGGGGACATGATTCA
>JAODKN010000001.1:24525109-24535366 GCA_026774425.1 Petrocephalus zakoni
TTAAGTTCTCCCCAAGTGAGCTTGATGGGCCGAATGGCCTCCTCTCGTTTGTATAGTTCTTATGTTCTTATGTTCTAGTTCTTATGTACGTCAAAAGTGACATACAATTGAAAGAAGAGACAGTCCCTGGAGCAAATGGAGGTTAAGGGCCTTGCTGAAATTACCAAGAGGAACCTAATTCTGCCAACCTTGGGATTTGAACTTGCAACATTATGATCACAGACACAGCACCCTAATCCACCTAATCCACCATCCCAAAAAATGTAATTATATCATATTAAATAATGATCAAGTTTACCCTGCAAAAACATTTTCAGGGATGGGTGGGGTGAGCTAATAAAATACTGATGTTTCCCGGCCAAAGATTTATATGAATCCCCCCGGACATGATATGTGTATATGTAACAACAATAGAACGCACTGATTTTGTAGATAAAAGAAGCAAGTGAAAAATATAGTATGGATTTGGGCTTAGTTAGTGTATAGCTTGTTGGGATTTGAAGCAATTGAAACTTTTTTTTTAGGGCAATGATAAATTAATTGGTTCTCTCCCTCATGAGACTAAGTTCAATTGCAATGGACCATCAGAAATTCAGAAATTTCCCTGGCAAAAGCTGTCACAAATGACTTAGGTAAGTCAGAAAATCCAATGGGGATTGATTGGTTGCGGTTTAAAAGAGAAATGTAATTGCAATCGATTCTTAAACCATGCTGTCAATTATAAATCCATTCCTGGTTACTTGTTACAGCTTATATTTGACTCTTTCATTGCAAGTTAACACTATGATAGGGCCGTGTAACACTCCCTATCATAATTCAACTGTGGATAGAAAAATAAACCTCAGTAACACCAGTCAGGAAAAAAACACCTTCCCATGGAGTTTTGGATCACACCCAATATTGACTCTCGGCAGTCATAAGCGCTGATGTCCTGCTTGGCCGGACTCCAGATCACACAGACACTGAGCCCCCGCTGGATCTCTCCATTAACATTGTCAATAGACAAAAGGACTCATGAAATCCTGACAAATTTCCAGCATAATTGTGCTTCACACCTATTCATTCACATTTTCATTTCCTGAACAAATTGGTAAATTTTATTTATTTGCTTTTTGGGAAGAGTAACGTTCCATAATAATTTCTAAAACATAGATTGTGTCCTATGGTACTTTCAAATAAAAATATGTATATATTAGGGAGAAGTGTATATAATTGTATTGAAAAGTTTAGTTAACAGAATGTTAATTAAGGGCTAAAAGAATTATTGTACTTCTCAGGAATCCGCATGCACACATGTTCACTAAACCTTTTCCTAAAAATGATTTTCCTGTTTGTTTATGTCTGTGAATGCCATACTTATATTAAGGAGTTCATTTTGGTGAGACATTCATTTTCCACAAATTTATCTTGATAATTATGGGACTACGCATAAGGTCAGGCAGGAAGATTTTAACATTATAACAAATTAAATAACATAGCTGCATGACATGCAAATCTTGGAAAGGAGCAAAAAAACAAAAGGTCATAGTTTTGATCAAATAACAAGAGTAAACTGGAAAATGACATAGGAATTGGGGCTTGGGAAGGCTATCAAGGATTGGGAATGTCTTATGGGACAAGGGGCATAAATGAAGCCTGTTATATTGGTCATTACTTCAAGGTAAATAAAAAAAACTGGCTCATCACCTGACTTGTAATGACAGTGGTGACATTGTCCTAATGTCATTTAGCTAACACCAACTAGGCTAAGAGATTGCAAAGATGATTTTAGAATTCTTCAGATGCTCCGGCTGTTTATATGGGGTTTTTGCTGTGATCTGCTATTTAAATATCAAAGCGGGCTTTAAAATCTTTTTGCAAGAACACTCAAAATAAACTTGGAGCATGAACCTATATCATGTCAAATGAGAAGCTGCTCCCACAGCACATTATTTATCAAGCCTCATTTCTGCAAACCAATTTTCTTGTTCTACAACTTGCCACTGATTGGTGGAAAGATGTAATGTAGCCTGATGTAGTTAAGGTCCAGTGATTTCTAGAATCTGAAATTCACAGAGGTAATTAGAGAACCCAGAAATGAGGTAATCTAAACTTTAATGCAGATTTTTTGGTAATTTATGGAAATCAGCAGCAATTAAATTTAAAACTAATATGTTAATGGTGATATGCATGTGTCATAAATAGAAATATGCACTGTTGATTACGTATATGTACTGTTAATGAGGTTATTTGTCACACAAATGTTAGATAGATAGATAGATAGATCGATCAGGCCCTGTTTTGGAAGTTTAGCATATTCTGGACTGATTTGTCCAAAATGCTTGTAAAAGTCATAGGAAAAATGTCTCGGAAAAGCATAAGGCAGCAACCAGTAACAAGGTGGGTGGCCGCAATCACCGCAACAATGAACCTGCCACTGGGAAGTCTAAAAACTCAGGCAGAAGACAGAATGTTCCGGAAGAGTGCCATCTACAGTATACGGTCCCCGGGAGGTGACATCACCTTCCCGGCACCCAGTAATATTAATAAATTCAGCTGGAAACTTCTACAGTTGTTGAAGCAATGTAACAGAATTATTAAATTTAGCTACGTGAAAATTAAAAACGTGGGCATACAGAACTGTGCCTTTTCCCCAGATTAGGACTTGAGAATTTGATGACCCCCCCAGCAACATGGCCCTCGAGACATCCTTTCCCCCTTGCTCTAAATGCAATACAATCCTGAACAGTATCTCCGCAATAGACGACAGAATTACATAACCACATTTTCTCTGTGCTATTGTTTGGTATTGAAAATGTACCGACTTTTGTCTTTGCCTTTGATTTCATTGTCTAAGCGATGTGGTTTGACTAGACAAACACCATGCGAGAGACACCAGTGTCACCACTGCGGAGAGGAGCTGTTGCTAGCTGCCTTGCTTCCCTTGTCTACCTTTAAAAGAAATGCCAGTGGGACATGTTACTGAGGCAGTGTATCAAAAGCCAGCCGCCACGGAGGCCAGCCTTTAGGACTGAGCAGGGAGGAATCGAGCATGGTGACACGTTAATCAAGCCTTGCAGAACGCTGTAACGGAAAGCATTGAACAATGAAAAACATTCCAGTCACACTGAGCCACCGCTACACCCCCGCAGAAACACACTGTAGGAAGACATTGACCATTGTATGACTGGATCCCCTAACTCTGTTATCTCTGTTTACTAATCGTTATGATTCATTGAACACAACCTATAAAAAGTCACCCGAGAGGTACAATTAAAGATACAAACACCTGCATTGTTTTGTGGCTTGAACAACTGTATTGTAGGTTCAACCTCTGATGCCCCCATACCGCTGTTAAAACTAGGTCACAGTACTTTGTTTTTTCTATGTCTTGCAAAATACTTCTAAGGCACTGAAAAGTGTACTTCCGTTTTTGTAACCAAAGATGCGGAATTTCTTTTAAAAAGTCTTCGATTTACCAAGCCCCATACTATGTAGCAGTATGGTTATCAAAGTAGGGGATGCCCACAGTAACAGCAACAGCTACTAGTGCTGTTATTTAATTTTCCCTGTAAATCGCTTGTATCACTGGGCTTTGGTCAAACACCAGCTCAATGATACTCATAAGTGCTTGGAAATATCCCTAGCACAGGTGTCTGACCGATGCCCGTCTTACTGACCCCCGTCTGACTGACCTGACAGCAGATCTAGCACAGAGCCAATCAAGCATCTCCCAAATCTAAAATTATCCCAGTTATCATGTCCCAAACCAGTGGAGATGTTTTTTTTCCCATACTATGCATAACATAAAGATCCTTTATTATCATATGATATCAATTTTATAACCTTTTTTTTGCAAATGTGTTATTTTATAACAAATCTTAATTGTTTCTTATCCCCTTGTGATGCTAACCAACCAGGAAATTTTTCTGTGGTGAAATATTTTACCATGAATCCTGTCGATCAAACAATTTAAACTATGTTTAAGTACCAGTGACATTTTATTATTGCAAATTTTGCTTTACATCAAATAGTAGATGACGATTTGAAGTAGAAATGTGCACTTCACATCACCAGAGGCAAGACTGCCCCCTCCCCCCTTGTCTGTAGTAATTAAGTGTCATTTTATATGAAGTGTCATCATTATCCCATCTAGTAAAACAGAAGCAATTACACATACTTAATAATGTTCCAAGCCCATTAAAGATTTAAATTGAGCTGATTTATCAGGATTTCAGGCAAATGCATGAGCAAAGTGATTGTACTAAATGATAATAATGACAAAGAAAGCTAAATATAACCTTCAACATATTGTAATATAAGCTACTTCCCCTAAAGTAACCACAAAGACACTTGTTCACATTCTCCAGTCCCCGATGTGTTCTGAACCATGGGAAAATGACAGTAAATTTATAATAAAGTCTATAATGAAGGTGCTATTACATTCATTTTTACCACGGCACTGTTGAATTCTGATTGGTCAGATGGATGCTGATTAATTTTTTATAACCGCACACATAGTGCCAGCCCGGAGAATAACTGTGGTAAATCAATGCGCTATTATAATCTTTAATTCTAACTAATGTTACTTAAAATTCCAGAAGCAGAACACAACTTAAAATGAACGGAAACTAAAACAGAAATGTTTAATCATTGATGGAAGAAATATATGCATTTTTAGATCATAAAACATGAGTATAATTCCTTACATCTGAATATATGTTTTAGTAGGAATGACTGTTTTAGTAGGAATGATTGTTGTTTACGTTCATTTTCTGAGGAATGGACTGTTACATTGACGGCAAACAGATTCATCTCACATCATTATAGGCAGACCTGTTTCTTTCGGTCATTGATTTTTGCTGCCATTTGACAGCTGTGATACACGTGGCGGCGTCAGCAGGAAACGCTGTGGTACCGCTGTCGTGCTAACGAGCAATCATAGCAGTCAAACCGCCGCTCAGTGTCCGGCCGTGTTTCGCTCTTCCCATGTAACAGCATGACGTGGGGAGGGGGGGTTGGTGGGGGGAACGGGACCTGAGAGGTTGTCAGGACCTGGGGCGTGTGTCTCTCTCAGAGTCATGCCGAGTAAGATGGCCCCCTTATGTTCAGCTTAACTTTGGTGAAAAACGCATCAAAGATCACGGTCATGCCTGAGCCCTCACAAACACTATTTATATCTATTTGTATCTATACCTAGTTGCCCTTTTGATGTAAACTGAAATCTACGGCTCATCCAGTAGGTGATTCATCCATCCATTTTCTAATTATTTTTCCGGTTTGTGGGTACCGGGCACAGGGGGACCTATCACAAATAGCCTAAGGCAGATGGCAGGGAAGACCCTGGAGAGGATGCCAGTCAATCACAGGGCACACAGATACACTATGCTTTGGAAATCAACATACTCAGAGAAACCCAGGCAACACGGGGAGGACATCCAAACTCCAGGCACACTGAGCAAGAGCGGGATTTGAACCAACAACCAAAAGAGGTGTGCAGTAGCTGTGTCACTCCTCAATTGGCTTCTGTTACCACATTCAACTGAAGGAGATATGATCTAAATTCCTATTTAACAATCTCTTCAGCAGACACGTCCCATGCAAAAGTGTAGGGACTTGAGGGTTTAAATCAGTTTAAAACAAACATCCTTGACTTTTTCTCTCACTTCAAAGCCATTCTTCTGTTTTGTACAAATCTGATACACCTGCATTTTAGTCATAGCTAGCTTAAATGACATAATTCATTGAGAGACATTTACAATTTTACCAGGCTATTTTATAAAAGCAATCCAGGTTAGTAAGTGTTTTCCAAAGCAGCAAATTTTATAGAAAATATAGAAATATGATAAAAGTAGAATTAAACACATTAAAAGTAGAATCACAGCACTTTTGTTAAAATAATAAAAAAAAATCTAAATTAAACGTAAAAATCAGCAAACGCCTTATGTTGTGTGTGTGTGAGTGTTTTAACCTGACCCATAGCGTAAAACCAATTAGCATTACATACTACTTGACTACTTTTGTTAAAGCTGATGAAAACAAATTTTAGTTTGAAGTTTTCACACAGTTGCAATCATGATGTTCTACTGCATTACAGTGACTTATAAGGTTGATGAATGTTATCTTTTATTTGTAACATTTTGAAAACATCAGCTAATTGCAGGTCACCTATCTACAGAGTCAGGGTGTATGAGGTTATAGGTTATTCTAATAGTAGCTCTCAAAAGCACCCTGGTGGTTTCCATTTAGAACTTTTCATGTTTTAACATTTTCGATAGCACCGTGACTGGATACAAAATTGAAACTAGTTTCTGTTTTATTTATTCAGCACAGTCTGCTGCAGATCATGGCCTCTCCCTGTGCATTACATATGAATGCAGTCACTTTCTTCTTCAGTCACTAAATAAACTTGCAATCCAACCATGCAAATGAGTTTTAGATTAGTCCATCCTTCCATTTAATTAGCTTTTACAGTGACAATGGTTCTCATGTTGACAATGAAAGTAGTGAGCTTAACTGTCTTCGTTGCTAATAAGAGGCTCTTGCTAATTTGATAAGAAAATAAACTGTGACGGTTATAGACTGTTGTCTGTTATTGACCAACATGGCTCAAGTTTTCAGACGTGACTAGTCTATCATCCATCCATCATCCAGCTGCTTATCCAGTATAGGGTTGTCGATAGATAAAACTAGTGACTGGTGAAATTAAGCTTCCTATTACTAAGGAAGCTATTCCTATTTACACCCTGATTCACATTATCAGTTCTTATTGAGTCAAACCAGACTGACAGCACATGTTAGTCCTACTCACTGTCCAATTCCCATATCTGTAGCCACATTTCCAATCTTCAAGGTCACACTTTAGTGAATCACTTATTACATTAAATGAATCTGCAATCTGCTCCAGTTTTGAAATTACTTATACACGAATCATTAGAAAATCTCATCCGGTGATTCTAACAATGCTCACCGATATCCCCCCCCATACATATGGTGCATGGCTATTAATTTTCATGAGGTGCCACATATTCAGGTGAGAACCTGAGGTACACAGGTAGCAAAGTATTAATGTTTATCAGAATGTCAATGCATAAAACAAAGGAGACAAGTTTTTTTTCTTTTTGTTTGGAAACCAAATGAATCAAGTGCATCGTCACCTACTTTTAAACTGAATTAATTTAAACAATCTCAAATAAGTGTTTCTCTAATATACCAGGACCATAGAGCCACCCCCCCCCTGAAGTGTTGGCAGTTAAACAAAGGAGCCGGTGTTTCTATGCATCCGGAGAAACCCCTGTAAAGTGCGTCTCTAATGGCACAATGCTGAATTACTCATTCTCCACTTGACACTGTTCTGTTTTGGCAGGAAACTGAACCAGACACATTAATCACACGCTATTATTTTGCTGTAAACTGGATTTGCTTTAAATACCCTTTGAGAGGTAACAGGGACGTGGGTACTGCACCCCACAATGCTGCTTTGTATGTGGTAGACCTGTTTTTGCTTTTCAAGTGTCCCACCCATACATGCTGGGGAAAAAATTGGGATTTCTGGGTTTGCGTGAATAACCCCTGAACCCTCTATCGGTCCAATATAAACTCCAAAAAATCACCAGCGTCTCAAAAGTGGAGTGAAGTTCTCAAATCAAAATGAATTTCTTGGGTGTTTGGACAGATACCCCGTGTTGATATAAAAAGGTGTTCTTTACCAGTGTCATTTCTTTTTCTTTTTTGTCTAGTGTGCCCCTTTCAGAAACAGCCACTTTAAAAATGTAATGAATTGCTCACTTGTTTCATATTTAAATACTCAAACCATGCTTTGATAACTCACCATTAATGCGATTTTTTTTTAGACGTGCACATAACTGTATCTTAGGGAAGCATTTTCCCTGGCAGAACATGATAAATTCACAAATCAGTTTGTTGCTCCATCAGTCAACAAATATGCAGGTCAATGTCTGTGAAAATGTAAAAAAAAAAAAAAATCTTCTCTGGTCCTTTCCTTGAGTTCTCTGTGCAATACTTCTTCTTGTTTATGACTGGCACACTGAGCCCATGTGAGCACCACAGGGGTGCTTAGCCCCTCGAAATGATTGCCTGTGGCCCCCCATAAATAATCACCAAAAGATGCTTAAAAAAGAATGATTAAGGCATATTTAAGGTGCGAGGACAGGTGGCATCTCTTTTGCTTTCTGTGGCATGCTTCTGCTCGACAACTTTTATGATTTCCACTCCCCCCAGTGACACCTGTGCTCTCCACTCCTGAAAATCTTGAACCCAGCCATTAGATTTGTACTGAGCAGCACAATCTAGAGAACAGCCCTCTGTCTACAGCCTAATGTGGATTTTAGGAGACAAACACAATTTACAAATGTAACAGCTTACAGATTTTAAATCTATCAATAGCATGTTTCACACGCGTCTCTATGGTGGCTGACTTAGTGTCAAAATGCTACAGATTCCTCAAACACTTCAGTCAAATGACAACACATGATCTATATTTACAAGTGTATGGCTAATTAATATATTGGTTGTAAATTCAGAAAACGCTTTATACAAAAGGACGAGACCCGCGCTACAATGAAATGATATATAAAATGTTTATGGTAAATCTCCAAAACAAGATAAGGGATGAAACAATACCAGTTATCAATATGTTTCTATCGTGTGTTAAAAGTAGGACTAAGATTTTGAATATTGACGAAGTATTACTCCCTGGTTGTAAACAGTGCGATAGCTTTGCTAGTGACTGTTAGTTGTCTGTTAATTGTACAACAAGAATGAGCCAAAGCTGTTTCGGTATATGTCCACATAAGCTTTTCGCATTTATTATAAGAGGGCAAAAAATACTGCATTTCTAACAATGCTCCCCAGATTATGAACACCCCAGGGGCCTCTCTGTTAGGTCCCAGGCTATTGCACCCTGGTGGGAGGTTGAATATCTATAAGACATAACACCCCTCCACCCCTACATTTACTGAGAATTCAAGGTACAAGTATTTAAGTATAATTCAGTGCCTCAAAGCATTGTTCAGTGTTTACACAAGTGTATACACTTCTATATTCACCCACAAACATGAGGTCAATCTGTCTGAACAAATGCATCATCAAAAATACTCAGTGATACAAAAACAAATAATGTGAGTTTTGTATACATTTATTTAACCCTATATATCCATACATAACCAAATACTAACAAATTTTGACTGCAAAGCAGGTGTAAAGTCAATAAATCATAATTTCCTGACAGGCAAAAAAAAATACTAAAAAGTAACCTGTTCCCTTCTATTATTGAAGAAATGGGACATCAGAATAAAAGTCATGAGAAGGAATAGCTTAAAAATACAGCCCCTCTTGCCAAACATGGAGAGTCAGCAACTCCACAGCCTGCTTTGCTTTCTATAATAAATGTTTTATTAATATACCATGTATAAGGAGACTCTTCCTCTCTGGAGCTTCACAAGGAACCAAGTAATTATTTACCCTGATCCAAAAACAAACACCTTTTTAATATTTGAGGCATGAAATTAAAACATAACATGCAATTATCTTTAGTATGTAAGGTTCTGAGGCCGATTAGCACCACGAAATGTGATCCACATTTCATTTTTCAGAAAGACGTACATCCACAGACATTCCTGGTCTCAATTGGATTGGAAATTACACACAACTGTAACAACTAAGATAGATATATAAATATCTTAAAGAGGACACAAATTTGCATTTCCGGGTCAACAAAAGAATGCAAGTGAAATCCAGAAAATAATATCCTTCTGGGCAGTTGCTGTTCATCAAAACTAGCCAAATAAAATTTATGAAGACTTCTCAGTGTGATTTTCTAGATAAAGAAAATAATTCATAAAAGCAACAAAGCAATAGCACACTGCCAATACAACCTATACTCTTGCTACAGAAAAGAAGATGGACAGGTGTAAATAATATTTAGCGTAGGTAATTAGAAATTTAGCCTCTTTTAAGCAACATTGAAATTGATTTTCATATTAAACACTGTAGATCATATTAGCAAATGCGAATGAGTCTGGCATATAAAATTCAAAGATTAACATCCATCCATCCATTTTCTGAAACCGATTGTTCTATTCAGGTCACGGGGGGTTTCAGAGTCTATTATGGAGACTATGGGCACAAGGCAGGGAACAACACAGGATGGGGGGCCAACCCAACATAGGGCTTACTCACATACCATTCAATGCCAATTAAACGCAGCATGTTTCTGGACTGTGGGGCGGGCGGGGGGGGGGGGGGTAACCCGAGTAC
>JAODKN010000001.1:24554035-24579843 GCA_026774425.1 Petrocephalus zakoni
AGTTTTTCCCGTTTCAGTTTCTGTTCCCAATAAACCCCTTTTTGTTTTTTGGAGCCGCAAGTGGGTCGTCACCTTTTCCCCCCCGAATCCTGCCTGCACCATGCCCCGCCGTCACCGGAACCATAACAGAGTTGTACAATCTATTGCAAAGCCTCGCAGGAACAGAAGCGCTATGTAAATCAGTACACCATAATGGATAGGTAAAGCCACACCCATCTACCATTCATGTTGAACCCCAAATACTGACCCTCCATCTAGTCAATACAGCACAGCAATACAGCACAATACGATTTTATTTGTATAGCCTATTTTCACAACATTATATTGTCTCAAAGCATTTTACATTACTTTGGAAAACCTTGGGAGGAACCAGACTGGAAGGGGGAGCCCATCCTGCAGGGGCCAGCAGAGGAGGTCAAATGAATAGTCAACAGATACCCCATGAAAAATAAAGGGAATTAGAGAAAACCGAATAGAGGAACACAAGCAAAATTTTTCCTTGGACTCCAGCAATCAGGGGATCTGCCAGTAAGCCTTAGTTAGAGCCAGTGAGCCATATCTAACCGATCCACAAACTACGTGATTCAAGACATGGAATGTGGAAACCTTGTTCATCTTGAAATAAACCATACAGAAACATTCAGACCTATTATGGTTGACAAGGTATGTGAGGCTACTTTTGTAAATTTGTAAAATGTAAGATTTTAAGCCAATTCATTCTGTGCCACTCTTTTGACCTTGAATTCAGGCAGGATGGAACTACACCAGCTGGTGGGGTCTGTATGTGGTGTTCTATGAGATTAGAATGATTGAAGAGGAGAGAAAACAAATTTGTAAACTCCGCTTGCATAGCTGCAACCTGTGTTGGAGTCAGCTGGAGCCCAAAGGGATCTTTGGACTTTGTAGAGGTAGTGGGTCGGAACAACTAGAGGAGGTGGGACCAAGACATCTGATTGGATGGTCCCACCTCCTGTAGTCTCGTGGACCCACTTCCTCTACAATCTGACTGGTTATCTTACTGAACCAATCATTTTTCGCTCTGCCCTCCGGTAATTTTTATGTGTAAAACTCCCAGAGCTAATTTGCTGCCTGACCACTGATCGTTCTTCCTACTTGACTGACAATTTAGACATAGCTGTGGATACTGTTCCCCCAGACTGAAGAAGCTAGTCTTCATGGCATCTTTCTCCTGTCTTTTGGCACTACTTGTAAGGTTTGCATCCATCTAGATAACAAAAAAATCCACTGAGCTCCCGTGGCATAATCCTCATGGGTTTGGGCACTACATGTGAGCTCTTCTGGACTGAAAGCCACACAGCAGGGTGTAGATGCTCTTCATTCAACCTGTGATTACAAATAGGAGATGGAGGTGCATACGAGCAGCCAACAGGATACAGGGAGAAAAGGTCAGGGTTCAAGTGGATAAAGAAAACAAAAAATGTGGTATAAAGCAGGATTTGCTATAAGGCTCCGGATCTCCAATTTGTTGGGGAAGGCGGAAAGGACTAATATTAAAAGTGGGAAATGGTTTCATTACCCAAATTCAGCATCACATCAGGACCCCCTATTCAGCATCACATTTGCATTTTCTCAAAAAACTGTTTACTTTAAAATTAGGAAGACTTGAATGAGGAATATTTACTTTAAAAATGATTACTAAATTATACATAATTTCAGCCTGGTTGAGTGAGATTTGAGATGTTTACCCATAATTTGGGATAAAAACAATCTCCCATAATTTAAAATACTTAATTTCGAAAAGGAAATAAGCACTTTGACATGGGAGAATGACAACAATCCTGGCAGAAGAGGAAATAAGACAGGTAAGTCGGGAAACATTCAATTTGTAGCTTTGACCCATTGTTCCCTATCTCTGTTTCCACCTATCTGGATCCTAATACATTTGGACACATATGTAATGGAGGCAGTGGCTTTGGAGGGAAGATTGGCGTGGTCCAGATTGTTTCAGGCAAGAAGTTTCCAAGTCTGCAACAGAAAACTTGATCTATCTGTAGGAGGAGGGGGGCTTTTACAAGACATATAATCAAAGAATGGCCCTCAGATACAAAGCTTGAATGGTGCAAGATACTTTTCTCTATCATACGTTGCAACATTGAGCTAAATAATATAGTTGAAGCGTAACCCAGTGACTGAGTGTTGTTGAAACGCATCACTGCTTTCCATAATCAGAATGGTCTGGGGTAAAGGGTTTCCAGGGACTTAAAGTGCATATTCAACTTCCACAGAACTTTTTTTATCTGCGCTGTTAAAATTACAAACAGTATGAAGGACACAGACCACTGAATAGAAGCTGATTATCACATGCTAAATGACTTTAGTGCCAAGGATGTACATAAAATTGAGTGAGGTATTAAGTACTATAGTATACAATAACAGCACAAATGATGTGTCTGTAAGCGAGGGGGTGGGGTGCAGGCCTTTCTTGGCAGGGTCAGCTGCTGGAGTTTTCTGTTCCACCATGTCCGTATTTGAAGGTGTGTACATAATGGGTTCCCCTTGATCCAGAAGACCCGACTCCAGCTCTTATATCCGTTCATTAACAAACCCAAAAAAAGTCAAGATCAGTGGATCTTTCTTCAGCAGAAGTTGCCCCACAGTCGCTGAACCCGCCCAAACACCCAGTCCATGCAAGTACTGAACAGAGTAGGAGCAAGAACACACCCCTGATAAACCCCAGAATCAACTGGTACTGTGAGTACTCTCCACAGTACTCACAGTTCCGGTGTACAGGCCGGCCATGACTTCCTGCATCTTTAGGGGGATCCTGCAAAGTCTCAGGATGTCCCACAGGGAAGCTTGATCAACTGATTTGAACACTTTAAGAAAATTGACAAAGGCTGCAAAGAAACCCTCAGTACCAGGATGTGGTTGATGGTAGACTTCTTAGGCATAAAACCAGACTTCTCCGATCACAGGTAGGCGAGCATGGTGATCACGGATCCTATTGAGGATGATCCTTGCAAGGACCTTACTTGGCACTGAGAGCAGTGTTCTCCCCCTATAGTTGTTGCAATCCAGGTGATCCCTTTCCAGATTGGGACAACAAGTCCCATTTCCCAGTCATATGGGTCTCCCAAACGGAAGCAAAAATTGCTTGAAATGTCAGGAGGAAATCCTTACCACCAGAAGTTTACCTCGGATACCACAGATCCCTGAAGCTTTCTCTACCCTTAGCTGGTTGAACACCTGTGCAATCTCAGTGAGATTGGGTGGGTCTCAGCTAATTGGAGGATCAGCCACAAGAACTGTGGACCCCGACGTCCAAGCCGCGGAATCAGCTTTAAACATCTGCTCAAAGTAACTGGTCCAGTAGGTCACAACTGAATAATCACTAAGGGCAGATGCTCTTAGCCAGAGCGACTTACATAAGTGCTTAAAGACTCCATTAGCAAATACTTTCTAATAATTTCTAAAACCCAGGTTAAGAATACTATCTGTCTTAGACTTTGTTGGGGAAATATAGATTTTTGTTTTTAAGAGTATAATACTGTAAGTGCTATTCCAAGTACTTCTGAAAGAGGAAGGTCTTTGGTCGTTGTTTGAAGACACCCAATGACTTGGCTGTTCAGACATCTAGGGGGAGTTCATTCCACCACATAGGTGCCAAAACAGAGAAGCCTTTCTAAATGCATGTCTTCCTTATGCCTTGAGAGATGGTGGGAACAGTTGAGCAGTGCTGGAGGATTGGAGAGTACATGGTGCAATGTGATGAGTCATTTTAGGTAGGAGGGTGCTGGATCATTTTTGGCCTTGTAGATGAGCATCAGGGTTCCACAAGGAAGACAGTGGAGGGGGTGTAACAACGTAGTAGTGTCGGAGAAATTTGGAGGGTTGAACGCGAGTTGAGCAGCTGCATTCTGAATCAGTTTTAGAGGACGAATGGCACTCAGCGGCAGACCCGCTAGGAGTGAGTTACAGTAGTTAAGGCGTAAGATGACAAGGAATTGAACAAGTATCTGAACAGCCTGTGTGGAAAGAAATGGATGAATCCTTCTGATATTGAAGAGAAGAAATCAACAAGAGCGGGAAAGATTAGCAATATGCGAGGAAAGGGACAGGTGACTATCCATGGTAACCCCGAGGTTGGTTGTGGTGACTGAAGGACAGATCAGCGGGTTATCCAGAGAGATCTCAAGGTCCTGGTATGGGGATGAAGCAGCTGGGATGAAAATCAGTTCAGTTTAGCTAGGGTTGAGTTTTAGTTGATGAGCTCTCATCCAAGATGTTCTACCCCAATCACATTCATGATGCGTGCAGCCTTCCTGTGGGTAGTTGCAGAGTTACTCCCGCCAGCAATCAGTCCTATGTATCCCCACACTGCTTTGTTGGAGCTGTGTGAAGTTCTTATGATAGCCAGAATGCCAGTCCTGCCAACAACTCCCAGATTTTTCCCTGCAAGTTGGAGGGCCACTTGCAGGGCTGACCCAAGCTGGGAGCTATGACAGCACCATGAGACTCAGATTATTATTATTTTTCTTAACTATATTGTGGTGTGTACTGTGATTTAGGGTGAAATGAAATGCAGTTTTGGCAAGCTTATGTTTGGAAACCATGTTTAACACAGTAGAGTACATTGTGACCAGTGGGATTTTGCAATGAATTTAGCAATGCTTTATATATACTTCAATACCAAAACTTTCATACCAAAAGCTTGACAAAAAAGCTTACATCTGTTTTCTGCAAAATGTGTTGCTGAAATGGCAGAAATATTTTCAATTGTTTCTTTTAAAAGATGAAGTGATGTGGATTCTTGGTGTTTAGTTGTTATATTCTTACGTTCCTCAAGGGCATAAGTTTGTATTCTGTTATAATCACTTAATTTATGTCATAATAAAATTCCCCACAAATAACATAACCTGCAATCCAAAAATGTATCTCCTCAATCGAAAGGCCTTTGTTATTTTAATAGCACTGTTAGTTTGCTGTTGAATTTAAGTCATTAAATTTCACTATTGATATTATACACAGTACACAGGACTTGAATGTTAAGACATAAAGATAATAATCATTGATATGCACATATAATAGCCCCGATAAAGCATTTTATTTTAGTTAATTAAATCACTGTGGCATTAAAGGTATCCTTTCAGTGTCTGAAGGGCAGTCATGTTCAGTGGTTCTTATAAGAGATTTTTATAAGGTCACTTAAATAGCTTAATTTGCTTACCTGATTTCTTTCAAAAATAAATTAGTATTTACTCTCATTATGCAAATGTAGGTTATTTTGGATCCTTAGAGATTTCAGAATATTACATAAATATTTTCAACTGCTCAATTACTCCATTCCTGTAAAAAAAGCAACATGATAACTAAATATAAAATAAAATAACCATCACATAATTGTATGTCCTGATTAGAGATTTTAATGACCACTCCCATTTATTAATAGAATGCTTAATAAATTATTCGCCAGCCTGGCAGTTTATTATAAAGCAACAGCCAATTTTAAAAGGGTTATATGTATTTCAGAGCTCACTTGGAATTATGTTTTGAAGCAAGCAATATGAATGTTAGCAGGGCCAGTTCTAATTCAGTACCTGTTTACTGGTAGCTCTGCAAATCCTGTGATAATGAAAAGTCTTATTTGGTCCTGTGAATATACGGATTGTGAGAGTACAAACGGGAGTCATTCCGCTGTCTTCACTGACATAACTCTGTGTGAAATAAACAAAAATCTGCACTGAATCATCAATATAACAAGGTCCAAGCTATTATTGGTTCTGTAATGCAATCCCCATCAATATGCTGAATTCATTATGTAGCAAAGATATACCAATAACATTCCCTGCAGTTAAGACATCCCTTATAACATTCGCAGTATACCCTACTAACTGGTATAGTGTTCAGTTATGTCAGCCAGAGGACAGAGAAACACAAATAATCGAGAAGTGTGCAGAACATCTGTATATCTAAAATGTGAACCTTGTTCTGCAAACACGTATAACTCAGTGCAAAAAAATGCAGAGTATGTAAAGGACATATGGACTATAAAGCCAAAATGAGCTACTGCATGTAGGTACATATTGGCACCAGCTGTCGCATTCCATAGAAAGATTTCTGTCAGCTGCAAGGCTATTGGACATTCAGCCATTTATTCCATTTGGGTGTATTCAGCACCAGGTTGCATAATACTTTAGAATACATGCAATACCGATGCAAAGCTTATTGGTCAGAGGGCATGTCAATCAAAGAGGATAGTCTTCTTGTCATATTTACCCCCCTCCTCCAACTTTATTTATCTAACTTCCTGTAGGCACTGTCAACAAACAAATAATATAAACTCAAATCTTCTTCAGAGAAGCTCTCCTAAGCTTCGCCGCATGTAGTGCCAGAGGTCTGTGGACGGCAATCACTTCTTGTGCATCCAGCATCTACACACATTAATTCAAAATCCACCTCCTTTCACCTTCCATTACCGCTAATAGTGTCCTTGTACTTTAACTTACACTGTATATAGATTTTCTCCCTCTCTCTGACTCCATGAGAAGCTATACTTAATCATATTAATGGTGACATTCAGTAGTGAGAAAAATGTATGTCCATTATTCATATTAATTGTATTCATGCTTGTTTAATAATAATATGAAAAATTGCACTTTTTTGGACATTATTTGTTTAATTGGGTTCTCTTTATCTGCTATTAGTACTGAAGATCAGATCATATTTTAGGCCATAATAATACATGCATGCAGACTGTTGTATAAATGGTTCAATAATCTTTCACTACAGTATGCAAACATATTAAAAACCCCTTGCATTAGTTCTCAATAAGGGGTGACATAGTGGGTAGACTCAGTGGGTAGCACTGTTGGGTCACACCTCCAGGCTTGGGGGTTCATCTTGTGTTATGGCAGGGACAATCCACATACTGTAGCAGCTCTGAATAAAGGGGTTTTATTAACGGTCAGAACACATCAAAACACCAAAAACAGAAGGAGGGGTCAAACCCAAACAGGCTAAAAACAAGAATTACCTTGGTCAGGTGTGGACAATCTTATCCAGAGGTGGACATTTCAAGTCCAGAAAGTAAACATCCAGACCAGGATTTTGTTTCAACCAACTAGCTGAGTACTATGTGACTGGGATTCTTTATGCTCAACTAGTAGGTTGAAACAAAATCCTGGTCTGGATTTTTACTTTCTGGACCTGAAATGCCCACCTCTGATCTTATCCACAAAGGAGTATGTATGCAGGGTTTTGGGATAACCTTTAGGTCGGCTGTTCAAACCTAGGTGTGAGGACTCTATAACCAATCACTCCTATTAATTAGTAATCTAATTAGGGAGTTGCAGTGAAAACCCGCATACACAATGACCCTTTGGATAAGACTGCCCACCCCTGAGCTTGGTCAATGAAACACAAGAAAATTCTATTTTCAAGCAAGATCAGGAAAAGCAGGGAAACTGTAAGACCAAACACACTCAACAACTGCAGGAACAACCATACTATTTTTAATGACCAACTGTGGAAATGGGGCAAGAGAAGATGTGCATACACACATACAGTAATGAGGGCTCCAACAATTGACAGGTGTGGACACTAGGAACTATGACTAACAAGAAACAGGTGAGCATAATCAAGAATCACTATAGACACAAACATTAGGAAAGACTAGTGGGGTATTGTCCGTACTTTAGCCGGATGAAATTGTTGACAATTTGGCATGATCCTGGATCTGTCGGTTCTACAAAACTCTCGTTGGATGTGTTGTTATACCAACACATCCCAACTGTCAAACCTGCTTGGAGCAGGTTTGTTCTGTGTAAACAAGGATTAGCTCCCACACTTAATTAGTGTCCGTGTGTGTAAATCCAATCAGCATTTCAGGGATGAGCAACCAATTGCAATTATTATAATAAGAAGAGAATTTAAAATGGGTTTTGCGCGATAGGCAAGATCCTTTATTGTTTCCGCATAATATTCTTTTTGAGAGATACCGCTTCAACCAAGTTGGAATATTAATCATCAACAATTTAAAAAAAAGTCTGTCTGGCCCTGAAATACATTATCTGGGTTTCCATAGTTTGTCCCAGATACCTGTGCTATATCAATAAACTTGAACTTGAGCTTTGAAGAAATCATATCGCTCTAATAAGCGTTCCTGCTCAGATTGAGTGAAAAAATGCATCGTTTTTTCCATCATTTTGTAGAAGCCAATGAGAGACTTGCCGATCATGTTTTCTAGACTCGATACATACAGGCTTTTCAAGCAGCGCAATCATCTCGGATGATGGGATCCAGCTAAACGAATCCGTTCCTGAAATGCATTCAAGGAACCGACTTAACCGGATGATTTTCACCGCCATTAGCTGATCCAAGATGAGGCTTCTGATCTTGGGTCATTTACAGTAAGTGACGAGAATACCCCCTAGAACGACAAGTAGGAGATAACAAGGAGCAAAAAAAAGGAACTAACAGAAATACACCAACATAACCAGGGGTATGCAACAAAAAACAAATGTTAAATTATAAAGGCTGAGCTATAGCCAGCCTCAAACCCCACACGGTAGGGATGCCTCTCTCCTAGTGACACTCTCAGCTCACTGAGCCACATGGCAGTCCAGGGGACCAGTGTACACACAATAACGGATGACAGGATAACCAGCGTCACCCGCTGGCCAAATGGGCCATGGCAGGACCAGGCTGAAGCGCAGTGGTGTTCAGTGTCAGGGACTGATCTTGTCTATGTCTGTGGAGTTCAACAGTTCATTGGCATCCAGTTGGCTAATTGGTGCCTCTGCATTTATTTAACAGACGTTTTTATCCAATGGGACAGTCAGTCGAGGAAGCAGGGTCAGACATTCCCTGAAGCAATCAAGCGCCCAAGGGTGAAATCACTCTATTCCCAGGACTTCAACGAGTGACAAGCACAGAGGCTGTTTGGGGTCAGGGGGCTTCCACAGATATTTCTGACTGCGGTGAGGTTTGAGGTTCTCCCTCTAACCAGGGAGCTGATGCAAATTTCAAGGGGTGATTCAAACCCATTGTTTTGCTACAGGGCTACATACCTAGCAAATGTCTTTATGTGCCCTGTGATAGAGTGGTATTAAGTCTATGTATATCCCCGCCCTGTACCCTATGCTGCATTAGATAGCCTCCTCTTTGACCCATAACTAGGAAGATCAGTTAGATATTGGATGCATGGGTGGAGGGATGGATACATCTCTTCCAGTAGAGATTTTTTTGTATTAATCTTTGTAAAATAAAGGTGACTACCTCTTTTGTACAATGCTGAAATTATATATATCTAGAGTAATGTGCTCAGTTGTTCACAGTTTAATAGCCTTGTTGCTAATTGTAATTTGTCATTTTTGAGAGAGTGAGTCTTAAAAATACACCCTAATTTTACCTTTAACTGACTTTGCACTGTTGTGATGTGTGTCTATAACTCTATATGGTCAAATTGAATTGCTGTAATCCCCAGAATCAGTATCAACAAAACATCAGGTGTTTTGAATGATGTCAATACCCGACATTCTCACAAAGTAATAATTAAAGTTGTCGAGGCGTCATTCATGGGTGACTAATCCTTTGAGTTTATTGTAAATTAGTTAAAGAATGGTGTCCCTCTCTCCCTCTTTCTCTTTGCTCACATAATTTAAATACAAATTTTCCTCAGATTCCCTTTTTTCATTTGAAATTACCTTTATGCATTTAATCCAAATTTCAAGAGGCATCGTCTGTGCGATTAATTATGCTGGAGCCTAGATGTAATTAATTCTTTCTGGAGTAGTTCATCAATTTCTAATGAAAAGAAAGATTAGCAGATTGATTTTGTGTTTCGTTTGAATTCCATTCTCCTATTCCATCCAGCTCATTTTTTTTCCTTTCTTGCAAGTAATTAGGATTTTCTAAATAATATCTCGGACCAAAAGTATAAATATGCAATAGGTCAAAGACATTTCTCTGGGTAATATAACCAGATAATTAAATAGTTATAATTAAATGTTAGTTAACCTTGTGCACAAGGTTTGGTAGGTCATGGCACCTCTGTTACTGTAATAAAGTTTATTTTAATTGATTAATTAAACTCAATTAGGTACAGTAAGTGTCCTCTCATTGTAGATTCAGAACAGGACCTCCACATCTGTTTTCAGGCCTGGTATGTGAAGAATGATCTGATTCATAAGGCCATAACCCCAACTGCAATGCATCCATAGAATTTACCAGCATGGAAAGATGGAACCAAACATCTGTCATCAACTTCATCAACAAATTAATTACTTTTCACCTACTAAATTTTGTAGGTTTACTAGGTTCTCTCACTGGGAGAACAATGGCGCTCCCAATAAAAGTCAACAGTACACTATTTATGGTTATTTATGATTATTGTTTGATGTTTTCCATTTACTTTGCTCTTATGTTTCATGTTACCACAGTCTGGCTGGCCAGCCAAGTATTTCTACATATACTATCTATATACGTGGCAAATAAAACTTTATTGATTATTGATTAAAATTTGATTTATTGGTTGCAAAACTAATGTGCATGAATGAAATATGGGACAAAATGAGTGTCAGATTGTCAGTATAACTGGACATAAGGGTTTTTTTCTGGGCGACATGGTGGTGAGCACTATTGCTTCACCCCTCTGGGACCCGAGTGTCAGTCTCTGTCATGGCTCCATGTGTGTAGAGTTTGCATGTTCTCCCTGTGTCATCACAGGATTTTCCCCAGTTGCTCTGGTTTCCCCCCACAGTCCAAAAATATGCTCCAGTTAATTGGAGTTGCCAAATTGCCCGTAGGGGTGTAAGTGTGCCCTGAGATGGGCTGGCACCCCCTCCTGGGTTGTTCCCTGTCTTGTTCTCGTAATCTATGGGATAGGCTCTGGACCACCCCTGACCCTATAATAATCACCCTATAATAATACGTGGTGATGCACCAGATGTTCAGTGAATTCACTGTCAGATGTATTTAGTTCAGTCTCAAGGTGTATCTAAGCTTGGTAACATACACCAAAGCAACACTACGGGAACTCATGGGAATATTCCTTTCATTTCAAAGTATATAACATAGACATATATACGTTTGTAGCGCAAGCCGTCAAAGTGTTCATTTTATTAGCCGATTGCTCAGTTTTACCTGTAAGCGGCAGCTGAGGTTATTTTTTGAATTTCTTTTGAGATTTGTCTGCTTTGATGAGCATGACTTCCAGTTAGACATAGTGAGTTACTGTCATGTTTTAGGCTGAAATACTGTTGAATGATGTCAGATCATGTTGTGCCTTTGCTTTGTGAATAGCTAAGAAAGCAATTGTGGCAATTTCGTGGTTGTAAGAACACGAAAGGCACACAAGGCTGTAATATCAGGCAGGAAATGCTTTCTATACCGAAGAAGAGGATATTACATTGTTGGCTTGGACACTGGAACTCCACTTCTCTACAAATGGCCTATTAATCAGCCTCTTTTAGCTACTAACCAGCACTTCCGGATACCAAGGGGGTCAGGACAACTCCATCCAAAAACATCTTAAGTTTATTGAATCTGGCACAGAATCTGGAAATGCACCTTTGAAAATGTTTTATGCTGTGATTTAAACACCGGGATCCGTTTTTATAATTGAAACAATTCACCGTATATCTTAGGTAAAGTGACTTGCAGATCCACTTACTTTTTCTATCATTCCTTTCAATATTCCATTGTTGCTCATCTACAGAATAAAAGTAGCAATACCTTGATGAAACTAAAACATGGATTGCATGTTAATGTCAGTTTAAACCTTGTTTATATTGAGTTGAAATTGACTTAAACTGAGAAATAATTGTCTATTTTCCATCCATCCATTGTTTAGCTGTATATTCTAAGCAGAAACTTGGGAACTTGGGACCAGACCTCTACCAGACGCATCACGGGGCACAAAGTTTGGGTACACTGTTGGTGGAATGCCCATCTATCACAGGGAACATACAAGCTAAGGATTTTGCAAGCTAAATCCTTAGGTTCCTTTAAATCAGAGCTAGATAAGATTTTAACAACTCTGAGCTATTAGTTAAGTTCTCCCCAAGCGAGCTTGATGGGCCGAACGGCCTCCTCTCGTTTGTATAGTTCTTATGTTCTTATGTTCTTACAACATGGGCAATTAAAAGATATTTATTAGCTTAATAAGCATATACGGTGTGTGTTATTTATCAGAAGATAGTGACATTTTCTTTACTGGATATCAAGTTACGCCAAGTTATGTCAATAAAGCACAATGTATTCCACTACTATATTATAGTACTATATACTATATTAATATTTAAGAGAAAACATACATATTCTTCTGTGAATGAAAGCAGATTTATAACATGAGTGAAATTCAAGTACTTCCAAAGTTTTCAGTTGTGGTCTATAAATCAGGTCCCTGAGGACTCATTGTAATTGTTGGTTTTTGTTCCTTATAAGACTTAATGTAGGAGCTGTTTAAAATTCTAAATGTGATTACTGAACTTGGAATTGTGTAATTATTTGTAAAGATTCTGTCACAGATTGTGCAATTATCATTGCTCTAAACCTTTCCTTGCAACTTAGAAGGTTGTGGGATTGAATCCTAATCTTCAGATAGCAGAGAAATCTTATCATTGTTTATTCCTTGGGCATGGTCCTTAACCATAACTTCTTCGGTGGTGCTGGATGTTAGTTGACCCTGTGCTCTGACCCCAAAACTCTCTGTCATCTCTGTTAACATGTGTGTCTGTATCCCTCATTGAGAGCGGGATGCGATATGTGAAAATGCCCCAAGGATTAAAGTGATGAATAAAGGAATGAATAAAGTACTGCAATTAGCTAAATTCCTACTTATTCGACACTGGGTGAGGGAAACGGGTAAGTTGAATTAAAATCATTTTTAAAACATAATAATTTTCTTTTTGCTCCACAATCTATAGTATATGGTGGTGATGAAAAGTCTCACTGGCAGTTCTCCTAAACTAATCAGCCGACAGAAAGCTGGCTAAGTGGGGGTCAGGTCCACAGCCTCAAACGGTGACAGGCGGAAAAGGCCCCTTTTAGCTCCAGCTTTTATAGCCCGTGCCACATGTTGTGAAGTCCGCAGATTTCGTTTTATGGGAATATGTGCGATAGCGGCCACTTTAATCCCACTGCTTAGAAGCATAATGTGACCCACAAGTACACAAAGGATAATAACTTCAGAAATGGAGGAGAGGAAAATGGGGGGCAAAAGTTTTAGCGATGGGGTAGCCATCAGCTCTCCTTACTGAGCCAGCACTCCAACGGCGTGAATGATTGGCCAGTGCTTAACTTTCAATTTAGGTACAGCGGTTATGGTGAAAAACTGAGCACAATTCAGTTGCAGCTTTAAAACGTGTGTGCGAGTGTGTGTGTGTGTGTGTGGTGGGGGGGGGGGGGATTTGTATTTACCAGTCTCCATAAAGATAGGAATACATGAATTGTGTGTGTGTAGGGGTTTGCATAGATCACATTTGAGAACCAAAATGTCCCCAAAGTGCGGTAAAACCTGAAATTTCCATAATGTGGAACATCTTTTCAGGTCCCCATTTGGATAACCTCAATTTTATAAAAATCTGTGAATGCAACCAAAAAACTAAAAAAAGCCAAAAGTCTTGTAATTGGGTTGGTTATTTATGGTTAAGGTTAGGGCTGTGTTGGGGTTATGGGTGTCATGAATGGGATTAGGGTTTTTCCCATAGAAATGAATGGAAGGTCCCTGTTTAGATAGGTATGCGAGTGTATGTGTGTGTGTGTGTGTGTGTGTGACTTGCAAATGAAAACAGGATGGAATCCACGACTCCCCATCCTTATGTTGTCAATCTTTAAATCAGGTTTCGAGGCTATTGTGCTTCTCCTCATGAACTCTGTATGTTGGGATTTACAGAAGGGGGGGGGCATATTTGATAAGGCACTGCAGACTCCCTGCTCTCCACATCAGCACCACCGCAGACATACCGCTCTTCCCCCTAAAGGAAATCATAAGTTTGCTGCACATCCTCCCACAAGATTGATGATTTATTTATTATTTTTACTGTTTTTGTAGGAATTATGACCCTAGTGTCTCCTCATCCAAGGAAAAAGAAATAAAATACTGGTCCTCTGTGTCTCAGCCCCAAACAATATAGAGGTATATTGACTGTTATCTGGGCACTTTGAGGGCCACTGCCTATATTAGCCGTGCTCAGTTTCTTGACCTTCTGATCATCTCCATCCTCCCACCTGTGGCCTACAACAGATGATCAGGTTCCTCCCACGCTAGGAAACTCTGCAGGTCAACATGGATTACAGACAGTAAATAAATCCCAACTTTAAGTCCAAAGAAACTAATTTTCACCCCCAGAAATTCAAGACCAACTCTGGCAGCTATTATTATTTTTTTCAGTTTAATCTTCCCATGAACAATTCTAACACTTCCACCCTCCTTGAAAAACCCAACACATAATTTTCAAACAGAAACTGCTCAAAACAAACAAAAAAAAACCCTTTCACAAATTATGATGCATGTACCATTTCTAGTTTTCCAACGGTTGTTAAATTTCACTTGTTAAATGCTACCATTCTCATACATTTCAGTAGAATTTAAGTATATTCATTTCATTTGGATATAATGTGTGTGTGGGAAAACAACTTGCAAAAAAAGTTTTACAACCAAACTTCTCTTTGAAACATTTTTTATGCATCTTTTCACGCATCTTTTATGCAATTTATTACAGGTTTATCCAGTATTGTGAAACATTCACGTGAAACACATTATGCAGCGTGTAGATTTTATATACAGAAGTTAACCCTAGAAGTTCCATTACAGATCCAAGGGTAAAAATTATTTTATGTTTATTCTCAGTCTGATCTGCTTTAAATTAGTTTAAATCTGTACCTCAGTGATATGGGAGAAATTGTATTCTTTCAACAACACTCCACTCATAACTATGGCTTTTACTTTCCAGTTTCAACAACACCCTAAATGGACTGATGACACCAAGCCAAAACTTTGAAAAGGTCATCATTTTTAATATGAAACCTGTCAAGTGGCGCCAAATTAATATTCATTGGTTGCGTGACGCTGAGCATAGCAATATATCTGAAAAGTAAAAAAAAACCACACTCAGAGAAGCCACTTTTCGAAGTGCTAAATTAGAGCAACAGCATCTTATAGCAAGCAACCATTACGACTATGAAGTATCCCAGGAGCCTAATTGTTGACATCAGTGATGATGTCATGAATTAGACATGTCCTCTGCTCCATGACAATGTATTCTCTACAGCCCACTACAGTGTTGTGTTCTGTTACCAGGAACTTTGCATATTTACAAGTACACAATAGCAAGATATAACTCCACAAAAATATTATACATAACCATGAGTGGTCACTAAATAGAAATGTGACTATATCATCTTCTGTAATGATGTGATTTAAGTGGTAACTGTTATAGGTGATTTTCTGGATAACTCTGCAATACACAGTTAACATAGTGTAGCCCAGTGACTGGGAAAGGCTGGAGGCACCCTCCTCCTGTCCTAAACTGGAAAAGCCGTTAGAACATGGATAGATGCCAAATGTAAATTGAATCCAAGACATATGTAAAATATGCAATACAAATTAATAATAGATGATTAGATTAGATCCTTTTACGAAAACATTACATTAGCTGATGTCTTCTTTAAATTCCCCTGTACGATACATTATAAGTGCCTATTTTATCTTTGTAGAAATGTCATTTATTTTCACTTCACATCTTATTATGTCAGGCCTTTTCAAAAGCCGACAGCCTCGAGAGCCTATTGCCTCATGGTTCATTATGCAGAGCCAGGTCAAGCACAGCCATTTCGCCGTTCAGTGTCTTTGTCGTTTAGAGATTGGCGCTCCGCTTCCTATCGCTCGACTCAGGTGGGCTGTATTCACTGCTGGCGAGTGCTGCTTGGCCTCCCTGTTCTAGCTGTATTCATTCCCTATTCTCTTTCCAGCAGGCCGCATTTACTGGATGCCAAATCTCTGACCACTCCGTCTTCCATCAAAGCGTGCCCGTTTGAAGTTTAATTTCAGACAAGGTGGGTGTCAGATCATTCAGTAAGTCCTAATACCATTCATACAATACTTTAATGATATCGCCCTTCACTGTACTGTTCCAAATGCCAAGCCGTCTACAAAGGAGAGAAATAGTGTCACATTACATGACCTGGCCACACAGTAGGAATGGTTTTGTAGTAGACTGACCAGAGAGTGAAGGAAAAGCAGCCAGTGAGTATTTTAGCACCTCCTTCAGGACAGCTGGGAAAGCATCTCAGGAGGCCACTAATGAAACTGGTATAGAGGAGAAAGTAGGGTCAGCCAGTAACTGCAGCAATTGGGGTTTAATGGCCTTGCTCAAGGGCCCAATGGTGGGACCACTCTGCCATCCACAGGATTTGAACCAGCAGTCCCGACTCACAGAATGCCCCCCCCCCCCCCAATTTTTATACTGGTGTTCAGTTTATAATTCCATATATGTTATTTTAGAGTTTCAATGTCTTTATAATACTATGTAAAATGTAAAGAATAGTACAAATAAATATTTCAATGGGTAGATGCATCCAAGCTTTTGACTGGTACTATTTACACACAGACACACACACACACACAAACACACACAGTTCATGTATTCATATCATTATAGGTACTCTCCATTCATTTATATGGACCCTGATCTCAAATATGACATCCTTAACCCTTACCCAGCTCTAATTTCAACCATAAGTAACCATAGAAAATACAAGACTTTTGGCATTTTTTGTTTTTGTGATTGCATTCACAGACTTTAGAAAACTTTAGAAAGGAGTTTATCCTTATGGGAATCGAAAAAATCTCCCCACAAGATAAAAAGTTACAGGTTTTATCACATTTGGTAACAATTGCAAACACACACACACACACACACACCGACACACACAAATATCCAGATAAGGGCTGGCCATCTGGTACACAGTACGGTTATTGTGAATAAACCAGTGCTGTCCTTCACATTCTTCTGTCTGGTGCCATTCCTTTCATTCATAGACTTCAGTGTGGTGGATTCCTCTGCTAATCTGTTGCCACATAGCTTTAGGGTAGACAGGGAAAGGAGGAAGTGAGAGAGAGAGAGAGAGATAGAGAGAGAAAGAGAGAGAAAGACAGCCATGACCAGAGACCCCCTGGAGCTCTCACTGCCATCTCATGCTTCATTAAGTTTCAGCCATTACAAGGCATATTTGTCATACACTTTACCCTCCAGAGCCATCAGTGCACAAGCTAGCTAATAGAAATAAATTTTAAATGTCAAATGAAATTACATCTCCCTCTCATTCTCTCTGTTCCCTCAATTTGCCACTCTACTTCGCCGCCATTCTCCTGTTTAACCCTAAGCAGATTTTAGCGTCGGCCTGTTAGCAGAACTTGTGAGGTTACCTGTGAGACGCAAAACTTTTCAGCAGCATGGGAAATTTATCTGAATGGAAATCTGCATACTAAGCTTGGAAACTGAGAAGATTTACTGCCCGCAGCACTGCGTACATGTTTAATTCGCCAGGGCCCCTTGGTGCATAGCCAGTGCATGACGATATCATTGTTTGATTTTCTCTTTGCAAGCTATGCAAAGACGAAACTGAAGAACAGGAGAAAATCCCTTGATTGCACTAATGAACAAAGACATTCTCACTCCTCTTCAGCTCCAAATGAAAAGTGTTCATTCTCCACAGGCTAGGCACTGTGAAAATATCGCTGCAAGTAGTAGACGTGCGTCTCTCTCACGTGCCTTGACACAGAAATACAGTGCTCTAACAACACTTTGTGGCTAATGGCCTTTTCATTTTGGGAAAAAATAACATAGGTATAGAGCAAACAACCGTAATAAAAGCAAACAGTGCTGATTTATTTAATAATATAAACTTCCCCAATCAGCACTGAAGGCAGCTGTCACCATATTAGTTAAAAAACTGGATTTGTGATAAAAATATTTCAGTTTCAGGGGCCCTATATACTGCCCTTTACCAGTGTATTTGCAATGGTAATATAATTAAGCTATATAATGGATTGTGTACTATTAATCAATTTAACTCTCCTTAGGGAAAAGCCTTTAGCAAGCAGGTAAATTATTCAATGTGATGTTGCGGTAATTAATACTGACATTTGGAATTACACATCCATCTTCCATAGCATTTATTCTCCAGCGCAGTGTTTCCCAATCTGGATAGTCTCCAGACTCAGTATAACCCTCTGGAGCAGTGTTTCCCAATCCGGATAGTCTCCAGACGCAGTATAACCCCCTGGAGCAGTGTTTCCCAATCAGATCCTTGGGAAACACTGCTCTAGAGGGTCATACTTAGTCTGGAGACTATCCCAGGAGGCACAGGGCACCCCAAACCTTTATTTTTATTAATGTGATTATTTATTCATCCATTGTTTGTTAATTTCTATACAGCCATCACCCTTCTTATGTGTTTACAAGATATTCCATGAATCACACTAAGTTTGGCTTTCTTTATATTCATATATCACCAGCTAGTATCAGTCTGAATTTGGTCAGTCTATGACTTTGGCCAAAGATAAAGATTAATTTATTGATTCCAGGGGGAAATTCTTTGTTTGACTTTGTAACTTGTGAGTCTGCAGAATATTAGACAGTGGACGGCAGGTCTTGGCACTGAATGATTTAGCTAGGAATACATTTTGTACATCTCTCCATCTACCTACCCATCAATCCATCCATCCATTTTCTACTTATTCATTGGCGGGTCACAGCAAGCCTGTAGTTATTCCCAAGAAGAACAGGACCTTGGACGGGATGCCATATGTCTTATATTAATTACCCTAAGGCATTGTTTCATACCAGAAATACATTTTCTGTGTCACATGTAATTACGTGGTTCTTACATTTGTTCATCGTCGCCTGAGTCATTCCATCACACCATTTTCACGAGCAGGTCAAAAATGATGTATGACCCGTGAGTTTGTTTTCGGGACTTTTAACTAACTGTCACTCATGTATGAGTTTGATGGAGTGTGACTTTTCAAAAGGAGGCAGCAGGCCCAAAATGACCTATATAAATAAATTAATAAAGCGACATTTGCCATCCACTGGTCGCCAGAGTCCGATCCGCTCTCCCAATTACGCAATAATGCCATATGCACAATTGCAAGGCAGATAAATGAACTGATCTGTCGCCCTCTGGTGAGTATGTTAAATTGACTGATTGCGGCACTCTAATCTCTCAGCCTATATGTTCCCGCACAAAACACCAATCAACAGACTCCATGGAAGTCTCAAAATCAATGGGAAACAAATCAAGGCAGCGGATAAATAAATAGGTCTCGCATCCATGCAAATCAATCAAAGTGCTCGTCTCCCTCAAGGACCCCTTAAAATGGCGTTCACAACTTATGACAGCAGATGGTTTGTCTTGGCAGACGCAACAAATTCCGGTGCATTCGATAATCCTTCAGGGATGTTTAAAGACCTATCCAACATCTCATTTAATAGCCGCGATTGCTTCAGCGTGTGATTCCTCTCCCATTCCTGTCTGTTTCAATATGCCGAGGACCTCTCATCTCTTTCAGAAGCAATGTCTGTGATGACTGCTAATTGGGGCCACTAATCAGTACCACCCACGCCATGTGATTTCTCTTTTGTCCCAAGGCTTTGAGGTCGCTTCCTTTTGTTGGCTGCCAAAATTGTACGCAGCCCCTTCTGGGCTGGACAGCTGGACAGTGCTGTGGGTTGAATGCAAGGACTAGATACCGATCAAGGAGTCAAATGCACTTTGCCCTGTTAAAGTAGTATCAGCATAGCTATGATGCAGCTATTGTAGATGGATCCACTACATTGTAGTTGGCCTTGGGAATCACATTAAGTTCAATTAAATTAAATTAAATTTAATTAAATAAAATTTTATTTAATTATTCTGTTGCATGCTGTTGTTAATGTCACGTCAGCACAGCTAGGCCATTTCACTAAAGTGAATTGGCTACAATAACTATAATTTAGCTATAATTAAAAAAAAAAAAAATTTATATAAATTTAATAGCATAAACTGCCCTCTTGTTTACAGCATCCTTTATCTAGAACACTAACAAATTAAGTATTCACCTACAAGAGTTTTACTAAAACTAAACGTGTGAACGAACAAGTTCTATACTGATGCCTTTACATCAGGGGTGGGCAATCTTATCCGCAAAGGGCCGGTGTGTATGCAGGTTTTTGCTGCAACTCCCTAATTAAATCACTAATTAGAGGATTTATTGGCTGAAGAATTCTCACACCTGGGTTTGAACAGCTGACCTTAGGGTTATCCCGAAAACCTGCATACACACCAGCCCTTTGCAGATAAGATTGCCCACCCCTGCTTTACATTACCTATCAAAATAGAGTTGAATTACAATAGTACTTTTAACGTCTGATAATTACACAGACTATCCCAAATGTATTTCAGGATTCCACCACCCTTTCCAGATTATACTTAGATAATATTTAATTCTCTACGATGCTGAATGAGAAGTGAACACCATCTCATAGAAAGATCATATTTTATGGAATGATTTGCTAACCATATTCTAGTGTTCAAACACTAGATATAAGTCTAGAGTCAAATCCTACCTCTTTAGTCTGCCCGATAGTTAAAGGTGCTGAGTTCAGCACATATCCTGATAACAGGGCTGTTTATCAGTTAAGCATTCAGAATCGACATTACCCCATTCTGCGGATCATTTGGTTTTGAGTGTCTGTTTTCTCTTTCAGTCGTGCATGTCTTCTGAATAGTGTCATTATTCTGCCATTACTAGCTCCAGAGGGGCTTTTCACCATTGAACCAGGTTAACTCTACATATCAACATATTACACAGGCTCTAATTTTCTTCTTCCCCTTGTGCTTGCTTTTGAGCCATCTAGTCCTAAGTTAAGGGATCAGAAATGGCATCAAGACGAACAGTATCTTATAAAGGGTTCTCTATGCTGACCTCATCTAGGGTACTGACACAGTGAACTGCAGCAGGCCACACTCACTTCAAGGCACAGCTGGGTTATAGGGCCCCGGTCACTCAACCTCAGTGCTGCCAAAATGAAGGAATCTGTATACAACTCCACTTTAATTCATTTATTACTATTTTTTCAAGCGTGCCATATGATCATTTTACTGGAAATTAAACATCCACTTACCAATAGAATGCATGAATCTGCATGATCTCAAACAGCTACACACCACACAATGGTCCAATGCTTTTATCTTCCAATTCACCTTCCACGTCCAAGTCCAGTCCAGTCCAGAAGGGCTAAGCAACGCCTGTACCACCTGCAACAGCTGAGGAAGTTCAGGGTCTCCCCAATGATCCTATGGACTTTCAACTCAGGTGCTGTGGAGGGCATCCTGACTCAGAACATCACTTCCTGGTTCGGGAATAGCTGTGTTCAGGACTCCAAAGCCCTCCAGAGGGTGATCCGTGCAGCAGAACGCTGCTCCCATCCAGGTCAGCCCATCCATCTCTCCAGGACATTTACATCTAAAGATGTAGGAGCAGGGCCTTCAGGATCATCAAGAACACATCCCACCCCAACAACAGCCTGTTTCAGCACCTGAAATCAGGAAAGAGACTCAGGAACATCAGGGCCAGGACAGAGAGACTTACAGTAGGAGGCGTTTCTACCCCCAGGCCATCACCACTGCACCTTACACCCTGAAGTACATTGTGCTCTTGTACAGTACCCCTCACCATACCCGCACTGTTATACTGTTACACTGGTCACTTCTTTTCATCTCTGTGTTACAGTTCATTTTGAACATACTTTCTTTACTTGCATTTTAGCTTTTTTGCACTTTAACTTTAGTATAATTGGATTTTTTTAATTTGCAGTCTACAAAAAGAGCGGTTCAGGATGCATTTCACTGCGTGTTGTACTTTGTATAAACTATGCATGTGACAATTAAATTAAATTAAAATCGTGAATCTAGAACTTAGATATCCAACAAGCTGACCCTTTAACAAGCTCTGTGCTGAAAGTGCTTTAAAGTCTATACAACAACAGCTCCAAATACAAATTAATACTTTTTTCCCCCATTGAGAAATTTCTGGTCTTTAAAATGCTGAGTTTATCATTCCATAGCAGTCTCCTAATCCTTCTAGCTGCTAGTCTGCTTGCAGGCTGAACCCTCATTTAGTGATGTAATAAAGATCATTCCATTAAATTGATCATTTAAATCTCTAAATTCCACAGAATTCTGTTAATGTGTAAAAAATTATTCGTTATTTCCAGCATAAAACACACCAAATTTGGACATATTATCAACCTATAATAATAATAATAATAATAATAATAATAATGGCCACATTGTGGTGTCATAGGACTGCACCAGCAGGGTGATTTGGTAAGGATGATGAAAACAAGTTAATGCAGAAATAATTCCATTTCACTTTAATACTTCAACATCTGTGGACAACTGTAAGTCTTAAGTATAGGTGACCTGCAGGATTTGGTCACATCATGACCCATGACAAGCTGCCATGATCAGATAACTGTAATCCTCTAGCACCATAAAATAGACAGGAATTTTAAAGGTTATGGACTTTCTCCCAGATTTTTGCACAGTTTGCAAGAGCTGTGACTAATCTGATTAGCATCCAGGTATGGGCACGTTTTGACTTGTCCATACCATTCTTCCAGTTCCACTGTCCCATTTCATCAGTTGTTTTAGTAGTTTCTTGGCCTGTAATACTTCACACATAAACATGGTAATATCACTGTCACAGCTAGGGACACCAAAACGTAGGTCTTTGATATCCTTATCTGGAATTTGCTTGATCTGATCATATCCCACTTTAATTGTCATGTCTTTTTTCATAAGATACAGGAGGTAAGTCAGCCCAGAATGTCCAGAAAACAAGCCTAAGATCTCCATAAAGACCCATAGGTCCGTTTTGTGGCCAGATTGTTAAGCATGGTAGCCTTCAGAGCCAGAGAATGCGGTGAGTGTTTAACATAAAAGAGTAAAATCTCAGTCATCCATAGCATCATTATCCTCCACTCATTCACGCTTATTGATCTGCTGAAAGAACAGATAGCTGTAGCACCGTGTTTGAAGGTGATCACTGGATTGCAAATAGTAATCAAGACAGTGACACTCACCATAAAATTAATTTCTACGAAGAATGCTCATATTTTCCTTGGGATAGCTATGGAAAATGTAGTATCCCCAGCCTCTGAGTGAAATTAAATTGATGCTCAGGGATGGTGTTACTCCCCTGAAAAAATTAGGAGCATGTCCAAGTACCTTCTCAGGAAACTCTGGAGCTGAATCAGCAAGTTTAAGGTAAAAAGTTCCATAGGGTAATGGACTTACAATAACAAATGATGGCACAGTGAACTGTAGAGGTAAATGCCTCAGCATCTAGAGTAATTGGTAAGCTTTTCCCATGAACATGCATGTTGGAAGAAAAGGAGATCGCATTCTGCCAGAGTCACCAGGCCCAACTGTAATTATTACTGCTTTCCAATAAGGGCTGTTATGGCTTGTCACTCCAGGTTTGGGGCAGCTAAAACAATATTTAAGGTTGTTTTTGCTCTTGCAGGGTTAGCCTGCAATGTTTTTTTCCTTGTGTGCCCCAAAACAGAATGCAGGTCACATGACTGATAGAGGTGACTCTTGGAGGTTTTTTTGTGAATCACAGAGATTCTGTGGAGCTCAAATTGAACTCAATAGTAGTATGACAACCAAGTTCTGTTCAGAATACCCCTCAGGATCCATTGATCTTCACATAACAAGAATGCTTCATCCTAAATATTCATCCATCACTTCTAATGTGGTGCTTCGGCAGCAAAACCAAACCCTGGTTCCAACAGAACCCAGAAAACCAAATCACGATTTTCAAACAGTTTTTCCAAAGAAGTTAGTTGCTCCCCAGACAGAATCCTGCTGTCACCAGAAAAGCCTCCCGGGGATAAACGTGGGCCGTGCATTTGGTATGGTGATGCCCTGGGAGGACCGCTGATGGCCTGGAGATGGCCTGGAGACAGATGGGACTATGTTCTCTGTGAAGAAGCAGCCTGCTGAATACACTGATGCCAGCGAGATGGATCTTGTAAGTGTGGACTTTGGACATTGTGGATCATGGCAACAAAACTGAAAAAAATGAAAGGGACATCAGATGCGAGATGAATATTATATATCAAATGCATTTAATTATTTAATGGGCAGTACTTCATGAATGCAGCATCTCAAATATGTGACATTCTGTAATAACAGTCTACATTTTTTCAAAGCTCAAACATGATTACAAATGCATTAGGTCGGTCCATCATGAATTAATCTGCAATTATATGAATTTCTATAGGTTTTCATTTATCAATTCTCATCAATTTTCCGAGTCAAAATAAGAAAGTTAAAAAAAAGTGACTGATCTGCGGTGTAATTTGGTTGTAATGTGCTCCGAAAAAATAGGTCTCATAACAAAGGACATTTTAGGATGAACATTCATTTCTTTCCTGCCAAACTGTTCGCACCATTACCATGGTATTAAAGCATTGGTACTTAAATTGCTTTAGTTTATTATACTGAAACACACTCACTCTACTTTGTACACTGTATCCAAGCTCTAAGTATACAGAACATACAAAGTTCAACTTCAACTTGAGACCTAGAGTTCTCAGGCAATATGAAGATGAAAATGAATATGAAAGAGATTCCCTCAGTTTAATGAATTTGCAGCCTATTCATTCTCATTTTACAGTGATCAGTAATATGACAAACCCATTTCAATCCCAGGTCCTAGCTCTCTGTGTAGGGTGTGCATGTTCTCATCATCTCTGCGTAGCTTTCCTCAGGATTTCTTCCCACAGTCCAAAAGCATGTGTTGGGACAAATCGTCGTCTTTATATTGATGTCAGTGTTTCGCTGTATGCATGTGGGAGGGTGCGTGCCTTTGGTCTAAAGTTAAGGTAAGGTTTTTTGACCCCAGGGGGAATTGCATACAGTAGAAATGTACATAGAACACAGACTGGCAAAAACTGCAAAAAGTGCAAAGACAGCACACATAGTGCAAACAATTAAACATGGGGCAAAACCAATAAAAAGTGCACTGTGTACAAAAGGAATATCCTTAAAAAATAGTTTTATTTAGGAAATAGTCGCAACAACAATAACATAGTAATAATAATAATAACAATAATAATAATGATACATTGGTATTTTTGCAATGTGAAAACAGTTAGCACCCAACTAACTGTATGAAAGATGCGATGCCTCCTGATATGGCGGAGGCTGGGGAATGGCGAGCTGGGCGGAGGTGCTGTGGTGTCTGATAGCGGCGGCCAGGAACGATCCCGAACAGCTCCTTAGCACACCGCTGGACTGTGATCCTATTCCTCCTTGTGTCTCTGGCTTTGATAAGCTCCAGGCTCACCATGACCCTGTAACGAATATGCAGTCACAGAAGATGGAGGGATGCCACTTGCCCTGACCTCTGCAGCGCCTAATGTTCATTGTTGGCTTAGCTGACATTTACTTTTTCTTTCACAGTAGTGGAAAAAGGTGTGTGGAAAAACTACTGCAAATTTCTACCCTAGAACTAACTCTAACTGAAGACTTTTCCCACTGCACGAATAAATCAGGTACAATCTAGAGCCAGTTTTGGTGAACAGTCATTCCTTCCAGGTGTTTTCTGTTACAAACATTTATGATTTTTTTAATGAGTATTATTCATTACTGATCTGGGGTGGCTTTCCCAAAACAACGAAGGAACTGTGAATAACGAACAAGATAACGTATTTCGTAGGAAAATAACGAGCGAGGTCCACGAGCCTTTCCCAAAAGCCTTCGTTATTTCAGAAATAACGAACGATCTC
>JAODKN010000001.1:24582486-24594845 GCA_026774425.1 Petrocephalus zakoni
TTTGCCCCCTCGTTAGTCCTGTATAAGAGTGCCTCCCCGTCCTGTGCTCCTCAGCCCAGCTGCCGCCTGTTTGCCCCTTTGTTAGTCCTGTATAAGAGTGCCTCCCCGTCCTGTGCTCCTCAGCCCAGCTGCCGCCTGTTTGCCCCTTTGTTAGTCCTGTGCTCCCAAGTCCGCTCATTAACATCAGCCCTCTCTTTCCCTGTACTTAGCTCCTGTGTTTTGGCCCTGCAAGGCCCCTTTGTTTTCCCTGTTCATTTCCCTGAGCTAAATAAAGGCTCCATTTGATTTCCCCTCGTTCGTTCCAGTCGCAACAAATATATGATGTATAATCTGTTTGTGCGTGTGTATATATTCATACGTACCCCTGTACGACATAAAAACAACATAAAACGCAAAATAGCTTGTGAGCATGAAATGTCACCTTAGACCCACTTTTGATGATTTGACAGGACTCTGTCTTTGGAGATAATGTGTCAATTTAGTGAATAAGCAGGTTTACACAGCAAAAAGATTTTATGGGTACGTGTTTTAGACGTAATATCTAGCTTGTCAGTCCCCACACAGCAGGAACATACACATCCGAGAGCAGCTCCGAAACGTATATCATTTGCATAATTGTGATAAATACTAGGATGCCAGTTAGCATGGTATCGAGATAGCCTTTGGCATCTCTGTTGTTCATGCGAGGACAAGGTGGCCGTTGACAAGCTAATAACGCTCACCCAAACAAGACGATACATCCCAGACAGATTTCACTGTCATAGCAGAGAAAGTGAAAATTACTGGGTGACAAGGTTAAGCATGAATTGTAACTACTTCAGTATCCTGTTCATTTCGTACACGGTCTTGATTTCATTATGATTTTTTGAATATGCAGGTTTAAGCCCATTGTTATTCCTGACAATGGGTTGGACTGTAAATTGTCAGATAAAGTGAGCCTATTTTCTATTATTAAAAATTTTAAACACAATAATGCAATGCCCAGCCCATCTGAAAACCATGAAATTTTTTGCAAAAAATATCTAAGATGCTCTAACACTTATATAACAGTCCAGCAAGGATTTCTGAAAAATACAAAGCATTACCAACCACCTAATTGCTTAACACATAATTTACTCCTTAGTGCTTGTGTGCAAAATGCGGCTTTGCTGTACAAAATGGGATGTGGAATGTGTGTTCTTTCAATGCAGTCAGGGATACTTTAATGTAAATATGCAATGATTAGTTTCTTCACTTCTAACTTTTCTTCCAATTCTCAGCTTTTCTAGGCCCCATGTCTTAGAAGAACATTTTCGGTTAATAATATGGAGGAAAATGATGGTAATAACACACAAATAGTTTGAACAATATGAGTAGAGACTGCAATGCTGTCAAGAGAACAGCTGATATACACCGCAGCAAAATCTAGTTTCTCACCTGAACCCGTGCACAACTTACACATTTTTTTCTGGCACACACTTTGAATTTCCTTTAGATGCAGATTTGTATATCTTGTTATCCGATCGGATGGTAAATGTTTGGTACAAATGTTTGAATCCTGGTGTTTGTGGCTAGCTAGCAAATACATCAGAAAGAAGAATGCAATTTGTGGAGGCAAAACTACAAACTGAGTGGGTCTGCCATTTGCCATGCTGGTTAGCATTAGCTAACCTACATTAACATAAGTTCATAATGCAGCTTCACAGTATGTCTGTGCTAGCATATTGATTACACAGCTATCCAAGCATACATGTGTGTCATATATTTTGACAATTTGGGGGGGTTGAGAGATGCAATCTGACAAGAGCTGCCTCGCCCATCGGCTTGCACCTGACTGCAAGTTTAACAACGTGTTATTCACTGTTCATGTAGGCACATTATTACTGTAGTTAACTGAATAATTTACAGTATACGTTAGATTTTTACAAAATTTTGGGTAGGCATGGGCCTACCTAAATTGGTTGGCACAACATCACTGGTTAATGTTTGGAAACACAGTACATTCAGTGTATCCAGTAGAGTCTCATCGACAAGCATACTAAGAATCACAGGTCATGAAGCAGGGGATGGGATAACGGTCCATCACAGAACATTTTACATTACATTGACATTAACTTCATGCAGCTGATGCTTTTGTCCAAAAGTTAGGCAAATAGCACTTTACAAACATACAGTGGTTGAGGAGTTGATTGGGTGTAAGTGCAGCTACAGTAGGCTGAGCTCCCAGTGAATGCCCAGTTACAAGTAATAGTAGTAATAGTTTAGGAGCAGGAGCTGCACAACATCTTGACATCTGGACACACATGATGAGACAATAACGGCAATTAAAGATGTCACCCGGGGGGGGGGGGGGTTTGAAATTAGATTTTTTTTTTCATAATTTTTTATCTAATACCATATTAGCATTTAGTAGCCAAACAAAAACTGTGATGTAACAAAGAGCAATTGGCCCTCCCAAGGTTATTTTCTTGCACCTTTTTGATAAAGAAGCTCCATAATTAATGGGCCATAACAGTGCTGTGCGCTAATTCATTAATCCTCCTGGGTGAATGGATGCCTGAAGCAGTCATCACCACTTCTGATTGATTCCTCAACTAGGGGACTTTGGGGTAAAGGCATTTTCCGAAATCACTGAGATATGACAGGAACATTGCACGCAGTCCAACCCCCCCGCCCCCGACCCTGAGTACAACCAGTGTATGTCTTTTAAAGAGTTTTTTTAGCAGGAATAATAATAATAATTTCATTATTTAATTGCCTTTTGAAATCAATGGCAATATTGCAAAATACATGCATTAGCTATGTTTAAGTATATTTTACTTTAGTAATGAAAATCATCGGCTTACAGTTTTAGCTCACTTCCAATTTAAATGCAGATACATTCAACGAAGCATAACTCTCACAAATCAATCCCTCATTAACTACTACTGGCTAATGCTTGTGTGTTAATGAATCTTGTTGGGGGAGGGGGGGGCGATTAGTGGATTTTACATAAAACCTTAATTAACGATATACTTTTTAGACTTGCAAACTTAAGAACGAAGGGTGACCTCATTATGAGAATTCTTACAGGACCAGCCCATAAACTTTAAAGTGTCTTTGGTTCAACAAATTCCATTAGCGAATCGCATCTTAATCTGTTCCTCGCCTGCAACGTTCACTTTGAGGAGATGTCCGGAGAGATTTGTATGACACAGAGACATCCCAGATGTTTCACATGTGTGGTTTCCCGATGGAATAAAGAGCTACCAAACCACATCCGGTCATCAGATGCCCTCTTCACCCTCAAGAAATGCGTGGAGAACCATCTGCTCCAGGAACACCTCTACTAACCTGATGTCTTTTTATGTTCCCACTTTTGCACTTTTTGATCATTGAATTATTAGGTTCTTGCTTTTTTGGAAGTTGTGGACCTTTTGTTCCTGTAGTAACAATTGTACCTCAGCATTCACTTGAAGCTCAAAATAGCTGCACTTTGCTTGTATTGACAGCTGTATGACAGCCATATGTTTGTAATGCACTATTTGACTCACTTGTAAGTCTCTTTGGACAACAGCGTCTGGTAAATAATATTAATAAAAAAAATGTAAATCTCTGTAAAACTGCAATAATAATAGATTCCTGCCTATAAATACTGTATAACTGTATTACTAAACTGTGTGCAGTGCGGATGTCACATCAGTCTAAATATAAAGAGCTTTTCCATTGATCCCCATATTTATTGCTGGATTATGGCTACTTCCACTGTTCAAATAACATGGTAAAATGATCTGCTAGAAATACAGTTAATTATGTGGTCATTTAAAGCACTGAATACAAGTAAGGGAAATCAGCAAAATTTAAATGTACATAGAACAGTGATACTTCATTAATCCTTTTAGGGAAATTGTCTTTTCACCTTTTGCTCTCCATGGGACACAGCATACAGGTAAAAGCAGGTCTGGGGGACATAGCATGGGCTCAGTTAGTGTGCAACACCCCTGGAGTAATTGGGGTTAAAGGCTCTGTTCAGAGGCCTAATGGTGGCATGATTCTACCAGTGTTATAATTTGAACCATCAACTTTTGGTTCACTGACACAGCATCCAAATGCACAGAGCCAAACACCACCCCATACAAAGCTACAGGACATCCTCAGCTTCACAGCAGTTCGAAGAACAGTGCCTCTGAACAGGGGTGGCCATAGGCACAAGCCCTACTTTGCTGTGTTAGCGTCACTGCAAGGAGGATCAAATTAGCCCACCGCACTTCAGTGACATGGTCTGTATGTGGCTATGCGTGAAATCAGGCAAATGCCATTTTACGACAGACTTATAACAACGCCCAATGACGTAGCCCAGAGAGCCAAATGAAGTGGGGTCTGGTGGCACATGAGCTCAAACACATTCGAGGGACTTTGTCCTAGTATTTACCCCTCGCGAGTTGGCAAGCATGTTGTGTGCTAGGAAACGAACATTAACTGAGCATCCAGGCTGGGATATACTGGGAAAAAAAACTAGAATAATGTGCATATAAAATAATATGCCAACAATCAATAATGTTCAATATAAAAATGCATGTCAAATAAAATTGAAATCAGAAAACTATTACATTGGACAAAACAGTTTAGTTTCTAACAAATGGAATTTTATTTGTGAATTTATATATTAAAAATTATACAATTATTTGTGGTTCATGAATGAAATTTCAAAACAATATTATGTTTTCTTATTCCTCAGTTTGATGTAGTGATGTTTGTTGTTAATAAAATATTTAGCTGATATTTTTAATAATGCAAGTACGTTGTAGTGCAAAGAAAGCCTTTGTTCCTTCAGCATCTAATCTGTCAGTTTAAGATAATATACCTAATGCATCTGTCATTTCCAGAAGATATATAGGCCACCTTCCGAAAATAATTCATAATAAAATTTTCTACAGATTATCAGTCAACTTTATTTAGTATCAAACGGGTCAGTGAATGAAACGATTTGACTTTGCAATCAATCATGTTTACAGGAATTGCATAAAAATGCCTGTGTTACTAGACTGTGGATTACTGTCTTGTTATAGATGTACACTAAATTGTTTCAAGTGTTACTAACAGAAATTCATCTTAGTTTCCTCATGAACCAAATCAGCAATGTTATATTTATCTTTAAAAATATTGAACACCCTGTGGATGGATGGATGGATGGATGGAATATTATGGATAAATCATAAAACAGGTCTAAAAATAAACAGTTGCTCCTGTAAACTGTTAAATTATTAAAAATCAGTGTCTGTATAGTTACACACATTAAAGAAATAATATTAAAATTGCAAGTACATCAATTTAAGAAAAGTGAGGAAAAGCTTTCAAACAACCTTTCAATATGATGAACTTTCCTTACAATAACTCGGCAAAGCAGTGGGGTTTGCCTCCAACAAGCTCTCACTTTCCTTTTATCCAAAAAGGAAATAACCAAAAGAATATACCTATCGTTACTATACTATAATATATACCTATTGCAGAATTTATCAGAAATGAATTGTATTTATACATTTTGTGTCTTGAGCTACAACCATTCAGCGGAACTTGCTTGGTGTTACCAGAAACTCTTTTTCCACCCACACTCATTGTCAGAATTGGTTTTAAGGTAAAGTTCTAGCTAAGCAGAACAGGAGTGAATACTTTTTTAATTCCTTGAATAGGGTTCTTGGTCACCCTTGTAGAGAATATTCTATTAGTCCACAAAAACATAGCTCCTGGACACCAACATCTAAAGTCAGTTAATGTGTTGTTAAAGAACGACACAGACAGGCTCCGTGATCAGGACAAAACATACAAGTATATAAACATTTAGATTTTGTATCTGATTCTTATATACATGTGGAAATGACCACATCCAAGGACATACTGGTGCCCCCAAGCATACAATATGATTATCCTTCTTGAGACTCTCAAACCAGCCATTCCAAAGCCATCACTTCCAGTTCTTGTTAAATCTGACAGACCAAATATATGGTAATCATTTCCTTATCTTTTTTCCCTCCTTTTCTCTCCCCCTGCTCCAGCTGGGGTCAAAGCAGAAAGGGGCTCCTTTTATTGTACCGCTGAATGATGGGGCCACTTCGCATTTCTGCGTGGGAGACCCCGGCTACTCGGGCCTTGGAGGAAAGCTCAGATGGGACGCCGAGGTTTAAACATTCATACGTCGGCTGAAGTGACATTGAGACGCTTGTACACACAGAACACAAAACGACCTGCTGCTTCGGGTTTTTCCACCACGTCCAGAATGCTTCTTCCTATCCCTCTGTTCTAAAATCTAAGGTCCCTGGGCCTATGAAAATGTAAATCCTCCACACGGGGTAATTGCTGTTGGATTCAAGGGATATGGTGAAATTAGAATTTCTCTCAGAGGTCAGTACTGCTTTGATTGGGATTCGGAATGCAGCCAAAGTCCCAGGGACTCAAGATAAGGATGTCTCAAACAAAGGAATGCATGAACTGGGCATTTATTAAATATTGAAGCTCTGTGGGCAAACTCTGAGATTGTGCTGCGGTAGACAAGGAGGAATTGTCTTTCTAATTACCATACACTGTATTTTTTTTGCAGAGAAATGGGGATAAAGCCAGGCTGTTCTGGGCCAAGAACCAAATTTAGCTTATCAGTTTATGCACCATGCCTTTACTGTACTTGATAAAGAGATGTTTTTCATGACACACAGGGTAATATTCTTGCACCACCAAAAATTCTGGTAAATAACAACAATCATGATAAAAGTGCATCTACTATACCCTTTTATATACTCTGATACTCAGTGAGAAAAATGGTTTAAGTTTGGACATGGTTAATTTTTGCAGTTAGGGAGTTACAGAAACAGAACTGTATGACACCATTTTGATCAATGTAGCAAACCAAAGATTGTACAGTAATATGACTCATTACTGGAGTTATGTGATGCTAAACTCCTTAATCGTGTGATGATTAAAGTTGCGAGGTATCTGCAGTTTGTTGCCGGTCTTTGTGAAAATGATGGATGCTTTTAAAATGCTGACACACATTTTTGTAGACAACAGACTAAGATAACGTGTTAACGTCATTTTACACATCTAGCTATTGTGGTCGAAGCACATGCAGAGGATTACAACAGCAAGAAAGTCTAAGATGGACAAAGTGAAATGAAGACTGGATAAGCTAAACGGAAGGAGAGCAGAGAACAGAGTATAATTTGTTTTATGATTCAGCTGAGCCATTGATCAGGGGAAATATCCCTCTCAAAAATGTGGATCACACGGGATTATGAGCTTTCTTTTTGTGTGATAGAGAGGGGAACAGCTCCAGCATCAGGTCGATGTAATTTGGCTAGCTGGCTCTGCAGGAAACATGCGCCACAGATTGCCAATTTGCATAAAGACTAAATCAAAGGGCCGCTCTTTTTGTGTATGATCAAAGGTACATACTGTGTGTTTTACTCTGTTTGGCACTGAAGCGTTGTTTCCCGCACGACAGATAAATAACCTGGACTTGAGCTCTACGCGGTATGAGAGCTAATGTTCTCAACTGCGCAACCGATTCACCTTCAAAAGGAGAGTGATTAATTGAAATGAATCCGACAGCTGAGAGGTCGTTAAAGCTGAGAGTTCAGACACAGGCTCCTTGGACCTCCAGGTGATTGAAAAGTGACGGTGAGCCAGAAAACAAGTAAATAAAAATTCCAGGGGGGATATTTCACGTAAGGAAACCGTGTAGTCAGACAGATACCTTAATTCAACATACTGGAAAAAGTCGGCATCGTCCAACAGGGACGGAAAGGTTAGGACTATTCCCGTTGGAATGAGCTTGAGTTTCCGTCAGAATCTTTAGTATAGCTGGCTTGCAAGTTTAAGCATTCTCTGTGCTCTGTGTGTCAGATACCACTCAGACATAAAACACGTCAAGGCTCTGAAAGCAGTACCTTGAACAAAATACATGTTGCAATGTCTAAGGTGGTACAAACTAAAGTATTAAAGACTAGCTGTAAATGCTTTGACTGATGTCAGATTTTATATACATTTTAATGTGCAAAACGTGGTGCTTCCAAAGGATCACTAGAAAACATTCACATGCATTTCTTCTTCAAAAAAGAAATACAGGCTTAATTCCAGTTCAGTTTTCATGTACAGTTCATATTACCATCTGAACTCCAGTCGCTTTTAACAGTATGTCATTTAACAGATATATCATTGAGATGTCAAACGTCTAAGTGGCATTACTTATGGAAAGCTGTGTCAGATGACCTGATTTCTATCTGCTGTACTTAGTATTGTGTTTTATGTATATGGCACTCTAGTAAAATCAGGGTCAAACTGATTGAGATAAAGAGTAAGAAGAGAAAGAGAGAGAGAGAAATAAGGAGAGTGCAATATCACCGCATTTAATATGGTGCTTTTTTATTATCCTAATGACAAAACATTAGTTATTTTGTATTGGTATAATTGCAACAAACAGGCAGTCTGAAATACACTCAATTTCTTAAAACCCTGCCTCACGTGGTCCTGTTTCCAAGGCTACTAAGTCTCCTTCAATCATGACTGCAGAACACAAGATGTTCGTACCACCACGCAGCCATCCAAAACACTGCATGCTTCATTATTGAAAAAAGACAATTTTGAGAATTAACTCAGGGAACATATGTAACACTAACAATCATAAGAATGTCTTACATATCGCCCTGAATAATCGCTTGTTCAACGATTGGTTCCATTAGTTAGTTATTAATGTCTACAGCTAATGTAGATGATACCAATGAAAGGTTATGGCAGGCTTAACACTGCTCTAAAAGAGATAAATAGTGTCACACAGAGCATGCGAGATTCTTAAAATCATAAAACGGCAACATACAAGAGACAAAAGTCTCAACATTGGCTCATGTAAAAACCATAAGAAGTTTAGCTAAGTGAACTTTTACCATTCACTACAAGCAGTTGAAATTATATAATGAAAATGTTTGCAAATATATTAATGAAGGCAACTGTTAGGCAGTTAATGTACCTCTGGAAAATCTTACAAAAATAAATCTCACAAATGATGTACCTTCATGTTTGGCAAAATCAAAACCATTCCCTGTATTCATACTGCCTCTATATTTTTTTTGGGGGGGGGGGGCAAAGTGGTGATGGCAGGTTGTCGGCCATGGTGCCTGCCAGGACTAAGACAAGTAACAACACAGAACTTTTTAGTATACAAGGTTTGTTGAAGCCCCTTGTTAGCAGGGCCTGTGTGATTTTCTGTAAACATTTATCTGATTCCAAGACAAAGGGATGTGAAGTTTATGATGGCATTAACATAAACAAATCACAGCCTGCATGGGACAGCAGAACATCACAGGACATGTGTGCACTCCCACATATACACACAGCCACTTGCACATACCTGTACATACATGTCATTTAAACATAGAGATGCCAGCTGGACCCAAGAGTGATCAACACAGGAGTGATAAAAAAAAAAACATCCTGAAATACGAATATCACTGTATGCTACCCACTGAACCACCATGCAGCTACAGTTAATGTAATTGAAATATTTGGATTTCTACAAACCTTTATTGCATAAGTAATTGGAAAATAGATGGATGGATAGATGTTTTATAATTTTAAATATTTCACTGTGTTGGTGTCCAGGAACTATGTTTAAATATGTGTATTACTTATGCTACATTCCACAAAAAAAATCACAAATTCCCCCACTAATAAAGGCAGCCAATCACAGGACTGTAATATTTAGGTGTATAAGGACATGTAGAGTTCTGTTCAATTGACCCACTGGGAATTAAATTAATGGTTACATTCTATTCAGCCAATAAGAATCCTACCCTTCTATTTTAATTGAGATTTTTACCTACCCATCCATCCTGACATCCATTTTTAATGTCCGCTTAACCAATGGCTCAGTGGTTAGGGCTGTACCTTCACACCTCTAGGGTTATGTGTCTTGTATCTTGAGCTCAGCGTTTCCCCTAATTTGCATGGTTTTTCACCCAGTATCCCAATTTCCTAGCGCAATAAAAACATAATGCTGAACAGGCCTCTTTAAATTGCCCACAGTGTTTGATGCTATGTGTAAGTGTGTATGCCCCGTGATGTAATGGCATCCCATACAACGTATCCCGTGTCCCTTGGAGATAAGTTCCGGGCTAACCATGACCCTGTTCTGGATAAGCATTCGGAATTTGGGTGGATGGATGCATTATCCAATTTGGGGTTGCAGTCGTCTGGAATCAATCCCAGAAAGCATGTGGTGTAAGCCAGTCTGGGGGTAAGATTTAGGACATAATACAAACGAAAGGGGGAAATGGGACTGGAATAGCTCCAGTGGATAACAGGAGTTTTATTTAACAAAAAGAATTCAACAGCACAGCAGGTCTATACTGTACAAGCAGAGAAATAAAAATATACTAAACTATACAATAACCTTAGGACCTGCACATCCAGAATGAAATGGGTGGAATAATGTTCAGTGCAGAAATAGTCAACAAAGGAAACAATGCGGGGTTAAAAAATCAATCAATCTGAACAGTATATAAATACATAGAAATAATCCAAAGTACTTCCACCTTGCACTTTCCCACTGCCCCCATCTCTCTCTCGCTCTCTCACTCTGTCTTGCACATCTTCTGATGTGATTTAAGCTATTTAAAAGACGAAAAACTTCCAGTCATCCATGTAACAGAGGATGCAAATTTTCCATCTGTAGGTTTAGTTGATGCACAATTAATTGGAAGGAAATTTGACTGATCGTGATGTTTGCGCATACACAGAAACACAGACACACACACGCACAATGTATTCATATCTTTGCAGGGACTCTCCATTCTCCAATCCTAACAATGACAATTTTAACCCCTACCCAGCCCTAACCTTAACAATAAGTAACCAAACAAAACACAAGGCTGTTGGCTATTTTAGTTTTTTGATTGCCTTCACAATTTCTTTTACAAAAATCGAGGTTATCCTTGGGAGGACCAATAAGATGTCCAAACGAGGTAACAAGTTGCAGGTTGTCTCGTCCCCATACATCTGGTGCCTACAATGATAATTACAAAATTAGAAAGTCATAATTCCAAAAACGCGAGCAAGTGTGCACACACATACACACAAATCGAGCACAGGAAACAAAATATCAAGCATTGCTTAGGGGACTATAAAAAGCATAAACTCTGAAGATGACATTCCATCAATATTGTGTACTTCATACAATTATATACTCATCAACTGAAACAAAACAGCTGTTCATTTATTAATAAAATTACACCTGCAGACTTTGTGTCATAAGGCTCAATCATAAAACAGATTGCACTGCTATACATCACTGGCCACAGTATTGAAATACTTACAGTGGTTCTGCATTTCCTTAACTGTGGAGTAGTGATGACCCCGCGTAGGAATGCAACAGCACACTGCTCCTTTTTGTCCCAGAGACCTGAGGATGATTAATCAAAAGCAGTGGCAGCCAGACCTCATGGTCGTTTCGCGTTACCGTAACACTTATCGTAACACGGGAGTGCTGTTTCTGTTCCTTGGGATTTCTTCATCTTCAGGGAAAATAACCGAAACATGTGTTGTACTGTTGAAGTGTCTCTTTCTTTCTCTCGATCGCTTGTGTCTTTCCCTATTGCAACTTGTAAAAGTTCAGATATGGCAGCAATGTGATTCTGTAATTAGACCCTTAGCCAAAAACACAATGTGTCTGTTACAGCAGATTTTAAATGAAACCTCTGGAACAAAGGAACTTAGGTATCACATCTGTTTCTGCAAGAGAAGCTTTGGGAGGATCAGGGTGGACCAAAAAATAATATGCTTGAAAAAAGAAATGGTAAAGAGGCTGCTGATTTCAAAGATATTTAATAAAATGTGACTTACTCTGGGGTCAGTGAACCTTTAGCTACCTTTAGTACACTGTATAACAGAGGATCGGAAAAGCTCAGTGATCAAAAAGAGTAACATATCTTTATTCATCTGTATTGGTTCTTCGCCATATTAGATAATAACAATCGCAAAAACCATCCGACTAAAAGTACCATGTGATTAAAGAGTGTATTGTAGAACACTTTCATTTCAAGATAAAATCTCATGGTGTTTCCCAGACTTTTCCATGACAGAATAGTAAGAATATTTACTGAAAATGGCAATCTAGCCTTATTAGAGCCTTTGTGCCCTTTCAAAGTGATTATCAGGCTCCCTTATGATCAGTTTAATCGTCCTACATTTCTTTTGGAAAGATGTTTGTGGAAGTAAAGTTTAATGCAATGGTTGGCCGGGGTCGGGAGGCTTGTGGGATTGATGTTATGTCTCGGGTTCTGCTGTTTTGAGGGTGGGTGCTGTGTGGCCTTGCCTCACAGCTGTCTGCACGGAGCTAGCCCTGCAAGACACAGACCTTG
>JAODKN010000001.1:24604347-24624142 GCA_026774425.1 Petrocephalus zakoni
CATCCCATGCACGGTGTCCCCTGCCTTGTGCCCTGTGACGGACTGGCATCCCATGCACGGTGTCCCCTGCCTTGTGCCCTGTGATGGACTGGCATCCCATGCACGGTGTCCCCTGCCTTGTGCCCTGTGACGGACTGGCATCCCATGCACGGTGTCCCCTGCCTTGTGCTCTGTGATGGACTGTAATCCCATACAGGATGCCCGCTGCCTTGTGCCCTATGATGGACTGGAATCCCATACAGGGTGTCCGCTGCCTTGTGCCCTCTGATGAACTGGCATCCCATACAGGGTGTCCCCTGCCTTGTGCCCTCTGAAGATGCCAGAGTGTCTCCTGCCTTGTGCCCTGTGATGGACTGGCATTCCATCCACGGTGTCCCCTGCCTTGTGCCCTGTGCATGGAATAGGGTCCAGCTTCCCCTGTTACCCTGTGCTTAATAAGCAACTGGAAGCTGGACAGATGGGTTTATAATGCTTAATGAATGGCCACAGGCAAGCTGTTTTATCACATGTAGTAAGGCTTCCCCTGGGGAATTATAGAAGGCAGCAGAGGACCAGTGGATTAGTGCAGGGAAAATGCATGTAAATGCTGTTTTCACACCTTTTTATGATTGTTTATTAATTTGTCATTACACAATTTAAAAAGTTTGAGTCAAAAGTATACCGCATTGTTCACTGCGTTGGCCTGCAACAGCACACAACACTTGCCCTTTCAGCAGACTGTCACACTCCCCCTCCTCTGCTTTGCTGCTTATGAGAAGTCAGATCAATGATAGCTCCTACATCGTGCATGCCAAGGAAATGGACATCAGATGAGGCTTTGCAAGAATCGCTAACAGTCTCAAAAAATCACAAACAGGGGTTGCAGATGGTAAACCAGCTGAGTGGTTCTTTATTTTTCAGTTAATAAGCTAGTATTAGATATCATTGAGTACTGTAGCCTGCAGATTAATGCTCTTTGCAACAAAGTTAGCTGGATAATAAACATAACATTAAACAGGCAACCTTTCTAAATTACGGCCAATGTATTTCCATGTAATAATATTTCCATTTAATATTCACCTACCCCGTCTTGCTCTCCATGACACACGGCTGCCTGCAACAGCGTCCACGGAGCTGAGGGTTAAGGGCTTTGCTCAGGGGCCCACAAGCATGACTATTCTGTCAAGGCTGGGCTCAAAGCGGCCCCCTTCCAATCGCAGGCACAGAAGCTTGGCCCACTGACCCACACACTGGACATGACCTTATCATTGCCATAATAACAATAATAATATGATGAGGAGGAGGTTTCAGAGCTAGTACAGTTCTGCATGAATGTTACCTAGTTCATCCATGGCAACGTAAGTGTGTTGCACCAGAAAAACATTGACTGAACCCTAAAGAGGGTCACTGTAATGATTTTTTCAGCGGGCACCCCTTGGTCCCATTCTGTCCGGATAAGGGAGATTTGACTGTACTTCATTACGAGGGAATTTATTGGAAACAGAAGAGCTACCTATTTTATGCCAGCAGATGGCAATATTTGATATCAAATGTACTACTGTAACTCCAAAAATAATTATGACTGACGTTTTATTTAACAGTAATGGCCAAAAAATACTAATTAAAGTTCTAAATTTAAATAAAGCTATCATGAATTTGTAATTGAGAGTGCAGGGATAAATATTAGAGAAAGACTTTCTTAGAAAAAAAAATATACCCATAGCGCAAAATAAAAAAAAAACCTTTACATCAAAAATTTAAAACGATCCAAGTGACCAGATTACATTATATTCATTGAGAACCGTCATCACATCACCCTTTATTTTCAATTCTAGAGCCACATCACAACAATTTACATTTCTCAGTCTCCAAAGCTGTTTTTTTGTATTACTGTGAAAAACAGAGTGAAAAAAATCACAGTGAGCAAAAGCCCTGTAGCCCTAATCTGCATATTTGGGTCACCTATTTACATTTAGTTAGGTAGAAAAACCTAACTGATGGTATGCATAAACAGCGCATACTCCTGGGACCTCCCCACCATGGGGTCACAAAAAGGGACCTATAAGCCATTCTCCAACTGAAAAAGCTTCACAGCACCGTTTATTCCGTGATGAAATGTTTGTTACCTTGTCTCTGTATCTTTCATTATGGGAAGCAAACACTGAAGGTAACTCAATTTGGTGCCTGTTTACTATGCAAATGCTGCCTCTCCCTGTTCATATCGCCATGTTTTATTATTGCCGCATTGTTCTCTGTTAATGGCCAAGCCCTTGGAGGGAAACTTTAGGGAAAATTATTTATAGTACATGCATCAACATTTGTGTCTTTATAATAATCACTTGTAAGTGTGAATATTACAGTTAATGTAAAAAAATATGCAATGGCTGTTAGTCATTTTGCTCTTAGCTAGTTTGGTGATGGAGTGTGCATCATAGAGGACTCTCTAGTGGCCCACATTGAGTTTTGGAAGGAGTTTTAGTGGTTTTCCTAATTTTTTCTGGTTCTTGTTGTAGGATCATGTGCTGTGGTTCATTTAGCGTGATCTTGAACCGCAATCCTTCAGAACGTAACCATTAACATCAAGCAATGTTCATTGGCCACTTCCCGACATGACTTTCCAAACACAGGACAGACACGTGAACATCTTGAACAGTTTGTCCTTTAGCCACAAACAGCTTGCAGAAGGATGAGGCACAAAGTTTTCCCGGCAACAGCGTCTCCACAAAAATGTGGTTGTTTGGCATTTCATAGGTCACATGAGCTACTGAGTGAGGCAGGTGGGTGGGTACGATGCAGGTATACATGTTAAGGGTTCTAATAGCATCACATACATGCTTCACCTTACTCACTATTTATATTAATAAAGACCTGCATTAATATGATCATGAAAACACAGGCTGTAAGAATCAATATCAAAAAGAGCTGATTGTATTATTCATTCCCAGATGAGCTGGGAAATGTTGGAGTACTTTTCTGGCACCATGTGTCTCCACTGGGAAATGTATCCCAAATCAGTAACTCAAACAGATTCCTAAACATTTCCTATTTTGAAATCACAGTTAAGGTAGACCTCTTTCGAAGCTTCTCCTCGACAATTCGCATACTATGATCACGTTCATCTGTGGTCCTTTTCATTCTTGACCAAACAAGTGTTTTTAGCGTGTCTATTTAAGTCCATGGATGGACAGCTATTCTGGTGATGTCATTCCGGAAGTGAAGCCACTCACTCTGTACACATTGTTCCAGAACATTATAAAAAAAAACACCATGATTTTACTTTGACTACACGGTTCAAAAATATCCAGGCTTCAAGCCGGCTAGACAGTTTCATTACTGTACCATGATGATATGCTGGAAGGAATGTAAAAGCCTAACCATTTCTCATGAGGGCTCTGTAATCTTAGGCTTCCTCATACAGTACCTGCAGAGCCTATTCCAGTGCCCAGAGTGAATTACAGGGATCCCGCTGTTCACCCTCACTTACACACTAATCACCCTTACAAACATCTGTACACCGGAACAAAGCTTATTTTAATCAGGCCTCCCATAACCTGCACACACCCACAGTAGTAAAGGATTACATAAGGAAGAAAGTCATTAACCGAACTACCCATCTGGTCATTTGGGCATGATGAACTCTGCCCAATCTACCTGCTGTGACACCTTGTTTTTTGTCATCAGCAATTTTAGGTAAGAGTAAATAAACACTAAACACTTTAGAATTTGTAATATTTGTAACATTTCTGGATATGCTGCCTTCAAATGTAAGATCATTCGTCATTGGAAAGTTCATGTGCAACTGTGGAATTCACAAGATAGCTGATTTTGAATTTCAGTAGCTGGTTTTGCATTATAAACTCATTAAATTACTTAAAGCTGAAAAGGGTGCACTATGTGTTTTTCAATAGATGGGTGTTTAAATTTAGATGTATGCAAATGAGGTCTGTTCAATGACCAATGGCACCCTGTCAATCACAGGGTAATTCCAAGAAATATTAGGAATCGTAAGAGCAAGGGGTAGGTGGTTTACCTCTGAAGATAGAATGTCTTACCGGGATGTTCCATAATACACCATATGTATATAGATGGTCTTAAAAAACCCATCAGGATCTGCCTGATCAGTGTGTGATCCAGTACACTGCCCTCCTGAAATATTACATTTCCACATTGAACATTTGAGATAGCCAGCCTTTCCCATAAACCATTTAGAATGAATCCAAAACTGACAGGTCCATGTGCATCACTGGACCTCTGACTGAGTGGAAAACAAGCAGCCACCTCAAGGTGGGGCAAACATGAAAGGCATCTGTATAGGAGCATGACATATAATGAGGAGTGTTATTGGAAGCTGCAGACCATAGCCACGGAAAAAAGAAGGAAAGAAAGAAATAAAGACACCATTATTACTGTGGTTTCCTTGTGCCCTCTGCTGCCTGGGATAGAGGGCAGGCCACCCCCACAACCCTGTACTGGATAAAAGGCTGGAGGATGGATGGATGGACAGCATCCATGGGGTACTTGAATAACAGTGTAGGTGGTGTTAGAGGATGGGTGGATGGACAGCATCCATGGGGTACCTGAATAACAGTGTAGGTGGTGTCAGAGGACGGGTGGATGGACAGCATCTATGGGGTACCTGAATAACAGTGTAAGTGGTGTCAGAGGATGGATGGATGGATGGACAGCATCCATGGGGTACCTGAATAACAGTGTAAGTGATGTCACCTTCACAATCCAGGTAAAGAACATAAAGAACAGAACCTTTTTTACAAAATTGAGTCTTCCCTTGTGGGGACCAGAAAAATGCCCCCACAAGGTAAAAATTACAGGTTTTTATCACATTGTGGGAAAATTTGATGATATGTATGGCCACACGCACACACACATGCCCACCTACTCATACGTACACACTGTAATAAATAAACATATGAAGATATGATATGGATTTTTTTTCAGAAATGCATGTAAAAACAGAATGGAACTGAGAGAGGAGGGTGAGTAATAAAGTGTGGGCAGACTGGGTTCTTCCAGCACACAGAGTGCAGAGACCAGGGATGGTCCTTGGTTGGTGAGTCACTGAAATGGAATCATATCCTCCATTAATGCACATTTTGCCCTCATTAGTCATAACTGCAAGTACAGTGCAGCTGTGCAAATACCACTGAGATCCCTTGTTGTAATTCACAGGGAAAGGATTTCACTCTTCCTCCCAAAATCCCTTCATTAGTGGTCTATTTGTTTAACTGATTAGCTGTAATGAACTTCACAGCACATTAATTATCTAGAAATATCACCCTTCTCATTCCAGACAAACAAAAAATATGGGATGAAGATTTAATGCATGGAATTTATGTCATTTATATATGTTTTGCATATTGTTTTATATTATGCTCTTCATCCAGCATAGTTACTGCATATAAATGCATTTTCAAACCACTACAATGTATTACTCTGGTACTATGCTAAATTAAATTATCACGACCGTTAGCATGTCAATATTACGCCTGATGACTCAGATAGAATACATTGTAGAGAATGGCCATTTTTATGGTTGCCAAGATCCAACACCATCCCAGTGGCACCCAGTAACAATAGCATAATAATTACCATATTACCACAATGTACAATGCACGGCAAAAAGTAGTTCTGCTCACTAGAAACTAATCTGCAGTTATTATCATGGCTCTGCACAATTAGCAAAAGTTATTTTGTGTAGTTTGCAAAAATTAACTTTAGGAACAAATTATCCATAAGGGGGAAAAGCCAACATATTCCTGTTATATCATATATATGTACTTATATGTAGTGTGCATAATATCCAGGATTTGTGATAAATATTACTTAGGGACAGATGTATATGCAGACACAAATATATTACTGCTACTATTTTGCTCTGTCCCATTCACCAGGACACCATTAACAATTAAAAAATTCATGGAAAACAGTCATTAGTGACCACATTAGCTATATAGAATGTCATCATGAATAATGCCAAAAACAGGCCAAACAGGCCACAGAATTACAGCTTCAGAGTTTTCAAAGGACAGGGGATTCGCAACAACCCTTGACTTAATTACAGAGCAAGACATTTCTCACAAAAGTAAAGTTTGGTATGATTTTACTTGTTAAAACACATCAGGATTTCTTCAGCACCATCGTATGAAATATTTACATCCTCCAAGACACATAGGAACAAATCTCCAAATAATTTAGTTCTGACTTACAGTGATGATTTATACATTATTTACATCTTGCTTAAAAAAATCCAAGATCTAAGGAACTCTGGTCACATATGACGATGTAATCTCCAGTGTACTACACTTTCATCAATAACCGAGAAAATACGCCACAGACTTGGGACTATTTTTGTTCAACATTTAATTGAATTTAAAGCTGAAGATAATGTGTCGAAATCAAATTAAACTGTGTACTGCTTCCTGACATGAAAAGGGGGCAATGTGTGACTCAAATGGTATGGGCGCTGTGTCTGTGATAAGAACGTTGCTGGTTCAAATCCCATAGCTGGAAGAGCAATTTCACTGTTCCAAAGACCATCTGACCCAGCTTACTCCAAAAACAGCACTTTGGGTAAAAGTGTCTTGCTAAGTAAGTCTCCACTACCTTGTTGCTGCCTAACATTATGCCAGATATGTGTTCTCCAGTCCAGTAAATGTGCCCAAACCCTGGTGCCCAATTCCGCTGCCCGCTGCAGCTCTATCCACAACCTGTTTGCCGTTCCTGTGTGTTTTCCAAGTGTTGATGTTTTTATTTAGTTCCTCCGAGTCACTGTTGATCCTGGCTTCACTCCCTCCCCGAATTACAGTCTATATTCTGTCCTGCCATCCCTGGGTCACATGGTTACTGCTCACCATCCCAGGCAAAGCAAGCCTCACACTGACTTACTGAGACTTTGAAACAATAATGAGCAAATTTCTTAATAATTCCAGGAAAAAAATCTCCAACCATTTATCTTGGTCCGGCTCACAGAAATCCAATTAACAATACAGTATACTAATAAATCATTAGATCACCATGCCAACAAAATGCAGATCAGTTCTCTGAATGACAAAAAAATGACAATTTAAAGAAACTAAAAATCAAAATAAAATTTCATGCTTGTTTTTGAACCATGTACACTTGTTGAACCACCTTTAAATAAGACATTTTATAAGCTTTTCAAAAATACATATACATTTACAACCTTTGAGTCTGTGATTACTATTCAGTCTGTAAGAAAATGACAACTGCACATTGAGGTACACTCAGTGACCAGTTTCATAGGTACACCTGCTTGATAATGCAAACAGCCTGTTCCCAAAAACATTGACCCATGTGGCTGCAGCTGAACACATACATGCAGGGCCAAAAGGTTCACTTAGTGTTTAGCATTGCACCAGCTATGACATCTGATCTAAGTGATTTTAACATGTTGTGATTGTGGCTGATATATGTGTATGGTTCCAGAATCTCAGAAACAGACCCTGTCCGGGGATTTCCAAACACTACTGTGTTTATAACCCATAGAGGATGGTGCAGTTAGGAGCATCTCTATGGCTGAGAACACTGTATTAATAAGAGAGGTCAGAGGAAAAAATGGGCAGACTTGTTAAGGCTAACAGGCAGGTCACAGGTGCAAAAGTAACAGCTCAGTACAACAGTGATGTGCAGAAAGGCTTCTCTGAATGCACAACCCCGTCTACCCTTCAAACTGTTCTGCAGGCAAAAATGGATCCTATCTGGTACTAGGTGTACTTAATAAAATGACCAGAGTATATTTATAGGTATAAGCCAGGACTAGTAAAAACACCAAGGACACACTCCTACTGAATATAGCATAGCCTTACGGAGAGAAAACTTTAAAGATAAACAGCACAGAGTGAGACACCCTTAACAGTAGTATCACTTTAAATTAAGGGCAGCAATTTATTACTGTTATTTTTACTTTCACTATTGCTTTTGGCTTCACACTAACAAAAAATAATCAGAACTGCCATGTAGCAATCAGCTCACAAACTTTGAATACCCCAACCTCTTCATTACAAACCAGCACGTGCTATCGATTAGTCTAATTTCCTTGGGGGGCATGTTCTCCCTCCATATATTGATGTTAGCTGGTGAAACATCCCCTTCATACATGAGGTTGTACAAGTTTGTGGAAGTCGTAAACATGAGCTGGTTGAGGGCTGCCGGACTAAGTGGAACACCCAGGAAAGTGTGTATCTTCTCTGCGGTCTCCTGGGGGAACTGCACAATGTCCTCGAATTTCACCTGGAGGTAGGTGCCAGCAGGCAGGTCACCGTGGACCCTAAGCGCAGCGGACGTATGTGCCAGCCACAGGTGGGCTAACAACAGGACTGGGTTGGTCTTGGAGTGCAAAAGGAGCTGCTGAAGCACCCGGAACTCTGGGCTCACATTTTCTGGCCACCTGTCCCTGATACCATCTTTCTTAAAGATCAGTGCCAGGTGCTGTGCTACGTTTTTTAAGGAATAGAGACTAGGCTTGCTGCTGTACAGCATCAAGTAGATCCAAGCTCGTGGATCTCTGACAACGTATATCGACCTCAAGGAAGGGCCAATCACCTCCTGAATAAAGGGGAGTTTTAAGACCCAGCTGCCACTCCTCAGACTCAGAACCACTCGAGCATTTTGGTACTGGTCCAGATGCCTACGAAGATCTCTGATGTCTTCAGCATCCCTGTCCAAGTTTCCCTTCCCTCTAGCTTTTTGCTCCATAACAATCTCTTTCCACCTAGTCCTCTTCCTTTTAGAGGTGCCACCTTTAAGTGTCAGTTTGGACCTGGTGCTTTCGTGTAGTTGAATGTTTTGAAGATGAAGCTTGGTGCTAAAAACCAAGGAGTGCAACCAGCCGCGGATGACATTAAACCGACCCTGCTGAGCATCCAACTTTGACCACTCACGCGCATCCAGGAAAGAATCAAACTGTGTTTCTGTCTCCGGAATATCTAAGTGATCTGTAGGAACCTGTAGGTAAATGAAATCAGAGTGATTGTAAAAGAGGTGCTTCAATATTTCTGCTCCTGAGCCAGGCAGAGTTGCTATGACAACAGTTGGCAAGAGGACAGAGTGGCGATCATTAATTTTGATCTGTACACTGGTTTTAAAGTCAGTTTCAACATGTTTCCATTTCAGCCCACAAAGGATATGTTGACAGTTACTGGAAACAAACAAAAGTTCTATCATCCAGAGCAGGAGGATGGAAAGAAGTACATAACGTATCAACTTGCTGAAGCAAATGTAAAACTTCCTTTGTAAAGTCACAAATACAATTCCGGCACATAGTAAAATCCCAGCTAAGATGTTCACTGTAAATCCAAAGTCAAACAGTGTACTGCCTTCCATACTTTGCCTGGAAATAACTTCTGTTTTAAAGCCAAAAAATGTAATTTGATGTTGGTCCTCTACTTTAGCATATCCCCCAAATCCCAAATATTTGAAACGGGAGCCTATGTCTTTGTAGTTTGTTGCTAGCGATACTATTTGTTCAGTGTCATTAACAGTAACAGACAGCTTGAGCCCATCTCTACTATCGTCAGTGAATCTGCAGTTTGATATCCTGACATATGGTCCATGCATGATGTAAGCGATTCTAGTAACTGTACTGCTCATTGGGAAAGTAACATTGATAAATTGTGTCCATCTTTTTTTGAATTCAGCGGCCTGCTCTGCCTCCTGTATCAGGGCAATTGGGCTAGCACCCTGATTGTTAAACCAAAACATTTTGTAGTGCGCATCCCAAACGTCCATCAGTGCCCCATGGTACTTGCCCATGAACTTGAAGGGGATGTACTTGAAATCAATGTCAAGGTTGTGAAAGAAAGCACTGAGCATGACCACAGGAGAATCCACCTCTTTCTCAACGTGATCCACTACCAGCAACGTTTGAGAGTTCAGAAGCACCAAGGCACGGTAGACACTTTTCAGTTTCATTGCAGAGGAGTATGCTGGTGCTGACTCTCCACTTACAAACATGGAGTCTGTATGGGTGGAGGCAGCAATGATCTCTCCAGCTGTGTCACCCACCTCTTTGTCTGTCCAGCGCAGCCATTTGGCACATTCCCCAAGCTGCCCCTCCCAGGGTTCATTGCATTGGCTTGTGGGCGAAGGGCTGAATATTAGAACATTGTTCAAGTAGCTATATTTGGGTCCATATAATGCCTCAGACACAAAAACCTGTCCATTGGGGGCAAACGTAAAGGAGTTCTGGTCTGGGTGTTCATGCCCAGGGTTAAAATTATTCCAGCCATTAACCCAAGAGTATGGCCTGGCATGGACAATGTCAAAAACTGCCCGACCTCCCAACTTTCCCGATTTGAAGGAGACAAAAGTATTACCCTGTGCAGCAGACAGGCCTGCTCCGTAAGTGACCACTCCCCAGTTAGGGAAGATGTGCATCCTTGCTTCTCCAAATCCAGAAGGTGGCTGGGGGATAAGGTAGGGATCATACCATATATACTCTGTGTGCAGAGTAGTCCAGCGCTGGGCTGAGGATTGACCCATTGGGCCGTCTTTAGGCCGATGTTTCCGGATCTGTTGTGCAAGCCAATTCCCAGTACCGTTCCGCAGGATAAAGTTATCCAGGAACACCAGCTGGCTTTCTGGCCCATAAAACCAGTTGTAGTTGGAATCGGCGATGCCCACTGTTCTCTGAAATCCTGGAAGAAGCGTGGCATAGTAGAACCAGAAATGTGCCCTGAGCCAGTTGTTCTTAGTGTTGTCAATGTTGAAGTGACGCTTAGCTAGGAATACATATTGTGTGATGGACTTGGCAGTGTAGCTTCCATAAGCTACACCTTCATCCAGAGACCCATCTACTATGTGGCCCAGGAGGAACATCGTCTTCTCCATGTAGTTTACTGCAACCTGCTTCCAAATCATTGTCTCTGAGTCTTCATGCATTCCAGCCACGAGGGCACCAGTCAGAATGGCTAAAATGTTTGTGGTTTGATGATTCTGTAGAAACTGCTTGCCCCAACCTCTGTATTTTGACAGCTCATACAGGTCTCCTGCTGTAGAACGCAGCTTCTTCAAGTATTTGTCTCTTCGCTGCTTGTCAAGGGAAGAATGAATGAAGTCATAGGCAGTAGCAAAGCCAGTCAGGGAATGAGCCATGGGAACTTCATCGTTAGGAGCACTGTATACAATCCAGCTTGGGTAGTCAGACATCCGATCCATGTATTTTAATAGAAACTGAAAGGCAGTCTTGTCATATGGACATATCAAGCAGTATAGGGCAAGAGGAGGGAGGTTGTTTCCATAGATCTCATTCCATTTGCTGGCAAATTCCTCGTGCTTCATGGGGGGTAGGTAGAAAGCAGGGTTAGACAACATACTAGTGACAGCAGCTCGGATTATTTTGAAAATGTGACTGTGGGTGGTAGAAGACCTCTGCCTCAGTAGCTGTACATCCGCTCTGTCAAAATATAGGTTAGGATGTGTTCTGGTATCACCATGCTTCATTTGTCCTGAACTGCTGTCTGTTGAGAGCTTAAACTCTTCAAAAGGACCTTCAAAAACATTACTACTGGAAAAATTGAAAACTCCAGAGTAGGCACTTCCAACTGCCAACAATGACAATACAAAAACGTGATGCCCAGTCCACTTTATGGCCATGATCGAAAGTAGGTGACAAGGTTTTTTAGTTTTTTTTATTATTATTATTTTCTACGTATATTCAGTGAAAGGAGAGTCGAGAATCTTTGCCATCCATGGGAAGTAGCGTTTCAGTTCAGAGCTGAAAAGTGAACTGACGCGTGCATCTCTTTGAGCTGAGCTGACGTTACAGCCATTGCTTTTTCATCCACAAGAGAACAGGCGCCTCGAAAAAACTTTCCTTAGTAATCATGTTGACCCAAATTGATGCAATCGGGATGAAATTCAGCATATGCCGAGTGAAACTGCTGGCAAGAAGAACAACGTCAAAATCATATTTTAAATAAATATCGCAACCCGTAACTTACATTGCATTCTCATACAGCTATAGAGGTCCGCATATTCCTATTATATCTTGCTTCACGATGACTTACATTTAGAAACTGACGATGCAGCGTCCTTATGAGTCTTTGACAACAAAAAAAAAAAAAAATAAAAAATAATTAAAATCCTGGACGTTTAAACGCAGACACGTGAGTTTAAAAATCCATAAGATCAAAAGCAAGCAATGCAAAATATAAATCTCTATGATCAGCTTCGGACATCAGTACGGTAGCCCACCGCTGATCATCCAGAGCAGTCCGGCATAAGTTTCCCCAGCCACGTCCTGTCTTCGTCTTTATGTATAGGGGAGAGGAAACAGTCCGTCACCCCCGAGCGGGGAGCCGAAATAGCATTTATCTCTGTCTTCCGAAAGGTTTTAACCCCCCCGAAAAAACATCAGTCAGCCGCAGTCTTTCTGCTCCAATCACGGCTGATTTCATCTTGTCATCCAGGCTCCACCAACACCGTTGCAAAGTGTCGCTATAAGTAGTAATCTGCTTTAATTCAAATGCTCTCACATCACGCAGGCATGCCAAGTCCCAACTTCGCTTTATCTGTTACCCCAATCTAAAGTGACTAATTCTAAAATAATGACCGAAGGAATTTCGCGTTGATAAATATAAGAAATTATATTCGAATTATATCATATTTTAAATACATTTCCTCGAATTGTTATAGAAACCTTTGTGCCCCAAACTAAACTGATCAATGACACCTTAAAAATCACAATATCCAGTTAAATTGTGTAGCATTTGTAATTTAGTCCCATTGACTTTAGAGGGCGCTGAGGATTAAGCATCGTGGACAAGACTTATTTGTACAATAATAATAATAATAATAATAATAATATGTGTTTAACCATGAGCTTATATAAAGCTCAAAGTGTCTCATTAGTCTTACACTATTCATCATCATAAAGTGTGGTACTTCATATAATGACTTTTTGGCTAAAATTTGGCTAAAACTTCACAAATGTTCATACGAAACTGTGATTACTCTGATAAAAATAAAAATTACACTGGTATATATCAAAATCACTATGTAACGTACATGAGATATTTCCAAGCAACTTATGTGAACGTTGCACAAATATTTAGGGACAAATATGGACAGAGAAAGCAAAATACTTCAGAATGTATTTCCAGAGAATCCCGTTGACTGTCTTTGAGAACAGTAAAAATGAATAGCACATCAACTTAAAAAAAAATTCTTTCACTTTTTAATATTTTTTTGCCAGCAAGATGTAAAGAACATGGTATATGGTACAGCAATGTGAAGGGGTTATGATGAGCATTAAATATCCAAACAGGGTCTTATTAACTGAATTTGATAGAAAGATACTAAGAAAGATATAGGAGTGCAGCCCAAGTTCATCAGCAGCATAAACCAGGAAACCCCCATGCACTAAGTATTATACACTGACACGTAAGCTTAGAGGCTCATCCCCCTCTCTATTTCCTCTGTAACTGACTGTGAATGTACCACATGAAAGACACATCGTCTGCTTTGTCTCAGGCAATGGGCACTCCGCCAATAAAAACACTAGATATAAAACAAATTCACTGCAAAAAGAAAACCTTTTTATCATTCTTTTTGATGCAGTTAATAGTAGTTAATAGTTAATTTTAGCAGTACAGTCCTGGTAGCTTCCATGTCGTTATCTGCCCACCACTTTATAGGTCTTTTCTAACCTGAGAAGTAGACTTCAAAGACATCCTTTGAAGTCAAAACCATGTAGATGGTTTTGCTCACTATCTGGTTGCTTGAAAAATGTGATGGTGTATTTTTAGTGAACTCTGACTATGTAACTGAATTCCTACAGTTAGTCTCCTTTCATTTATTGCTTCATAAGTATATTAACTGTAACTGAGTTCAAAGAAAAAAATGAAATACATCAGTTTTCCTCCCCCATAGGCCCTATGGAGTTCTGTCCGACGTTCAGCCTTAAAAATTAACACAGAATCCCACAGAAATCCGTAAATTACCCCCTCTTCACTGCTCAAAGTTAGACATGTTGAGAGAGAAAATTCATGACAATGAATCCTATTTTTTTTTTATTTCAGCTAAGCAAACTCTGCAATCCCTAATTAAATGAACAGCAAACATTTTTAAAGCTTCATAAAGTACATCAGACTGTCAGCATCAATCATCTCTGATGTGGGTGACCTGCTTTGTATTCAACTCCTTTTGCAAATACTTTACTTGACAAGGCCTTACCTCATTTTGCAGGGTTTGATTAGACAAAAATCATTTGTCATATGCATTACACTGAGCTTCAAGTTCTGGTTAAAATGAGATGTAAGGTTACAGATGTGTGACTGGATGCCTGGGTGTTGCAGACATAAAGGCCAGGATGAATAAATCCCAGCCCTGTACACCTAGAAAGGGCAGGCAGTTTTCAGCTGCTTTAGGCCAGGAAATTCATTAGGAAAAGAAAGCCTTGGAGCATCACAGGCACTGGGCATGAGGTCACAATGACAGAACTATAAACACATGAATGGGATTTCTATAGGCACTGAAGAAACTGGAAATCATACGTAGCACTGATGTTTTGGAGACCAATACAGAATACATCAAGTAAATCCTGAGAAGAGCACCAAAATATCCTTTGTAATTTATTATATTTTATCACTGTTACTCTTCCACCACAAAACGGTAATATTGAACAAAGGTGATTATTTTATATTCAATGCACATTGTCAGTAATCAAATCAAGTTAAATCATAATAGGCAAATATTGGAGAGTTCATCTCACCACATTGACTGGCGCATTCATCAACGCAATCCTGAGAGGATCGCTGTGCTTTGCCAAGCTGAAAATCAAAGAGACTTCAGGTCCATGTTGCTGGAATTTGCAAAGCATGCAGTATCTAAACAGCTAGCTATTTAATGAATATGAAATAATTCCCTAGTTTTTTCCACTTATCTTGCATAATAAAAGGTCATAAATCATGCTAAAGGCAAAATTAGACACTGGACAACAGTCACGTTGAGAAAACATAGCTTAAGATTCCTGCTACCGAACTGGCAGGGAAAAAATAAATACAGCTGTGACCTTTCCGCTCCCATCTGGAGATAATTCCCTCTAGAGAGTTTATCGAACAAAGCTCAGAATCCACTTTGGAACTGAACCAAGCACCCAGAAGGCACTTTATGCACTTATATCAGCCCACACTGTCAAGGCACAACTTCTACAACAGGTGATTCACTGCTTTCTTTTTTATTGTTTATTTTGCAGTCAGTTTAACGTTAGTCAGTTTAATGTTATTTTCATTATTTATTTCTTTACTTTATTCTTAATTATTCTTACTTTTTATAGTGTTTTGTTACCCTTTGTATTGAATGCTTCCTTCAGAGAAATCCAGGAAGAAAAGACCTCACCACACATATGTACCGTAAACAAATAAAATGAAACTCGAAATGAGAAATCCCTCGAACTATGAGAAACATCTCTACTAGGATATTATCACACAGCAGATCTGTGGGTCTTACTGGCATGACAGAAAATAATGAGGGTCTGGGGGCATTGAGGCTTCAGGGAAGGTGGGATTGTGGTATGGTTTGGGTTACTGTCCAGCAGTGATGCCCACAGCAACCTTTAAAGCTTTGTTCTTCCCATCACAAGACAAAAGGAGAAAGAGAAATCATCTTCTCAGATACTTCAATCCAGCATTAGAGATCTGAGGAAGAAAAATAATAATAAAATAAAAACGTTAGAGCCAATTGCCCCCCTTAGAAGTGACATTTAAAACAGTTATATTCAAGATCATTAAGCCTTGTGATGTATGAAATCCTGAATCCTTTCAACTCCATAGTCATTACCCTGTGTGAATTTTAGCGACAAGCTACTGAGAATGAGAATGGATCTATTAATTTAACAGGGGTTGGTTAATGAAATGTTAACTAAAACTTAAAAACATTTTTAAAAGATTAGCCTTAAATGCCCTTCTTGTGAGCCACTCCTTGTTTTGTTGTGGGGGGGGTGGGGTCCAAGGCTGGCGTTCACACTGGATGGGATGCTAGTCCATCGCAGGGTACTGTACGTATGCATACGGTCATAATCTCTGGGATAATTAGAGACGACTAACCGCATGTTTGTGGACTACGGAAGGAAGCCAGATCCACAGAGCACAGGGAGAACATGCAATCTCCACACACATACAGAACACAGGCATGAAATCCCAACCTGGGAGGTTAGGCAACTGTGCTAGCCAATCAGCCACCATGTATTTATTGACTATTAGCTCCCTTGTCCTAAAGCATAGCTTTCTACACCATAACACACTTCACAGCCCATTCCCATAAGGCCTACCTGTCCAGCTCACCCTTTCTAAGACCTACTGAGACCATGAGCCCAGTCAGGGTCAGTTTAGCCGACTGTGTATTAGCTGAGGCCTCCACAGTGACATCAGCTGCCATTGCTCTGCCTCTACTTTGCCATGCAGTGCATTCAGCTATTTATGGTTATGCAAAAGGATATATTATTTGCAGTGAAGTGCACTGAAAAATAACCTTCATGGATACAAGAGGGTAAGGAATAAATCCTCTTCACGTTCATTTTTCAGTAAAGTAAAAACCACAACAAGGTTCTTATTTTGGGACAGTAAAATGAGGAATGTTATTTTAATTTTTGTCCAAAATCTAAACGTTGCAATTATAAGGTATTTTTTAGGGTACACTTCTGTATAGCACTACTGATGTAGAAATAATACTCTTTGTTGTTTAAATGTACAACTTCAATTTAGAAGCTCTCTAATTTGTGGGAAGCTGTAAGAAATATTACTGGATAAATGGCTTCAATAATTAGTATGCAGTATTCTTTTTTATTGCGCTGTGAGACTGCAGACTGATGTAAGTGATGGCTATCTGAATCTGCCAGAAGGTCTGATCGACAGCCATTCTGCTAATTCCGCAGGGTATCTCATTCAGTTTCAACCAGCTAAGAAGTATTTTCAAATGTCTGTAACTTAAGTGCCCTCCCACTAGTGCTTAGTTACTTAGTCCTCTTTGCACTGGGTAGTGCATTAGGCCCACACCTCCCAGGTAGCACCAAGTCCATCCCTGTCCCTTCACTTTCTCCACTGTCCTGCTCCAAGTCTTCTTGGGTCTGCCTCTGTTGCTCCAGCCATCCGGAGTCCATCTGTGGGCTACTCCTGGCAGCAATAATGGTGGCATATGCAGCACATGTCCGATTCATCTCTATCAGCACATATGGATTTCTTGGGTGACAGGTCTTGTAGCTGTTCTTCTGAGTAACTAGTTATTAAAGATACTAAGGATTTTCCTGAGGCATCCGTTTTGGAAGACTTTCTGCTTGTACCCAATGGTCTTCGTCATCTTCCATGATTCTGCACGGTACAATAGCATGCTCAGGACGTTGCTCTTTAACAACTTGATCTTAGCGGTGATGTTGATATTCCTTGTTCTCCATGTGCTTCTTAGTGCTGTGAAAGCTTGATTGGTCTTTGAAATCCTTACTCTGATCACTTTTTCAGCATCTCCATTTGTGCTCATCTTGAAATGCAGGTAAATGAAGTGCTCTACAGTACATCTTCAACGGCAATCCCCTAAGTGGCAAGGTGTATAATTATGAGTAATTCTTCCCATCAAAATGAAAATAAAAAGATAAAAATATACTTCACCAACACAAATAAAACATTTTTATCACCAGAATCACTGCCAATTGCTTTTACCATCAGTACTACTAATCAAAGTATGACATTACCAATTTGGCGAATAGTCTTTATGGACCATGATTAATTACTAATCACTGCACCCAGCACTCAGATAGGCATGTCTATTGACAGAGCTAATGTCTTCAAGAGACTTCAAAAACAGGCTTCTTCAAGTCATGGATCCTTGTACATAATATTTATTCATCTATCTATAATCATATTCCAGCTGATCCCAGGAAGCTCAGGGTCGGGGGCAGAGGACACTCTGGATGCAATTCCAGCATTGCTTTTATTTTACTTTGTGTACTTCCAAATTTAAAATATATTCTTCTCAAGAAGAACATATGGAATTTCACACTTAATCATCATCATCATCATCATCAGCAGCAGCAGCAGCAGCAGCAGCAGCACAAGACAGTACTGTTTCTATGTTCAAAAGGGTAGTCAGGATTTCTCACATCTCTCACAGTGCTGGGTAGTGATGGCTAATGGCTAGGGAAGCATGCTAGTAATTGGAAGGTTGCCAGTTTGAATCCCCAACCAGCAAGATATCACCCCCACACACTGCTCCTGGGGTGATAAATAATAGCTGATAGCTGTCTTACATTATACATTAAAGTCAACAGTACAAAATGAAATAAACCTTTCATGTTTGCATTATTTCTTATATTTTGACCTCACATTCAAATAATTCACAGTCAATAACATTCAGGTACAACTTAGAGGCAATCCAGTTAAAACAGATGGTTGATTCCTTTGTACACATTATTTCATGTTAATTAAACTTACTTAAAATTATTTAACAAATTGTCCAAAATTTGCTCTGTTAATGCTATGTGCCTGGAGGGGAAAATCAAAGGGCATCCTGAGTGGTAACCATAGTATCCTTTGAGACAATAATGATAGCTTTTTCCTGCTGAATGAGACGTTCAGCCCCCTGGTTTAACCCACCATGTTAAGAAGAACTACTGAGGATCCTTCCTCCACCTCTGCCTGACATGCCACAGCCACCCCCAGCCGCACCACGTCAGGAAGAGGCCCATCTTTGACATAATAAATGTTTCTTAACTGCACATATACCATTCACTAAATTATCATTATTATTAATAATATTAATAATAATAATAATAATAATAACAATAACAATAACAACAACAATAATAAAGTTTTTTTACTTTTATGTTACTCAGTGTTCCAGCTGTCTGTTTTTTTTCAGGGTATTCTATTTGTGTACTGTGTATTTTTTAATTTGCTTGCACCACCTTTACTTGTTTGCACTGTGAGTACTGTCTTTGCACTTTGTCTGTTTTGCACTACGTGCAAGTTCATCCGTACTCTATGTACTATCTGCTGCATGTGCAAGAATTTCCCATGAGGTCAATAAAGTTTATCTAATCTAGTCTGGGAGGACTCACAAGCACTTGATTGGAAAGCTGGACAAAACAAACACTATAGTCCACATTAGTACGGCTGGTTGCTGGGTTATACAGAACAATTGATTTTACTGAGCTATTTTTAATTAATGCTGCATTAGATTATTTATTTCTCTTTTAATTAGGTTTTAACCTGTTGTTTGAATTTTGATTTTAAATTGGCCTGAATTGTATCATGCACTTCAACTTACCTTTGTGTATGAAATGTACTGTGTACAAATAAACTTGCATTGACTGATTATCATCCATTTTGCAGGACTGCTTTTCTAAATACAGTGACATGGGCACTAAAAAGGCATAGCCGTTTCTAGCTGTTCACATCATTCGGCATGGCAAACCACAGCGCACTTTGCGTTAATGTCCTAGCATCTATAGCATCTATAGAGTATACCAGTTCCCTCCGGAACTTCAAGGTGTAATGAGATGTTAATGACCATAACTCAAAGTGCTCCAGCCTACAGGAAAATGCTGCTGCTCAGAGCTGACAATCTCATTTGTCAAGATAATGACTTTATCTTGGCAAACTGTTTGTTTGTACATTATATAGAAAAAAAACAGAATCACACAAAGGAAAAGAAAATCTCTTATCAGTGGAAATGAGGAGACATCTAAGAGAGAAAAAAGAATCTATTTTGAGAGTATAAAACCAAAATCTACCAACTGTTCAACTATTTAGTTATTCTGAGTTTTGGATGGAGATACAAGAAAACTTCT
>JAODKN010000001.1:24676153-24688660 GCA_026774425.1 Petrocephalus zakoni
ACGAAGTGGCCGGGGAGAGGGAGGTCTGGGCTTCCCTGCTTAGGCTGCTGCCCCCGCGACCCGACCCGGAACAGCGGCAGTAGATGGATGGATGGCCAGACAGAAGCAGATACAGTGGTCGCCAAAATTATTATAACATTTGGCATATTTAAATGGTTTAAATTGTTTTTGTTGAATTGGCCATTAAAATATCCATAAAACAAATATGTATAAAGTGATCATTACGCTCTATAAACGATAGAATAGAGCCTTCATAAGGAGAATCACTGTGCTAAGTCCAGACCTTAACCCCATCAAGCACATTTGTGACGAGTTGGAAAATAAACTGGACAGAACTATTGTACATTTAAAGGAAAGCCTTTGGCTTGAGTTGCAGAAGGCATGGGATACCATTAGTGTTTAAGTTCTCAGGAAATATATTGATACTATGCCAGAGAGATGTGCTGCTGTAATTGCCGCAAAAGGTGGACATACCAAATATTAAAGTTAAAAGTGGATAAAAACAGTAGGTCTCACTTCCTCTGATATTTGTTGTGCGCAACCATCTGCATATTTCATGAACATTATGAAATGAAATCATGTTTTGGAGACGAAAAAAGTTAATATTTTCAGATCTGTCAGGTGTTGTATTAATTTTGGCCACGACTGTACTAGTGGGACTGGTACACCAAACAGGTAAATTAGAAAGCTAACATTAATTAAGATTACTATAGCACTGCAGATCAATGTGGATAAGGACATTGAATCCTATCTCTAGTCAAACCCCCTGAATATTTTAGACCTCTTTCTCCAAATTATGGAAAAAATCTTGATGCAGGAGGCAAGGAAACTAAACATTATAAAACACAGTCAACAAAAAGCCAGACTTTTATTAATACACTGAAGCTTTTATAAAATATTTTAACAGTCTATGCCATCACAATATAATAACCTGAATGGCATCAAGGATTAGTATCGAATGATGAGAAATGTGATGAGAAATGCAAGAATCTCGTTACATTTCGAGATTAACATATTACAGTAGATACTCCCACCCGGGTAACATTTTCGAATGTAACGTTTACTGATCTAAGTGTAAGAAATAGTGTGAGTCTTGTTCAAAGCACCATATGACAGGAGTGGTCGTTTGTTGGGCCAAAGTTGCCAAGAACATTTCGAGGGCGGCGTGGTTTACAGTGTGTAATGGCCGAAGCATGACTCATGAATCGGATTGATATTTCCAGAAGGCTGAATTCGGCCAAACTCCAGACTCAGTGATACGGCATACCCTGCTGACGGAAGCCCGAACAACTGGACCAGCAGGTCGCCTAGCATTCAGTAAGCCAATATAAACAGGTACAGGTTATAGCTACCCAAAGCCACTTTCAAAAAAGCTTTAAAGATCAATTTAAATGTATTAAATTGTAAATAACTCATTGATAATCAATACACAGTGTCCTAGCCTAGCTGTTATAATGCTTAGCCACACAGTAGCAAGCTGAGTATGTCTGCAGTGATATTCATAAATAAATTTAATCCAATAAAAAAAAATCTTAATGAACACCCTTAAAATGGGTCATGACCTTATTTTTCATTTGCATGTAGTTTTCCCCCCCAAAGACTTAGAAACCCATGATAATGAAACAAATTAGACCTGATAAGTAACTTTGCATGACAAATACAATATACTATTTTCCCTGAACCAAATAAAAAGACCATACTGGCTAATTTCCATGGCAAATATTTAATTTCCCATGTACAATAATGCAATGCACGTGGCTTCAGACATAAAAAAAAATCTTAATTCAATGACCCTTGTTTTTCTGTAGGCATATTTCACTGTTTGGATTTCATATGTAACAAGCTTGTTATGCTGGATATCTGGGTGGGTTGTGGAGTACATTATTTGACATTCATCGAAATAACACCCATGTGAATCAATCCCCATATTTGCGTCAGTGATGAATATAGTTCTGGTCTTTGGTTTTCCATTCAGTTTACCTGAAGCTGCGCAAGTTAACGATGCAGGAAAAAAAGGCAAGATGATAATGGAATGACATGTAATGGGAACGGGGACCTAACAAAGACAAAAATGTTCCTCACAATCACTACAAAGCGGAATGTATTAGTAAAAACCTATACCTGACAGAGATTAAAGCAAGCTGCCTCTAGTCATAGTCTCTTCAGGTCTGACTCATTACTACATGGAATTACCTGGCAACATTTACTGCAATACTTTATTAAAAAAAAAAACAATAATAATCAATTAAAAAGAGGTTTGTAATGACCTAAATCCCTGGATTCAATTCTACACACAGTGCATGTTACCTCTAGTAGGCATCTCAGTGCATTTGTTAAATGTGTTCATCACATTCAGCCTGAATCCATAACACAGCTTAAACACAACACAACTTTTTAAGCAGATGGGCCAAGAACTGGTAAAATGAAGCCATAAACATTTTTAAAACACACTTCATATTAAACGTATTAAACGTAGGTTTCCTTTTGGTAAACATTTCTGATAGACTTTGAGTGATTAATATCTGGGTAGAAAAACTACCGCTTGAAAATGAATATATTAACTTTGAACACACCCTGCCTTCAAACCATGTGGTTGTTAAGCAAATGCAGATCATAAAAGACTTAGGAAAAAAATTTAAATGACAAAACACGGCCCATATTAAACAAGAACAAAGCTGGAGAGGTCTAATCTTGACCCTAGTGCAATCTCCTAATTCAGGAAGCCAGGAGTAGCAGGACCCAAGTCCCTGCATACAGATTAGCTTTTAACGAATGGTGCATCACAGGAGAAGCTCAATCATACTGCAGACGGCCAGGAGCGAATCTAGATTCCACACACAGTAAAATGTAAAAACTGAGCAGGAACAGACTGTAACTTTATAAATCCCCCTCCCCTATCTGCCAAGTCCCCTATTAACCATTTCACACTTGCATAAAAAATGGTCCTTTCACGCAATTAGAAGAAAAATATCCAATCAAATTTCCAAATAACAGCAGAGGGCAGGCTGACAGTGGATCTAATCATGCAAAGATTTTCAAGTATTGTGTTACTAAATGTCAGATTGAAATTGGTCCCTGAGTTAATCCACTTTCTTGTTCACGGTGCTCTTATTTGGTTCCTCTGTCGTGTCCAGCCTTCTGTGGCCCTCGTCATCCGCCTCATCTTCCTCATCTTCATCCCGCTGGAGCGGCTCCAGGTCCTCGGTGCTGTCATCAGTCGCGGAGGCGGTGCAGAGGACGTAGCACATGAGGCTGATGACGGCTACGGGAAGCCCGAACAGGAAGCAGCCCAGGATGGGGGAACTGCGAAACACAGACTGCAGGAGAAGGAAGAGAGGAGATCTATACCCCGAAGTATACTATACATACACACATCACTACTATGTTTATACCCCCCCGGCTATACTACAAATCTACACTATATGTGAGGGTTAATGCACAACAAGCCATGCAACTGTGATGTGCCTGAAGAAAATGTATCAACACCCTTCTGACCAATCAGATTCAAGAATTTAACAGCGCAGAAGACAGGAACACTTAAGCTGAGATGATGAGCTGAAAATGTAAATGCTAACTCCAAAAAAACAGGTGTCCAGTACTGCACAAAAGGTGCTATAGGTAACATGATAGCTTTAATTTACACAAAGTTCAAAGGGGTAAAATTGTAGTTTATCCAGTGCCTTCCAGAGACAGAGTGGTGATGGAGGAGAATGTATCCTTGGGCGTTAAATTGTATATACAGTATCAGCTGATACCATACATCATTATGTAATGGTTTTAGCATGGATCTATATATAGCCTATATATTTTTTGAGGGTGGTTGTCCAATTGTCTAAGTTTTGTGTTCTGTGTAGTCTCACAGATTGATATTACCCTTATATGGGTAACACCCTTAGGCAGTGTGTCTTTGGATTAACAGCTAGCATTTATTGGGCACTATCTTGACAACCCATCAGGCATGCATTCATTAACTATGATAATTAGATTGCTTTGTCTTTATAAACAACTGATTGCACTATTGAAAACACATTAGTGAAGGCTGAGGCCTGAAATGTTGCACCCATGGTGGAAAAATAACGCAAGCCCTTGCATTTGGACCCAGTCTTCATTATTTAAATTATTTTATTATTCATTATCTATGAAACAATGGTATCAATCATCTGAGAAGGCAGCGCACTGAATTTTAAGTCTTTTTCCTGTACAACACCAACTACCCATCATGCTCTCTCAAAGTAGGGCCACCTGTACCACGAAGAGTAACATATGTTCAGAAACATCGAAAAATCTAGAAGGTTCTATGAAATACAGGAAGCTTATGATAAAAGAAACTAGGTAACAAAAAAAATGGTGGAGAATGTACAGCTCTGTCAGGAATAATTTTTCTCGTGTAGACGCATCTCACAGCATGTTGTTCACATACCTTTACAGTGGATTTGGCATCGTACACTAGTCTCTTTACTCTCTGAATCACTCCATCTCCCCCGTGTCCCTGTTCAGAACAAAGGTTGAGGTTACCTAATAGTAAGAAGTTCTCCAAATCCTTTATAGAACACAGCGAGTCTGTTGAATGTCCCTTCATAGGGGCACAGCAAATTTACTGCTTTTGAAAGTTCTAGGTTCCCTTTACAACATATAAAAAACCAGAATGGTGTTTTAAGGATGTTATTGAGCTTCAAATTGTCAATAAAACAATTAAAACAAAAATAAAACCCTTAAATGCAATAAAACCCTTAAAACAGAAAACACTATTCTGGGTTTTTTTTATACGTCGTAAAGGGAACCTAGAACTTTCAAAAACAGTATATTGTGCCCCTATGAACAATGACACAATGAAAGTGACAATATTTTTACTACCCCTTGAGATTCTGGGCCTCTTGACAGATTAAAGAAAGATTTTTCTTTCGTTGGGTACATGCTACAAGCTAAATAAATACGTGTTTTAGGTGTTATTGTTGTAGATACAAAGATCTGAAGATGGCCGACCAAACATTTTTGTGAATGAAGGGAAAATCTAATTTCAAGCCAGTGTAACTATAAAGTATATGAGCTAGGCTAAAGAAATTGTGGATTTTTCCTGCTGGCCCAGGGGCCAACAAAATCCCGTAAAATAGTCATTCTGAAACAGTAGCGCATGAACAATGCCAAATATTTGTTGAGTTAAGCCAGAATGACCCTTCTACAATGAAAAGAGAACATCCACAGCGATTCAAGAAGATGCACACATAAAGTGTTGTCAATCCCACAAGATAAACATGTTTCTGTGTCATAAAACTGCTATGCTAATAGTTTTGTCATAGCATTTACGGTAATTCTGAGATGAGCTGCCAGTGAAATGAGCCTTCTATATCCGTAGGCCCAGGACAGAGCTGAAAATAAAAGAGTAGCTTTGGATAGAAACGAACAGGAATTGGCAATGCTACTTTAACCTTGCTGCACACTTTTGACACCTTGAATCACTAGCAGAAATCCTGCAAGAAAATCACTGCCACACTTCCTTAGATAAGCAGTTAAAGGAAGGGGAATGGACTGATTTTTGGATGGATGGATGGACGGACAGACGGACGGATGCCAACCTCAGCAGTCCCATCCAGCACACTGTTGATGAAGTGGATCAGCTGCTCCAGTGTGCCGACAGGCTCATCGGGGAGGAAGTACTGCTCACTGGTAGCGTTCAGGATGATGATGGAGGGAACTGAGACCTCACTGGCCAATTGGAAAATACGGGCTAATAATTAATCTAGTTATACGCGTTGCTTATTAAATACATTTTAAAAAAAAAATTGTTTAAGGACAAATTCAAATGGATTCAATACATATTTACAATTGAGCTACAAAAACAGACATTGCAAAATTAACATCAGGTTAATAGGTCAGACAGACACTGCAGGATTACAGTAGCTGGACACACACAGATGGACCGTAAAGAGACATTTATACATTCATAGATTAATTTGAAATTGAACTGAGACCTGACACAGACTCACCCCATAACAAGGCTGTTAATGTACTCATTACCATCCATGTGGCCAAACTGAACATCCCTGGAAAAAGACAACTAGTTAACTCTCGGACACACACAAAATCGAACAAGTGTGAGAAATTTCCATTTGCCTGTATGAACTGACTGATTTAGCTAAATAAATAGTGTAGATACTGAGACTTAATTCATGATTCACACCACAGAAAAGTATAGTTATTTTACCAATCCAAAACCTAATAATACAGCTATTATTTACTTAGCCAATCCCACATTTACATAAATCCTAACTGCTTCTTCCTGTCACCATTTAATGCTTCACATCACTACAAAGTACCATACTCTGCAGAAAATAACGACATTTACAAGGCCGCTGGATCTCTAAAGGTGTCATTTGCATGCCTAGAATTATGTACTACACATTATGAAAAAAAAACAAATTAAAAAAACATGATTATAATCCACTTTAAATGAACGTGGACGTTCCACTGCGAGCCACCTCTGCCAAATGGCAGCTTTATGTACCGTATCTCCAGGCATAACTCAAAAGGACCCAGAAAACCAACAAAAGCTGTAAATCAAAATTATAGTTTGCGTCTGTACGATTGCCAGCATCGAGACCAGCGAACTTCAGATATTCTGGGCAGGGCTTTGATTTCGCTTTTATGCAAGTAGCCAGTCTGCGAAATTACTTTCGGCAGAGCTCACTTGGTACTGGCAACAAATAAAAAGTCCTTCATTTATCACGTTTAAACGGGGAATCCGAAGCCAAAAATTAAATTACATTCAGTTCAATAGTAAATATTTTTTTAAAGCATATCTTGTTCTGTATTGCATTATTCAGTTAAACGAGAAATGTTACGGGAGCGCATCAGTCATATGCGCAGCATGTCATAGCATAAATGCCAGCAATATATTTTTGGCCGCATTTCAAAATATAAAACACATTCTCTGCTGCAAAGACAAGCACATGACCTTGGCCAGCTGAAATACTACCTGCTTCAGGAATTATCAGCTCACATTTAGGATAAGATTGTGTGTGGGGGGTATAAATAGCTATAGAGCTATGAATCTCTCTCTATATATAAGCAAGATCAGTTACAACGTTAGAGTGAACACTTTAATCGCTACCCCAATCATTTGAAGAGAGCTACCCTATGGTAGGCTACATAGAAAATGCAGCACATTCCAGCTTCATTCTAAAACATGGCCCCACGCAATCAGGAACCACATTAAGGTCAGTGTTCACTCTGCCTGCCCTCCGTCGCCAGTTTAAATAAATCCCGAGATTCTAATAGTAACCACCTTGAGGGTTGAGATCCTGACACCATAGGTCATTCTCAGCCACGGCGGACAGTCTGTAAATCTCTAACATCCAGGAAATTTGGACAGACCAGCCAATCCGGAGAGCTGTGTTTCAGGAACCTGGCCGTGCCGAAGCTTCCCGTCTCTCATCCAAAGCTTAGTCCCCCCCCTCCCCCCACATGGTGCCAGTCTAATATAAAACAAACACATCACTGTACACAGGTACGGATCAAAACTGACCCTTCAAGATGGTTATCGAAAACATACAAGAATGGGAGCATTTTGAAAAACTCAGTATTGGTAATGTTGTGCAAAAAAACAAAAATAAATCAACCAAATACACAAACATTAAAATATTTGCTAGTTGCAGGCCAGTCTTGTTTGCCCTGGGTAAACTGACCAAATAAACATAATAAATCAAGAATGCATGATATGTGATTCCTAAACTCTCTATGCATTAAAGAGTGCAGTGAGAACAGAAAAAGGACTGCAGTGTTTCTTTTCAAGGCCCTTTTCACATATCAACGAAAGAGCCCTTTTGTTAAAATGAATCATGCCGATACTTCATCGTGACCTAGCCGGCAGTCATAAAAATGGTACGCAGAAAGATCATCACAACTGAAAATGATTCAGATATATATGCAAAGAATTAATGCAAAGCAGGTCAAATCAGAACACAGGCAGTCAAACTCACCTGTTATAATGATCTCGATATTCAGTTGCTACACTCTGAACCAGATTCTTTAACCTTTAAATGGAGAAAGAAAGAAAAAAAATCAAACAACTGAGGCTATAATGAATTGGTCAAACAGCTATTTTTGCTATTTGTAAGCCAGAGCGAATTTTGAAGGAATCCATTACCTGGTGCCGTCTTCGTTTGGGTTCTTCTCGTCGATGATCGCTATTGCCACCAATTTGCCTGTTGTGAAAAGCTGTCTTTCATTCCCTATCTAGGTTGACTTAAAACAATCTATGTAATTTCAAAACAATTTATGATTACGACAATACCATTGTTAAGCTATTTATTATATCTATTCAACCTGAACACATTGATACTCTACACAGTTTAACATTTACAAAACTACATTTGCTAATGAGTTTGACTTCTTGTTTATTAAAACTACAAGCGATACCAAAAGAGCAGATGCTGGACTTAGCATTAGTATTTTAGACACTGGTCACCACAACCCAGAAATATCTCAAATGGACCCACATGGAATAATACACCAGTTACCCAAAGCATAGTTTGCAGGACAGCCAGACAGGAAACAGCTGTCGGAATGAACTTTATTACCCATAATTATTCCTTCATTTCAGTGAATATTAGGCTCCATTACTGCAGCACTACGGAATAAAGAGACCCCTTAGTCGATCCTCTCCTGTGTGCCTGGTTTCATATTGCAAATTTCCCCACTTGTGGGACTAATAAAGGATTACCTTACCTTATATTCTCTGGTCTGCTTGAAACTTGCACAGTCCATACCTTTAATCTTACCACTGGGCACAGTGAAGTGAGTGAAGTTTCCCTTTATAAGCTAACATGATGTTACATTTTATGTGTGGGTGTGAATGATGGGCACCAATTATGATGATAGCAACCAAAGCTAAATATTTATGAATTAGGCCTCATTGCCCTATATTTAAGCACCAAGCTCAAGTCGTTGCCACTTTTGCTTCCTGTCCAGCAACACAGATTAGGCTAATGTATCGAAAGCCATCCTGAAGTTCTTCTGGTTCTTACAAGGGCCTAAGGCCGCCCTTGACAGTATGAGACTGGCCTCAAATGCTTGCATTGCATGTTTATGGATGAGCCCCTTTGACTGTGTGTCGCTGTGTTGGCATGTCAGTGCGGCCAAAGTACCTGTATCTCCAAGATCGTAGAGGGTGTACCCGTCGATGGGCAGGTAACTCAGAAAGCGCTCCCGGGTTACCCAGGAGGAGAGGCTCCCATCTGCATATTCTGAGAAAAGGAGATGCACCAAAGGCTGGTCTTATAACCACCAGAACAAAGAAGTCCTAATTGAAACCTAATGGATGCACCATGAATCAGCCAATCACTGAAGACCCCAAGCAGACCACATATGGCATACTACTAAAGTTACAGGAACCACAACTGGTACATACTGTATTTTTAAATATACATGTGTATATGCATACATAGACGCACACTGTTCATTCTAGATATGCAATTACTCTCAACCACAGTCACGTGTCTTCCCGCAATATGGAAAATGTTTGCAGAAAGTTCGACCCTTGGATAAATAAACACCTAAATGTTTTACAATTTTAGACTACATGAATCGTCACAGAAACCACACTTGACCAAAATGTTAAAACCATACTACAAGAAAAGTCTTCTTCCTCCAATCTGGGATGGGGGGAAAAAAAAACTCAACCAAATATGTTTGGTTTTCACGTAGCATCCTACTTCAGAGGCACATTTACCTTTAAACATCAGGCTGCCAACAAATGTAACATTTTTGTTCAGAAGCACTATAACAAGCCACGGCTTGACAGCAAGTCTCCGTAGAAGTCATTTACTGAGGTTGTAAAGTACACAAGAATCTTTGCTAAACATAACCAATGACCAAAAAGGCAGAGGGCAGACTACTCTAATCCAAACTGGTGGATTTCCGACATTGTCCAACTCACGCAAGTCCTACTGCGTCATTGTCGGGAACAGACCAATGGTCACCACTATAGACACAGTTACCAAATTTAGGGTTCAGCAGGGCATTACCATATAGGCTATGACTACTACTCTTGTTTATTGACAAACAGTACTTATCTGAACTTAAGATGTCCTCCATATAAATTGTCTGATTCAATGAGACTAATTATGAGACCTGAACCAGCATCATTCACGTTAAACAGCTATTTTGAAAACAGATGCTACCCCGATAAGGGTGACAGTGTGTGGCTCAGTGGGTTGTGCCTGTGGTCCGAAGGTTGGCAGTACAAATCCCAGGGCCCCTGAGAACGAGCAATGCCCCCAATTGTTCCTGAGGTGCTGGACCCTGGCTGACCCCTGATATATGATGACAAGGAAAGCATTTCGCAGTACCACCCATTTCTTCCTCCTCCATCAAACTCTCAGATGGTGACCTGAAGCATTGACAGCACTGATATGGGGGAAATCATGACCCCCTCCAAAACCTTGCTAAGAAAGACATCTGGCCCTGCTCTGAACAGAAAAACAAACTAAACCCACAGAAAGGGATTATTTTATTCTATGAAACTATCTCAATCCCTGCAGGGCTGATCCCCAGCTGCCTGCCGACAACCAGGTCATCATTCTGGGGAAAGTAGGAATACCGCTGCTCAGCTGGGGGGTTTAAATCCAGGGCGTTGGCGGGAGCAAGACACCCCAAGAAAGCTACGTCTTTGGGATTATAAAAGGTTCAGAAATACACAGAAATAAACCTGGCAATGGCAGGAAAGCACAGCCACACCCACAGTCACTGGGGGTAGAGCAGAACTTGAGGAGATGCAAACTTCACAAATGGAGAGCAGCACTGGGATTTGAACCCACAACCCAGAGGGTGTGAAGACGCTGCCGCACGTTGGGTTTTTGTGATTCCAGAACAAAGACAACAACAAATGTTGCACAGCAACCGCAGAACATTTCTCTCATCAACAAAGCACATACATATTTTTGTGTTAAGGAAAGAATGCAATCCTGAAAGGCATTCATAGCATTAGTACAGACGAATGGAGTTTAATATCAGTACAAAGCCTGGTATTATAACATTTCGTTTAAAAATAATGTCATCACTTGGATTCATTTCATAACTACACAACAATTAGACTTTCTTCCTGGGGGCTCTTCCTCTCTCTACAGGTATGAGATAACTGACAGCATTTCCCCGTCGAGTCACTGAGCTTGCTTCTATCATCCTAACAAACTGCCCACCTGAGTTTGATTTATGACTGTGAAACGCTATCCCACTTTCCGTTTTCATCTTCAACAGTGCGCCTGAGGGCCCCAGTCATCAAAAAAGGGGCGTGGGGGTGCAGTATAATTATGTGAGACAATAACACCAAACTGGATCATTATTGCTATACGCCTGAGAATTCCACTGTGCAAGATTACCAACCAGATATATACCAAGTGTTATCCATTACCCATCTCTATGTGGTACCAGGCAGGACCCCCTTCTGTCTGCAGAAGCACTCCAGGGGTTGACGAGCTGTGCACTCAAAGCAGCCTTTCGGCACAGCACTTTTGTACTGAGCTATTATTTTTGCACTTGTGACCTCCCTGTTAGCTTTAACAAGTCTGGCCATTCTCCACTGACCTCCCCTCATTAACAAGGTGTTTTCAGCCACAGAACTGCTGATGGCTGATGTTCTTCTGTCCGTCACCCCATTCACTCTGAACTCTTGCCACTGTAGCGCATGAAAATCCCTGGAATGTGGCTGCTTCCGAGATGCTGGAACCTCCACATCAGCAACAAATATCACACCACATTTAAAGCCATTCAGGATTTCGCATTCAAATGGAAGTGAACCTCATGACCCAGTTGTGTGTGCTGTACAGATTCATGTATGGAGCAGGCTACTTGTGTCAATGAGCAGGACCACCTGACAAACTGGCCACTTAGTGCTCATTAGTTATTTGTTCGAGACGCATAAAGCCAGTACTAACTTTCATATTCATTGTATTAGGGTAAGCACCTTAATTTGTATGTTTTGTGTCTTATCTGTATTTACCGGTGGCCAGAAGATTATGCAGAGTAAGATTCTCTTTGTATAGTGTAATTAACTGTTTAATACTGATGCCCGTTTCTGCCACCCTTTAATTTCAGAATTCTGACTTGGAAAGTTGCAATTCTGAATTTCCAAGTGGAAGTTCTAACTATTTTCTCACAATGCTTATTTCATTCCTTGTACTTCTGAGATTTTCCAACAACCACCAAGAAGTTCCCACTTCTGCTCCTGCTTTAATGGCTCAGTGCTATGCGCCTACAGTATACCAGACAGGAGCGAAAGCTACAATGGCTGCGTCTGCTCTGTCCCACAGTGCAATGCGCCTACAGTATACCAGACAGGAGCGAAGGCTACGATGGCTGCGTCTGCTCTGTCCCACAGTGCAATGCGCCTACAGTATACCAGACAGGAGCGAAGGCTACAATGGCTGCGTCTGCCCTGTCCCACAGTGCAATGCGCGTACAGTATACCACACTGGAGCGAAGGCTACAATGGCTGCGTCTGCTCTGTCCCAC
>JAODKN010000001.1:24701489-24711557 GCA_026774425.1 Petrocephalus zakoni
GTTAAGTTCTCCCCAAGCGAGCTTGATGGGCCGAATGGCCTCCTCTCGTTTGTATAGTTCTTATGTTCTTATGTAATCTGCCAGGGTATCCATGCCCCTGTCGCCCCTGGGTAGGGCCCCTATAAAGTGCTGTGCCGCCTGAATCTGCCAGGGTATCCATGCCCCTCTGTCGCCCCTGGGTAGGCCCCCTGTAAAGTGCTAGGCCCCCTCAATCTGTCAGGGTATCCATACCCCTCCATCTCCCTTGGGTAGGGCCCCTGTAAAGTGCTGGGCCCCCTGAATCTACCAGGGAATCCATGACCCCTCTATTACTCCTGGGTAGGGCCCCTGTAAAGTACTGCCCCCATCCCTCTCCCTAATCTACTAGGGTATCCATGACCCCTCTGTCACCCGTGGGTAGGGCCCCTGTAAAGTGCTGGGCTCCCTGAATCTGCCAGGGTATCCATACTCCTTCTACAACCCTGGTACCCAGTAATAAACCCAGTATAGCCTCATTGCTCATGTCTTCAGGATAGTCATGAGGCTGCAGATAGGTGTCCTTTTAAGGAAGAAGAAGAAGGATGATGATGGATAGCCTGCAGGTGTCAGTTTTGTTGAGCTTTTGTTGTTCTCATGCACATGCTAAAGATGTACTCAGCCTGTTGTCATGTTTGTCAAATGCATACATAATGTTGCTTAGGATGGCTTCATAGCCTCCATGGTATCAATAGGCAGTTGGAAGTATGTTTTGCATGGCGGCAACACAGTAGCCCCACATCTCCAAGGTTGGGGCAGAGGTGTCAATTTCAGGTCCAGAAAGTAAAAATCCAGACCAGGATTTTGTTTCAACCAATCAGTTGAGCATAAAGAGTCGCAGTCACAGCTGCTCAACTAGTTGGTTGAAACAAAATTCTGGTCTGGATTTTTACTTTCTGCACCTGAAATTGACACCTCTGGGTTGGGGTTTGAAGTTTCACTGCTAGCTCTATGTGTGTGAATTAGCATCCCCCACCCCCCCCAATGTACACAGGTTCCCTCTGTGTATTCTTGTTTTTCCTGGAGTCCAGTTAGATGAATTAGCAGGATATGTGTATACACTCTGCAACAGATTGGCTTGTGCCGCAACCTGGGTTAGGCTCCAGGCCCAGGCTAAAGTACCTGAGGGGACCTTGGGGGCCCAGAGGCACCTCAATAAATTTTGATGATCAGTGGATTGGTCCAGGGGTAACTTATCCAGACCACCAGGAACATACCCGCTATGTCAGATGGCCAGTGCAGCCGTGCTCCAGACTTACTATGATCCTTTAGTAGTAGTTAAAAGAATAATATTTATTCAATATCAGTCATCTGAAGTGTTTTAAAGGTGTAATCGAATTATTAACATATAGATCACAGTTTGGCTTTCTATACGCTGTAATAGTCTCCCTTTTGTACTGAGTGTGGAGTGATTTCACCACAAGGTGGCAGTGTTGCAATGCATTTTTATGACGGCCTCGTTTAAAGCAAGACAAGGCAGTTACGAGGCGCAGAGAAGCGCCCGCCTTCCCCTGAGCGGAAATGTCTGTGCAGTACTTCAGATCGCATTCATTCTTGCCCCAAAGTCGTGAAAAAACCGCTGTATTTCCACAGAGCCACTAAAGAAAAAATTAATGCTGAAACAACCAAAGGGGTTTTTATTATAAATTTAGTGTGTTACACATTATACCATTTAACAAAAGGACTGAATATTATAAAACATTTTATCCATGACAGTTCTCAAATATTATATAAAAAAACATTCCAATAGTACAAAATCAGGGGGATTTTGTGGTTCATTTCACTTAATTTTCATCACCAAAATTTTATATGTACTTTGAACATAATTCTGAAGATACTGTACATCAAAGCAGCAATATTAGCTTGGTATGCTTGTAAACACTGTAGCTAGGAAATAATAAATAGGATACTTCACATTAAAGACATTACATTTAATGCTAAAACCAAATTTTAAAGTTTTAATACTGAGAAGCTTCTTTGTGGTCCAGTCTTCCAGAAGATTATGACTGGATCAGACTGGATAGGGACTACATGTTCTGTCTGATCTTCAACATGACCGGCTATGAAAAGCAGACAACATGGCAGATTACCCGTTAGGGGCTCCTGTATGACGGAGACACCCACTAGTCACTAAGGTCCAGTCACCCTTTGTGTGTTTCGTACTCAAAGGTTCAAGAATCATGGAGCAATTATTCCTGGTTAGACATTCTCAAACACACTTAAATGATCTGCACCCTCGGTAAACTGCCCCATCCGATTTGCTGCCAGAGAGGAATGAAAAAGCAGGGAGAATCAGGCTGAATAATTCCAACGCGCTGAAAAAAGAGCAGCGCTTTCTCACGGGTAAAGTGAAAGACATGAGTGCTTTACTAAACAGAGCTGCCGAGCGCGTGCGATCGAGCCCCGCCGCCAAGTTCCCGGGGGCCCTCTGCAGGCTGGGAACCAGGTAGTCATTCACAGAAGACCCGCAGAGCTCAACCGAAAGTACACCCCGACCGACGACCCCGCGTTTAATCCACAGCCAGAAACAATGTGCAAATTAAAAAGATAGAAATAAAAAGAAAAATTCAAATGGTATGCAGTCATTCTGGGTTCGGTGATGAGATCTGTCAAGGGGACTATCAAGACATAGACCCTTACGTTTAACTTTATTTTATAGCTAACTCACCACTGCATCTACTCAGATGCCTGCTTTCAATGTCTGAGTTCCATTGAACGTTATCTGCCTTTGAGGAAGTAAAACAATATTGAGCTATCTATATAGCCACACAATCTGGCTAAACAGCCCAGGCTGTGTTTCTTTTATAGACAAAGAAACAGTCTGTCTTTTCAGATACAGAGCATGCCACGCAGTCCTACACCCTGACTGCCAACAGCTTTTCCTGGGCCTTTCTATATACAGAAGTTTCGCTTACAAAGGCAGCGGAAAAGGTTCCGTTCCCATTCCTTCCTCTAACAAGCAGTGGCGGCTTCTCAAAGACTGCAACGCTCCCTTAAATGCTAATTGGGTTAATTAGACAAAGCGGCAGCAAGTGATGGACACACCAGAGATTAGCGGTACGCTTTCCACTTTTGCTAATGCAAATGACCTTTGCAAGAGATGACCTAGAAATTAGGTCATTCTCCTAAGCGTAAACATGAATGAATGATCTAATCAGCTGTAATTGTACAAAAGTCAGGCTGTTTTAGAAAACCATGCAAATTGGTTTCTGGCAGAAAAGACATACATGTAATGGTAGGAAGCCCAGTTATATTTGGGTATGGTCTTCCATCTCTTGACCATCTCACTGATGATTCTGTCTCGCTGGATTATTTAGATTTCTGCCTCTCAAGCATGAAAATGAGTGGCTAAGAGGAGATTCAAGGTGAAAAAGCACCGCTGGCAGATGATGCCAAAGGCCACCGGTGTGATGTTGACACTATTCAGGAAGAGTAAGTAAAGGATCCACTGAACCTTTGAGTTTACGCACACATACCCACAGTAGGCAAGAAAAGTCCTGACGCCAAGGTTGAAGCGCTGGTAGCTACATCCATATGTTACATCCCAGCTTCAGCATTCATCCTTGAGGGTGACAGCAGCCACCCCTGGAGCAATTTTGAGGTGGGCTCCAGACAAGAAGATAAACACACAGCCGTGGTAGGGTTAGGCACATATGGAACTCAAAGCACCATATCCACGGTAAGCATGAGGGGAACCAGGCAGGCTGGAGCTCCAGTGCAGCCCCTCCAAAGGAGTTCTGCCGTCCAGAATCCTGGATCTCCCTCAGCAAGAACAAGGCACATCTAAGCAGAGAATGTCGACTCCTACTATGGGAAAGATAAGGTTGGTGTGCAGCAGGGCCACTCGCCAGGCTGTGCATGTGACTGGGGGGGGCTGGGGTATCCATACGTGCAACATGTCACTCCAGGATGTCCGTCTCAAAGGGAACTAGGTGGTAGTAAGACAAGTTGGTGACATAAGCCTGGGCGTCGTCATCATCACCACTGTGCTCAGGCTCAGTGGCTGGGACTTCCCCACCATTCTCAGACCTGGATGGGGGACATTAAAGGCAATGATCATTTTGTCTACATCTGTATATCTTATACCATAACCCACCAGAAAAATTCAAAATATTTTGACTCTCTCACTAGAGTAAAAGTAAAATGTGTTGAATGTGTGTAAAATTCCCTTTTTATAACCCATGCATGTTCTTAGATTAAACCGACCCTAAATATTAATAACAGCCACACATAAAACAGAATGAATGGCATGTTAAAATCTATTTTTACAGCCTGAACATCACAAGACAAATATCTTTTCTTTAAATAACTTCTTGTTTACTGTCAGAATGTGAGTGCAACATATTTGTGAAACTTAGTACAGAAGCATTTTGTGAGTTCCACCGACTACAGGGAGGCTGAACTTTCATGATCAGGCTTGCTGACCTCACTTAGCATTCCAAATATTTATTGCAGATGTAAACAACAGGGGCAGTGTATGGCTCAGTGGGCAAAGCCCCTGTGCCTGTGATCAGAAGACCACTGATTCAAGCCTGGCCTTGGCAGAACAATCATGTCTATGGGCCTTATGGCAATGCCCCAGACCCCCAGCTCCATGGGTGACGCTATAGGCGGCCACCTTTCACTGCCATGCCTGCTCATACCATCTGTGTGCCATGGAGAGCAAGATGGAGTAGGTGCAAAGAGAATTTCCCAGTGTAGATCAATACAGTATTGCCATTATTATGTGTGTTTTTAATTAAGGTGCAGATTCTCATAAGGATAGTCTTTAAAGTGAAAGTTACAAGTATGCAGTGTCCTGTCACCCACATCTATTTTCAGGACCCTGAAATGAGTCTGACTTCATAGAATCTGTGTCACAAACATTCCCTTCATCAGTCTTTAAACCAGGGGCACCTGTAGAATCCCTACTTTCAATCTGGGGCAGGGGGTTCCATGACATCTTGTACGTAATGTGTACAGAAAAAAAACAGGACAATCACTAAGTCAATTTTGGGGAAAAAAAAAACTTTTCCGGGGGGGGGGGCTGAGACAAAAAATGTGGCTGTAGCCCCTCAAAACAGGGTTTGCAATCGCCTAGGTTTTAAACTCCAAATAAATGCATTCATCATCAGAGAATGGAGCAGGACATATTTAACAGTGCATAGCATTTCTGTGATGTCCACTCACTTCTTTTCGTTAAAGCAAACGGCAATGTGGCATGCTATAAAAATCAGAGTATATATTATAGTAAATCTTTATTATGATGGCATTCATGCAGATAATTTAACTGCAGAATGTTTAAAGGGTTTTAAACCTTTCATCATAACTGTATATTTGGATTGAGATTTAATCATTTAATAATACCAGAGTCTTGAGGAATTCCTAATGCTTATTGTGACTCACCGATGGTCTGCAGTCTCTGCAAACAGCTGCCTCTCTTTGCTGCGATGGAGACTCTGATCGTACACAATGGTCTCCGTGTTGGCGAGACAAAACCCATTAGACCTCATGATCTCTAAGGAAAAGTACAAGTTATGTCAACTGCAAGGAATCAAATATAATAATGCATGAATATCATATAATATCATATATTATACCATAAATGATGAATTAACATGAGAACAGTATTTAACTAAGAATTAGTTTGTGGTTAATGAATACATATGTAATAACATAAACCTATATTATTTGTGCTCCATCAAGAAAAGTGTTACTGTAAATTTTATTAACTATTTCAAATGACTTAATTGCAAAAAATTACTTCAGATCCAAGCAGCTACAGTAGGCAATACCAACCATCTGATTGGTTGGTCTGACATCTGACACAAGATCTGACTGGTTTTCTCTCTGGAACCTTATGCACATTGGCTCAATGGGTAGCTCTGTTGCCTCAAACCTCCACCCCTGCTGTGTGAGTGCAGAGTCTGCATGTTCTCCCCATACTCTGTTGTTTTACCTGGGTACTTCTTTTTCATCCCACAATCCAGAGACATTCGCTAAGGCTAACTGGTGTCTCTACATCGTGATACTGTCTTTTGTACGAAGCAAAACTGAATTCACAGGTACTTTAGCCCATATCATGAGAGAGCCCACGGCAATAAAGAGGGCTGCATACCTGATATGTTAACTGTGCTTGGAAAGCATGGCTGGATCTTGTGCACATTGTCGTTCCTCAGTACCTGGTCTAGTGGAGACCTCTCAAAGAAGGTCAACACCACCTCTGATCTGGAATACTGAGTGTCACAGGAAGCACATCTTAGTCATCTGGGTCGGCGATGCCACAACATGGCGGAAATGTGCATGCACACATATGCTTTCAGGGGACGGCGTTTCCGTGGCAATCAGGCTCATCCGTGGACCCACCTTCCAGGGCATGTTGATAGTATTCTTCAGTAGCCTCTCTACCTCGTTCAGCTTTGTCTCTATGTCACTGGCCACGTTAATCTTCACAAGCCCTAGAGAGACATAGACTTAGATATTTAGATCTTTTATACCTTCAACAACACACTGCTCAAAGTCCCAAAGGCCCGGACTGGACATTAGGTAGGGAAAGCCCCATCATTTACTAGAGGTAATTTGAATAAAATCAACAGAATCCATATATTTCTGTTCATTAGTCCCTAGAATCATCTTAACGATGATAGATGTTCTCAGACTCCCAGAGTCATTAAACTTCCATCCATCCATTTTCTGAAACCACTTGTCATATTTAGGGTCATGGGGGGTCGGGCGCCTGTCCCGGAGGCTATGGGTGCAAGGCAGGAAACAAATCAGGACACACCGTTTAGTCTTATGAATACACCTACAGGCAATTTATTAACTCCAATTAAACTGAACATGTTTTTGAACTGTGGGGGGAAACCGGAGTACCCTGAGGAAACCCCACAATGTCCAAGGGAGAACATGCAAACTCCACACATGTGGAACCCTGGCAGAGACTTGAACCCAGGTACCAGAAGTGTGAGGCCACAGTGCTAACCACTGCAGCCTCAAGCCACTCCAACATTAAACTTTAATAAATACATTTATGTACCTAAATGCAGTTACAATAGAGCTTTATACTGCATAATAATGCTACAGTCTTTGTGAGCCCCACCCTACATATGGTCTTCAAACTGGGTTAGGACACATAAATGATCATGCTGGGTGCTGATCTGAAAATACAGCCCAAGTCAACTCTACTACTGATGCAGCCTACCAGAAACAGACACAACAAAACAGTATGTATACTGTTCATATGCAAGACTGGATCAAACTGCACATCAGCGATGAAGCTAATCAATGGGCAAATCTGCAACAAAGCACAGGAAATGAACAGAGCACAGAATGTTATTAGGATCATGTGTGACCAGTAGAGCATACGGTAGGAACAACACCTGGAAAACATGATTAACAGCTATCTCTGGCCATGATGCATGACACCTCCCAAAAGCTCCCTCATCATGATGACATCAAAAGCGAAACTCAGAATCAACCCAGGTCAGAGAATGAACTGCCATGTTGTGATATTTATTCAACATTGATGTCAACCCACTCACCGTGAGAATAGATCATGGACTATGGTTAAAAAAACATATAAACATGTAAAGATCTTACTAACTGGAATGTTGTATTGGATAATAACTACATTCCTATTGTGTGTTCACTGTTCGTTAATGTTCTTTCAACCAAATACAATAAGCTTTCACATTTAATATGGGTCATGGAGTTTGGAACCGAAGAAACAAATTACATGTCAAGCTAAATTGAAAACACGCCTGTGTGTTACAGCTGCGATCCATCATGGAATCTAGCCCGGTTTCCATTGCTATATCTGCACATCAACTTTTAAATGTGACTTGTTGTAAGTTTAAAGACAGAGAATAGCAACTCATGTTCTGCCTGACGTGGGAAAGGAGGTAATTTGGGACTAAACAGTCTGGATTAGGAGTGTCCGGGTGCAATGATGCCTGCTGTATTAAACTAAAATATGCATTAGACACTAGACCTATCTCTTTGCTACAATTCTCCACTGTCTGGCCTATTGCTAATCTCCCTTTTCTCGCCAAGGTACTTGGAAAGCCAGCCACCAATCAGTAACAGCAGCTCACAAGACCTCTTTAAAAATATCTGTTGGGTATAATATTTTTAGACAGCACAGAGGCTGCCCTTGTGCAAGTGACTAAAGATCTGTCAAACCCTGGTTCTCCTTCAGTCCTCATTCTTCTCCATCTCTCAGCAGAGCACATAGACTAGTGCTTCCTGACCCGCAGACAGTCCACGTTTTTACTGCCAAACAGTCCACATTTTTGCTCTTTTGTCTTGCAGGGTGCTAAGAGGGAGCAAAAACATAAACCTGGTCTGTGGGTCCCCAAGGACCGGGCTGGGAAACATTGCATTAGACTATAATATCCTCTTGACAAGATGAACATCTCCAAAACTGGAGAATTCAGGTCAAATGTCATTTGTTACCTGCAGTGCCCATTCTGTTTATCTACATGGTACCTCTGTGATGGAAAAATCCCTCACTTTGGTTCCCGTATTCATAGCTATGCACATGGCAAACAGCTGTGCATTAACATCAAATCAGATGACTCCTGTGTTAATGAGACTGAAGCCAAGACAGACTGTCACTTGGAAAAGGTCTAGAGTCAGACTGATGCAACTTCCTTACTGCACAGTGACAAAAGAGAAGCCATGTTACTTCCCGTACCCCCCCCCCCCCCGGAGTTTGACGCCTCTCATCGTTCTTCTGTTCAAATTTAAAACTTTTTCACTTGAAAGGTTTCTTATACATAAACTCCTTGGTCTACTCTACAATTCCTGAAGACCTTATGCATGAACTTGCTTCACGATGTATTGACTATGGTACTCCTCTTCTCTGTGGCCTCCCCTTGTACCCATATCACTCCAGTCTCAGCAATATAACAAAGAACAGACCATAAAGTTCTCACATGGCCAAAGACCCACTTACCTTGCCAGCCTCCTTTCTCCTTTCCTATGTCAACCCCTGCTTATAAATCATTTTGCATTTATTTAGCAGATGCTCTCATCTAAAGCACTGTACAAGTGAGAATCAGAGAGCAATAGAGGTGAAGTGCCTTGCTCAAGATGACAACAATGACATCACTCTACCAGCTGCAGGATTTAAACCAGCAACTATCTGACCATGGGCAAGAGTCCCAACCCGCAGAGGCACTGAAACAGCTTGTCCTATTCAGGGTCGCGGTTGGGTCTGGAGCCTATCCTGGAAGTTAGGGGTGTAAGGTAGGGAACAACCCATCACAGCGCACACTCGCACACCAGTCAGCTTTGATAATGAAGAATAATACAGAAATCAAATGCATTTGCTGACGTGTTCGTGCAATGCACATACGTGGAACCATTGATTCCATTGTACTAGAGCTTCAGTGCCCTTCCCTATTTCCTCCCTACATACCTCTGACCTAATCTTTCAGTGCTACTTATCCAGTACAGGGCCAGAGTTAAGGCCAGGGACTAAACCAGGAAGCACAGGGCAGCAGGCACAGGACACCCCACATGAGATTAATTAAAGGGCAATATTCTCGGGTACAGAGGTAAAATCATACTGTTCAACATTGTGAGATCGAGGCTATAACCTGTATACTGATACCAACTCAACACACTACAAATAAAAGACTTATGTGATACAGCTTTTGCTTAAATAAAGAAGATTCCAGCAGGAATGCAGTCCCTGGCAATGAAAGGCATCCCGTATAGATCAGGGCGAGCCATGAACTGCGACAGATTTTCATTAACCCGCCTTTTCAGCCACGGCCTCGAGAGAGAAGAGGCTTTGTACATGTGCACGGCAAACTGTTCACAAGCAGCTGTTACACTGACATCCTCGGGCATAGTGGCATAATTGTTCTTAACCCCGCTTCATTGTTCTGAATTTTCAGAGAAAGGCCTACTGTTTACTAACTACACTTTCCCGAAAATGCTGATTAATGGTTACTTGGGGGGGGGGGGGGGGTATTGGGAATTTGGTATTTCAAAAAATAAAAATTCATTTATAAGGGTTTAATTAACAACTTAAATAAAAAAAGCCTGAAGTTTTTGTACACTTCA